>CASBPS010000138.1:275000-502432 GCA_949126835.1 Anisus vortex
CTTGAATAGCAGATTTGTGGTTTTGGCTTCTCTTTTCGCCGTAATACAGCAGATTTGTGGTTTTGGCATCTCTACTGGCCGTACAAAAGCAGATTTGTGGTTTTGGCTTCTCCAGAAACCGTACAACGACTTGAAAAGCAGCGTACAACGACTTGAATAGCAGATTTCTTGTTTTGGCTCCTTTTCTGGCCGTACAACGACTTGAAAAGAAGATTTGTAGTTTTAGCTTATCTTTTGGCCGTAACACAGCAGATTTATGGTTTTGGCTTCTCTTTTGGCCGTAAAACAGCAGATTTGTGGTTTTGCCTCCTTTTCTGGCCGTAAAACAGCAGATTTCTGGTTTTGGCTTTTTTTCTGGCCGTACAACGACTTGAAAAGAAGATTTGTGGTTTCAGCTTCTCTTTTGGCCGTAACACAGCAGATTTGTGGTTTTGGCTCTCTCCACAAACCGTACAACGACTTGAATAGCAGATTTCTAGTTTTGGCTTTTTTTCTGGCCATACAAGGACTTAAAAAGCAGATTTGTTGTTTTGGCTTATCCACAAACAGTACAACGACTTGACTAGCAGATTTGTGGTAATGGTGCTTCTGTTCTGGTCGTACAACGACTTGAATAGCAGATTTGTGGTTTTGGCTTCTCTTTTCGCCGTAATACAGCAGATTTGTGGTTTTGGCTTCTCTACTAGCCGTACAAAAGCAGATTTGTGGTTTTGGCTTCTCCAGAAACCGTACAACGACTTGAAAAGCAGATTTCTTTTTTTGGCTCCTTTTCTGGCCGTACAAAAACAGATTTGAGGTTTTGGCTTTTCCACAATCCGTATAACGACTTGAATAGCAGATTTCTTGTTTTGGCTTCTTTTCTGGCCGTACAACGACTTGACAAGAAGATTTGTGGATTTAGCTTCTCTTTTGGCCGTAACACAGCAGATTTATAGTTTTGGCTCTCTCCATAAACCGTACAACGACTTGAATAGCAGATTTGTGGTTTTGGCTTCTCTTTTCGCCGTAATACAGCAGATTTGTGGTTTTGGCTTCTCTACTGGCCGTACAAAAGCAGATTTGTGGTTTTGGCTTCTCCAGAAACCGTACAAAGACTTGAAAAGCAGATTTCTGGTTTTGGCTCCTTTTCTGGCCGTACAAAAACAGATTTATGGTTTTGGCTCTCTCCACAAACCGTACAACGACTTGAATAGCAGATTTCTAGTTTTGGCTTCTTTTCTGGCCGTACAAGGACTTAAAAAGCAGATTTGTTGTTTTGGCTTCTCTACAAACCGTACAACGACTTGACTAGCAGATTTGTGGTAATGGTGCTTCTGTTCTGGCCGTACAACGACTTGAATAGCAGATTTGTGGTTTTGGCTTCTCTTTTCGCCGTAATACAGCAGATTTGTGGTTTTGGCTTCTCTACTGGCCGTACAAAAGCAGATTTGTGGTTTTGGCTTCTCCTGAAACCGTACAACGACTTGAAAAGCAGATTTCTGGTTTTGGCTCCTATTCTGGCCGTACAAAAGCAGATTTGTGGTTTTGGCTTTTCCACAATCCGTACAACGACTTGAATAGCAGATTTCTTGTTTTGGCTTCTTTTCTAACCGTAAAACAGCAGATTTGTGGTTTTGGCGTTTCCACAGTCCGTACAACGACTTGAATAGCAGATTTCTGGTTTTTGCTTCTCTTTTGGCCTTAAAACAGCAGATTTGTGGTTTTGGCTCCTTTTCTGGCCGTACAAAAGCAGATTTGTGGTTTTTGCTTTTGGTACAACGACTTGAATAGCAGATTTCTTGTTTTGGCTGCTTTTCTGGCCGTAAAACAGCAGATTTATGGTTTTGGCTCTCTCCACAAACCGTACAACGACTTGAATAGCAGATTTCTAGTTTTGGCTTCTTATCTGGCCGTACAAGGACTTAAAAAGCAGATTTGTTGTTTTGGCTTCTCCACAAACCGTACAACGACTTGACTAGCAGATTTGTGGTAATGGTGCTTCTGTTCTGGCCGTACAACGACTTGAATAGCAGATTTGTGGTTTTGGCTTCTCTTTTCGCCGTAATACAGCAGATTTGTGGTTTTGGCTTCTCTACTGGCCGTACAAAAGCAGATTTGTGGTTTTGGCTTCTCCAGAAACCGTACAACGACTTGAAAAGCAGATTTCTGGTTTTGGCTCCTATTCTGGTCGTACAAAAGCAGATTTGTGGTTTTGGCTTTTCCACAGTCCGTACAACGACTTGAATAGCAGATTTCTGGTTTTTGCTTCTCTTTTGGCCTTAAAACAGCAGATTTGTGGTTTTGGCTCCTTTTCTGGCCGTACAAAAGCAGATTTGTGGTTTTTGCTTTTGGTACAACGACTTGAATAGCAGATTTCTTGTTTTGGCTTCTTTTCTGGCCGTAAAACAGCAGATTTATGGTTTTGGCTCTCTCCACAAACCGTACAACGACTTGAATAGCAGATTTCTAGTTTTGGCTTCTTATCTGGCCGTACAAGGACTTAAAAAGCAGATTTGTTGTTTTGGCTTCTCCACAAACCGTACAACGACTTGACTAGCAGATTTGTGGTAATGGTGCTTCTGTTCTGGCCGTACAACGACTTGAATAGCAGATTTGTGGTTTTGGCTTCTCTTTTCGCCGTAATACAGCAGATTTGTGGTTTTGGCTTCTCTACTGGCCGTACAAAAGCAGATTTGTGGTTTTGGCTTCTCCAGAAACCGTACAACGACTTGAAAAGCAGCGTACAACGACTTGAATAGCAGATTTCTTGTTTTGGCTCCTTTTCTGGCCGTACAACGACTTGAAAAGAAGATTTGTAGTTTTAGCTTATCTTTTGGCCGTAACACAGCAGATTTGTGGTTTTGGCTTCTCTACTGGCCGTACAAAAGCAGATTTGTGGTTTTGGCTTCTCCAGAAACCGTACAACGACTTGAAAAGCAGATTTCTGGTTTTGGCTCCTATTCTGGTCGTACAAAAGCAGATTTGTGGTTTTGGCTTTTCCACAGTCCGTACAACGACTTGAATAGCAGATTTCTGGTTTTGGCTTCTTTTCTAACCGTAAAACAGCAGATTTGTGGTTTTGGCTTCTCTACTGGCCGTACAAAAGCAGATTAGTGGTTTTGGCGTTTCCACAGTCCGTACAACGACTTGAATAGCAGATTTCTTGTTTTGGCTCCTTTTCTGGCCGTGAAACAGCAGATTTCTGGTTTTGGCTTTTCCACAATCCGTACAACGACTTGAATAGCAGATTTCTTGTTTTGGCTTCTTTTCTGGCCGTACAACGACTTGAAAAGAAGATTTGTAGTTTTAGCTTCTCTTTTGGCCGTAACACAGCAGATTTATGGTTTTGGCTTCTCTTTTGGCCGTAAAACAGCAGATTTGTGGTTTTGGCTCCTTTTCTGGCCGTAAAACAGCAGATTTCTGGTTTTGGCTTTTTTTCTGGCCGTACAACGACTTGAAAGGAAGATTTGTGGTTTCAGCTTCTCTTTTGGCCGTAACACAGCAGATTTGTGGTTTTGGCTCTCTCCACAATCCGTATAACGACTTGAATAGCAGATTTCTTGTTTTGGCTTCTTTTCTGGCCGTAAAACAGCAGATTTATGGTTTTGGCTCTCTCCACAAACCGTACAACGACTTGAATAGCAGATTTCTAGTTTTGGCTTCTTATCTGGCCGTACAAGGACTTAAAAAGCAGATTTGTTGTTTTGGCTTCTCCACAAACCATACAACGACTTGACTAGCAGATTTGTGGTAATGGTGCTTCTGTTCTGGCCGTACAACGACTTGAATAGCAGATTTGTGGTTTTGGCCTCTCTTTTCGCCGTAATACAGCAGATTTGTGGTTTTGGCATCTCTACTGGCCGTACAAAAGCAGATTTGTGGTTTTGGCTTCTCCAGAAACCGTACAACGACTTGAAAAGCAGATTTCTGGTTTTGGCTCCTTTTCTGGACGTACAAAAGCAGATTTGTGGTTTTGGCTTTTCCACAATCCGTACAACGACTTGAATAGCAGATTTCTTGTTTTGGCTTCTTTTCTGGCCGTACAACGACTTGACAAGAAGATTTGTGGATTTAGCTTCTCTTTTGGCCGTAACACAGCAGATTTATAGTTTTGGCTCTCTCCATAAACCGTACAACGACTTGAATAGCAGATTTGTGGTTTTGGCTTCTCTTTTCGCCGTAATACAGCAGATTTGTGGTTTTGGCTTCTCTACTGGCCGTACAAAAGCAGATTTGTGGTTTTGGCTTCTCCAGAAACCGTACAAAGACTTGAAAAGCAGATTTCTGGTTTTGGCTCCTTTTCTGGCCGTACAAAAACAGATTTATGGTTTTGGCTCTCTCCACAAACCGTACAACGACTTGAATAGCAGATTTCTAGTTTTGGCTTCTTTTCTGGCCGTACAAGGACTTAAAAAGCAGATTTGTTGTTTTGGCTTCTCTACAAACCGTACAACGACTTGACTAGCAGATTTGTGGTAATGGTGCTTCTGTTCTGGCCGTACAACGACTTGAATAGCAGATTTGTGGTTTTGGCTTCTCTTTTCGCCGTAATACAGCAGATTTGTGGTTTTGGCTTCTCTACTGGCCGTACAAAAGCAGATTTGTGGTTTTGGCTTCTCCAGAAACCGTACAAAGACTTGAAAAGCAGATTTCTGGTTTTGGCTCATTTTCTGGCCGTACAAAAACAGATTTATGGTTTTGGCTCTCTCCACAAACCGTACGACGACTTAAAAAGCAGATTTCTAGTTTTGGCTTCTTTTCTGGCCGTACAAGGACTTAAAAAGCAGATTTGTTGTTTTGGCTTCTCCACAAACCGTACAACGACTTGACTAGCAGATTTGTGCTAATGGTGCTTCTGTTCTGGCCGTACAACGACTTGAATAGCAGATTTGTGGTTTTGGCTTCTCTTTTCGCCGTAATACAGCAGATTTGTGGTTTTGGCTTCTCTACTGGCCGTACAAAAGCAGATTTGTGGTTTTGGCTTCTCCAGAAACCGTACAACGACTTGAAAAGCAGATTTCTGGTTTTGGCTCCTATTCTGGCCGTACAAAAGCAGATTTGTGGTTTTGGCTTTTCCACAATCCGTACAACGACTTGAATAGCAGATTTCTTGTTTTGGCTTCTTTTCTAACCGTAAAACAGCAGATTTGTGGTTTTGGCTTCTCTACTGGCCGTACAAAAGCAGATTTGTGGTTTTGGCGTTTCCACAGTCCGTACAACGACTTGAATAGCAGATTTCTGGTTTTTGCTTCTCTTTTGGCCTTAAAACAGCAGATTTGTGGTTTTGGCTCCTTTTCTGGCCGTACAAAAGCAGATTTGTGGTTTTGGCTTTTGGTACAACGACTTGAATAGCAGATTTCTTGTTTTGGCTTCTTTTCTGGACGTAAAACAGCAGATTTATGGTTTTGGCTCTCTCCACAAACCGTACAACGACTTGAATAGCAGATTTCTAGTTTTGGCTTCTTATCTGGCCGTACAAGGACTTAAAAAGCAGATTTGTTGTTTTGGCTTCTTCACAAACCGTACAACGACTTGACTAGCAGATTTGTGGTAATGGTGCTTCTGTTCTGGCCGTACAACGACTTGAATAGCAGATTTGTGGTTTTGGCTTCTCTTTTCGCCGTAATACAGCAGATTTGTGGTTTTGGCATCTCTACTGGCCGTACAAAAGCAGATTTGTGGTTTTGGCTTCTCCAGAAACCGTACAACGACTTGAAAAGCAGATTTCTGGTTTTGGCTCCTTTTCTGGCCGTACAAAAGCAGATTTGTGGTTTTGGCTTTTCCACAATCCGTACAACGACTTGAATAGCAGATTTCTTGTTTTGGCTCCTTTTCTGGCCGTACAACGACTTGAAAAGAAGATTTGTAGTTTTAGCTTATCTTTTGGCCGTAACACAGCAGATTTATGGTTTTGGCTTCTCTTTTGGCCGTAAAACAGCAGATTTGTGGTTTTGGCTCCTTTTCTGGCCGTAAAACAGCAGATTTCTGGTTTTGGCTTTTTTTCTGGCCGTACAACGACTTGAAAAGAAGATTTGTGGTTTCAGCTTCTCATTTGGCCGTAACACAGCAGATTTGTGGTTTTGGCTCTCTCCACAAACCGTACAACGACTTGAATAGCAGATTTCTAGTTTTGGCTTCTTTTCTGGCCGTACAAGGACTTAAAAAGCAGATTTGTGGTTTTAGCTTCTCTTTTGGCCGTAACACAGCAGATTTATGGTTTTGGCTCTCTCCACAAACCGTACAACGACTTGACTAGCAGATTTGTGGTAATGGTGCTTCTGTTCTGGCCGTACAACGACTTGAATAGCAGATTTGTGGTTTTGGCTTCTCTTTTCGCCGTAATACAGCAGATTTGTGGTTTTGGCTTCTCTACTGGCCGTACAAAAGCAGATTTGTGGTTTTGGCTTCTCCAGAAACCGTACAAAGACTTGAAAAGCAGATTTCTGGTTTTGGCTCCTTTTCTGGCCGTACAAAAACAGATTTATGGTTTTGGCTCTCTCCACAAACCGTACAACGACTTGAATAGCAGATTTCTAGTTTTGGCTTCTTTTCTGGCCGTACAAGGACTTAAAAAGCAGATTTGTTGTTTTGGCTTCTCTACAAACCGTACAACGACTTGACTAGCAGATTTGTGGTAATGGTGCTTCTGTTCTGGCCGTACAACGACTTGAATAGCAGATTTGTGGTTTTGGCTTCTCTTTTCGCCGTAATACAGCAGATTTGTGGTTTTGGCTTCTCTACTGGCCGTACAAAAGCAGATTTGTGGTTTTGGCTTCTCCAGAAACCGTACAAAGACTTGAAAAGCAGATTTCTGGTTTTGGCTCATTTTCTGGCCGTACAAAAACAGATTTATGGTTTTGGCTCTCTCCACAAACCGTACCACGACTTAAAAAGCAGATTTCTAGTTTTGGCTTCTTTTCTGGCCGTACAAGGACTTAAAAAGCAGATTTGTTGTTTTGGCTTCTCCACAAACCGTACAACGACTTGACTAGCAGATTTGTGCTAATGGTGCTTCTGTTCTGGCCGTACAACGACTTGAATAGCAGATTTGTGGTTTTGGCTTCTCTTTTCGCCGTAATACAGCAGATTTGTGGTTTTGGCTTCTCTACTGGCCGTACAAAAGCAGATTTGTAGTTTTGGCTTCTCCAGAAACCGTACAAAGACTTGAAAAGCAGATTTCTGGTTTTGGCTCCTATTCTGGCCGTACAAAAGCAGATTTGTGGTTTTGGCTTTTCCACAATCCGTACAACGACTTGAATAGCAGATTTCTTGTTTTGGCTTCTTTTCTAACCGTAAAACAGCAGATTTGTGGTTTTGGCTTCTCTACTGGCCGTACAAAAGCAGATTTGTGGTTTTGGCGTTTCCACAGTCCGTACAACGACTTGAATAGCAGATTTCTGGTTTTTGCTTCTCTTTTGGCCTTAAAACAGCAGATTTGTGGTTTTGGCTCCTTTTCTGGCCGTACAAAAGCAGATTTGTGGTTTTGGCTTTTGGTACAACGACTTGAATAGCAGATTTCTTGTTTTGGCTTCTTTTCTGGACGTAAAACAGCAGATTTGTGGTTTTGGCTCTCTCCACAAACCGTACAACGACTTGAATAGCAGATTTCTAGTTTTGGCTTCTTATCTGGCCGTACAAGGACTTAAAAAGCAGATTTGTTGTTTTGGCTTCTCCACAAACCGTACAACGACTTGACTAGCAGATTTGTGGTAATGGTGCTTCTGTTCTGGCCGTACAACGACTTGAATAGCAGATTTGTGGTTTTGGCTTCTCTTTTCGCCGTAATACAGCAGATTTGTGGTTTTGGCATCTCTACTGGCCGTACAAAAGCAGATTTGTGGTTTTGGCTTCTCCAGAAACCGTACAACGACTTGAAAAGCAGATTTCTGGTTTTGGCTCCTTTTCTGGCCGTACAAAAGCAGATTTGTGGTTTTGGCTTTTCCACAATCCGTACAACGACTTGAATAGCAGATTTCTTGTTTTGGCTCCTTTTCTGGCCGTACAACGACTTGAAAAGAAGATTTGTAGTTTTAGCTTATCTTTTGGCCGTAACACAGCAGATTTATGGTTTTGGCTTCTCTTTTGGCCGTAAAACAGCAGATTTGTGGTTTTGGCTCCTTTTCTGGCCGTAAAACAGCAGATTTCTGGTTTTGGCTTTTTTTCTGGCCGTACAACGACTTGAAAAGAAGATTTGTGGTTTCAGCTTCTCTTTTGGCCGTAACACAGCAGATTTGTGGTTTTGGCTCTCTCCACAAACCGTACAACGACTTGAATAGCAGATTTCTAGTTTTGGCTTTTTTTCTGGCCATACAAGGACTTAAAAAGGAGATTTGTTGTTTTGGCTTATCCACAAACAGAACAACGACTTGACTAGCAGATTTGTGGTAATGGTGCTTCTGTTCTGGTCGTACAACGACTTGAATAGCAGATTTGTGGTTTTGGCTTCTCTTTTCGCCGTAATACAGCAGATTTGTGGTTTTGGCTTCTCTACTAGCCGTACAAAAGCAGATTTGTGGTTTTGGCTTCTCCAGAAACCGTACAACGACTTGAAAAGCAGATTTCTTGTTTTGGCTCCTTTTCTGGCCGTACAAAAACAGATTTGAGGTTTTGGCTTTTCCAAAATCCGTATAACGACTTGAATAGCAGATTTCTTGTTTTGGCTTCTTTTCTGGCCGTACAACGACTTGACAAGAAGATTTGTGGATTTAGCTTCTCTTTTGGCCGTAACACAGCAGATTTATAGTTTTGGCTCTCTCCATAAACCGTACAACGACTTGAATAGCAGATTTCTAGTTTTGGCTTTTTTTCTGGCCGTACAAGGACTTAAAAAGCAGATTTGTTGTTTTGGCTTCTCAACAAACCGTACAACGACTTGACTAGCAGATTTGTGGTAATGGTGCTTCTGTTATGGCCGTACAACGACTTGAATAGCAGATTTGAGGTTTTGGCTTCTCTTTTCGCCGTATACAGCAGATTTGTGGTTTTGGCTTCTCTACTAGCCGTACAAAAGCAGATTTGTGGTTTTGGCTTCTCCAGAAACCGTACAACGACTTGAAAAGCAGATTTCTGGTTTTGGCTCCTTTTCTGGCCGTACAAAAGCAGATTTGTGGTTTTGGCTTTTCCACAATCCGTACAACGACTTGAATAGCAGATTTCTTGTTTTGGCTTCTTTTCTAACCGTAAAACAGCAGATTTGTGGTTTTGGCTTCTCTACTGGCCGTACAAAAGCAGATTAGTGGTTTTGGCGTTTCCACAGTCCGTACAACGACTTGAATAGCAGATTTCTTGTTTTGGCTCCTTTTCTGGCCGTGAAACAGCAGATTTCTGGTTTTGGCTTTTCCACAATCCGTACAACGACTTGAATAGCAGATTTCTTGTTTTGGCTTCTTTTCTGGCCGTACAACGACTTGAAAAGAAGATTTGTAGTTTTAGCTTCTCTTTTGGCCGTAACACAGCAGATTTATGGTTTTGGCTTCTCTTTTGGCCGTAAAACAGCAGATTTGTGGTTTTGGCTCCTTTTCTGGCCGTAAAACAGCAGATTTCTGGTTTTGGCTTTTTTTCTGGCCGTACAACGACTTGAAAAGAAAATTTGTGGTTTCAGCTTCTCTTTTGGCCGTAACACAGCAGATTTGTGGTTTTGGCTCTCTCCACAATCCGTATAACGACTTGAAAAGCAGATTTCTGGTTTTGGCTCCTTTTCTGGCCGTACAAAAGCAGATTTGTGGTTTTGGCTTTTCCACAATCCGTACAACGACTTGAATAGCAGATTTCTTGTTTTGGCTCCTTTTCTGGCCGTACAACGACTTGAAAAGAAGATTTGTAGTTTTAGCTTATCTTTTGGCCGTAACACAGCAGATTTATGGTTTTGGCTTCTCTTTTGGCCGTAAAACAGCAGATTTGTGGTTTTGGCTCCTTTTCTGGCCGTAAAACAGCAGATTTCTGGTTTTGGCTTTTTTTCTGGCCGTACAACGACTTGAAAAGAAGATTTGTGGTTTCAGCTTCTCTTTTGGCCGTAACACAGCAGATTTGTGGTTTTGGCTCTCTCCACAAACCGTACAACGACTTGAATAGCAGATTTCTAGTTTTGGCTTTTTTTCTGGCCATACAAGGACTTAAAAAGGAGATTTGTTGTTTTGGCTTATCCACAAACAGAACAACGACTTGACTAGCAGATTTGTGGTAATGGTGCTTCTGTTCTGGTCGTACAACGACTTGAATAGCAGATTTGTGGTTTTGGCTTCTCTTTTCGCCGTAATACAGCAGATTTGTGGTTTTGGCTTCTCTACTAGCCGTACAAAAGCAGATTTGTGGTTTTGGCTTCTCCAGAAACCGTACAACGACTTGAAAAGCAGATTTCTTGTTTTGGCTCCTTTTCTGGCCGTACAAAAACAGATTTGAGGTTTTGGCTTTTCCAAAATCCGTATAACGACTTGAATAGCAGATTTCTTGTTTTGGCTTCTTTTCTGGCCGTACAACGACTTGACAAGAAGATTTGTGGATTTAGCTTCTCTTTTGGCCGTAACACAGCAGATTTATAGTTTTGGCTCTCTCCATAAACCGTACAACGACTTGAATAGCAGATTTCTAGTTTTGGCTTTTTTTCTGGCCGTACAAGGACTTAAAAAGCAGATTTGTTGTTTTGGCTTCTCAACAAACCGTACAACGACTTGACTAGCAGATTTGTGGTAATGGTGCTTCTGTTATGGCCGTACAACGACTTGAATAGCAGATTTGAGGTTTTGGCTTCTCTTTTCGCCGTATACAGCAGATTTGTGGTTTTGGCTTCTCTACTAGCCGTACAAAAGCAGATTTGTGGTTTTGGCTTCTCCAGAAACCGTACAACGACTTGAAAAGCAGATTTCTGGTTTTGGCTCCTTTTCTGGCCGTACAAAAGCAGATTTGTGGTTTTGGCTTTTCCACAATCCGTACAACGACTTGAATAGCAGATTTCTTGTTTTGGCTTCTTTTCTAACCGTAAAACAGCAGATTTGTGGTTTTGGCTTCTCTACTGGCCGTACAAAAGCAGATTAGTGGTTTTGGCGTTTCCACAGTCCGTACAACGACTTGAATAGCAGATTTCTTGTTTTGGCTCCTTTTCTGGCCGTGAAACAGCAGATTTCTGGTTTTGGCTTTTCCACAATCCGTACAACGACTTGAATAGCAGATTTCTGGTTTTTGCTTCTCTTTTGGCCTTAAAACAGCAGATTTGTGGTTTTGGCTCCTTTTCTGGCCGTACAAAAGCAGATTTGTGGTTTTTGCTTTTGGTACAACGACTTGAATAGCAGATTTCTTGTTTTGGCTTCTTTTCTGGCCGTAAAACAGCAGATTTATGGTTTTGGCTCTCTCCACAAACCGTACAACGACTTGAATAGCAGATTTCTAGTTTTGGCTTCTTATCTGGCCGTACAAGGACTTAAAAAGCAGATTTGTTGTTTTGGCTTCTCCACAAACCGTACAACGACTTGACTAGCAGATTTGTGGTAATGGTGCTTCTGTTCTGGCCGTACAACGACTTGAATAGCAGATTTGTGGTTTTGGCTTCTCTTTTCGCCGTAATACAGCAGATTTGTGGTTTTGGCTTCTCTACTGGCCGTACAAAAGCAGATTTGTGGTTTTGGCTTCTCCAGAAACCGTACAACGACTTGAAAAGCAGATTTCTGGTTTTGGCTCCTATTCTGGCCGTACAAAAGCAGATTTGTGGTTTTGGCTTTTCCACAATCCGTACAACGACTTGAATAGCAGATTTCTTGTTTTGGCTTCTTTTCTAACCGTAAAACAGCAGATTTGTGGTTTTGGCTTCTCTACTGGCCGTACAAAAGCAGATTAGTGGTTTTGGCGTTTCCACAGTCCGTACAACGACTTGAATAGCAGATTTCTTGTTTTGGCTCCTTTTCTGGCCGTGAAACAGCAGATTTCTGGTTTTGGCTTTTCCACAATCCGTACAACGACTTGAATAGCAGATTTCTTGTTTTGGCTTCTTTTCTGGCCGTACAACGACTTGAAAAGAAGATTTGTAGTTTTAGCTTCTCTTTTGGCCGTAACACAGCAGATTTATGGTTTTGGCTTCTCTTTTGGCCGTAAAACAGCAGATTTGTGGTTTTGGCTCCTTTTCTGGCCGTAAAACAGCAGATTTCTGGTTTTGGCTTTTTTTCTGGCCGTACAACGACTTGAAAAGAAAATTTGTGGTTTCAGCTTCTCTTTTGGCCGTAACACAGCAGATTTGTGGTTTTGGCTCTCTCCACAATCCGTATAACGACTTGAATAGCAGATTTCTTGTTTTGGCTTCTTTTCTGGCCGTAAAACAGCAGATTTATGGTTTTGGCTCTCTCCACAAACCGTACAACGACTTGAATAGCAGATTTCTAGTTTTGGCTTCTTATCTGGCCGTACAAGGACTTAAAAAGCAGATTTGTTGTTTTGGCTTCTCCACAAACCATACAACGACTTGACTAGCAGATTTGTGGTAATGGTGCTTCTGTTCTGGTCGTACAACGACTTGAATAGCAGATTTGTGGTTTTGGCTTCTCTTTTCGCCGTAATACAGCAGATTTGTGGTTTTGGCTTCTCTACTAGCCGTACAAAAGCAGATTTGTGGTTTTGGCTTCTCCAGAAACCGTACAACGACTTGAAAAGCAGATTTCTTGTTTTGGCTCCTTTTCTGGCCGTACAAAAACAGATTTGAGGTTTTGGCTTTTCCACAATCCGTATAACGACTTGAATAGCAGATTTCTTGTTTTGGCTTCTTTTCTGGCCGTACAACGACTTGACAAGAAGATTTGTGGATTTAGCTTCTCTTTTGGCCGTAACACAGCAGATTTATAGTTTTGGCTCTCTCCATAAACCGTACAACGACTTGAATAGCAGATTTCTAGTTTTGGCTTTTTTTCTGGCCGTACAAGGACTTAAAAAGCAGATTTGTTGTTTTGGCTTCTCAACAAACCGTACAACGACTTGACTAGCAGATTTGTGGTAATGGTGCTTCTGTTCTGGCCGTACAACGACTTGAATAGCAGATTTGAGGTTTTGGCTTCTCTTTTCGCCGTATACAGCAGATTTGTGGTTTTGGCTTCTCTACTAGCCGTACAAAAGCAGATTTGTGGTTTTGGCTTCTCCAGAAACCGTACAACGACTTGAAAAGCAGATTTCTGGTTTTGGCTCCTTTTCTGGCCGTACAAAAGCAGATTTGTGGTTTTGGCTTTTCCACAATCCGTACAACGACTTGAATAGCAGATTTCTTGTTTTGGCTTCTTTTCTAACCGTAAAACAGCAGATTTGTGGTTTTGGCTTCTCTACTGGCCGTACAAAAGCAGATTAGTGGTTTTGGCGTTTCCACAGTCCGTACAACGACTTGAATAGCAGATTTCTTGTTTTGGCTCCTTTTCTGGCCGTGAAACAGCAGATTTCTGGTTTTGGCTTTTCCACAATCCGTACAACGACTTGAATAGCAGATTTCTGGTTTTTGCTTCTCTTTTGGCCTTAAAACAGCAGATTTGTGGTTTTGGCTCCTTTTCTGGCCGTACAAAAGCAGATTTGTGGTTTTTGCTTTTGGTACAACGACTTGAATAGCAGATTTCTGGTTTTGGCTTCTTTTCTGGCCGTAAAACAGCAGATTTATGGTTTTGGCTCTCTCCACAAACCGTACAACGACTTGAATAGCAGATTTCTAGTTTTGGCTTCTTATCTGGCCGTACAAGGACTTAAAAAGCAGATTTGTTGTTTTGGCTTCTCCACAAACCGTACAACGACTTGACTAGCAGATTTGTGGTAATGGTGCTTCTGTTCTGGCCGTACAACGACTTGAATAGCAGATTTGTGGTTTTGGCTTCTCTTTTCGCCGTAATACAGCAGATTTGTGGTTTTGGCTTCTCTACTGGCCGTACAAAAGCAGATTTGTGGTTTTGGCTTCTCCAGAAACCGTACAACGACTTGAAAAGCAGATTTCTGGTTTTGGCTCCTATTCTGGCCGTACAAAAGCAGATTTGTGGTTTTGGCTTTTCCACAATCCGTACAACGACTTGAATAGCAGATTTCTTGTTTTGGCTTCTTTTCTAACCGTAAAACAGCAGATTTGTGGTTTTGGCTTCTCTACTGGCCGTACAAAAGCAGATTAGTGGTTTTGGCGTTTCCACAGTCCGTACAACGACTTGAATAGCAGATTTCTTGTTTTGGCTCCTTTTCTGGCCGTGAAACAGCAGATTTCTGGTTTTGGCTTTTCCACAATCCGTACAACGACTTGAATAGCAGATTTCTTGTTTTGGCTTCTTTTCTGGCCGTACAACGACTTGAAAAGAAGATTTGTAGTTTTAGCTTCTCTTTTGGCCGTAACACAGCAGATTTATGGTTTTGGCTTCTCTTTTGGCCGTAAAACAGCAGATTTGTGGTTTTGGCTCCTTTTCTGGCCGTAAAACAGCAGATTTCTGGTTTTGGCTTTTTTTCTGGCCGTACAACGACTTGAAAAGAAAATTTGTGGTTTCAGCTTCTCTTTTGGCCGTAACACAGCAGATTTGTGGTTTTGGCTCTCTCCACAATCCGTATAACGACTTGAATAGCAGATTTCTTGTTTTGGCTTCTTTTCTGGCCGTAAAACAGCAGATTTATGGTTTTGGCTCTCTCCACAAACCGTACAACGACTTGAATAGCAGATTTCTAGTTTTGGCTTCTTATCTGGCCGTACAAGGACTTAAAAAGCAGATTTGTTGTTTTGGCTTCTCCACAAACCATACAACGACTTGACTAGCAGATTTGTGGTAATGGTGCTTCTGTTCTGGCCGTACAACGACTTGAATAGCAGATTTGTGGTTTTGGCTTCTCTTTTCGCCGTAATACAGCAGATTTGTGGTTTTGGCATCTCTACTGGCCGTACAAAAGCAGATTTGTGGTTTTGGCTTCTCCAGAAACCGTACAACGACTTGAAAAGCAGATTTCTGGTTTTGGCTCCTTTTCTGGCCGTACAAAAGCAGATTTGTGGTTTTGGCTTTTCCACAATCCGTACAACGACTTGAATAGCAGATTTCTTGTTTTGGCTTTTTTTTTGGCCATACAACGACTTGACAAGAAGATTTGTGGTTTTAGCTTCTCTTTTGGCCGTAACACAGCAGATTTATGGTTTTGGCTCTCTCCACAAACCGTACAACGACTTGAATAGCAGATTTCTAGTTTTGGCTTCTTTTCTGGCCGTACAAGGACTTAAAAAGCAGATTTGTGGTTTTAGCTTCTCTTTTGGCCGTAACACAGCAGATTTATGGTTTTGGCTCTCTCCACAAACCGTACAACGACTTGACTAGCAGATTTGTGGTAATGGTGCTTCTGTTCTGGCCGTACAACGACTTGAATAGCAGATTTGTGGTTTTGGCTTCTCTTTTCGCCGTAATACAGCAGATTTGTGGTTTTGGCTTCTCTACTGGCCGTACAAAAGCAGATTTGTGGTTTTGGCTTCTCCAGAAACCGTACAAAGACTTGAAAAGCAGATTTCTGGTTTTGGCTCCTTTTCTGGCCGTACAAAAACAGATTTATGGTTTTGGCTCTCTCCACAAACCGTACAACGACTTGAATAGCAGATTTCTAGTTTTGGCTTCTTTTCTGGCCGTACAAGGACTTAAAAAGCAGATTTGTTGTTTTGGCTTCTCTACAAACCGTACAACGACTTGACTAGCAGATTTGTGGTAATGGTGCTTCTGTTCTGGCCGTACAACGACTTGAATAGCAGATTTGTGGTTTTGGCTTCTCTTTTCGCCGTAATACAGCAGATTTGTGGTTTTGGCTTCTCTACTGGCCGTACAAAAGCAGATTTGTGGTTTTGGCTTCTCCAGAAACCGTACAAAGACTTGAAAAGCAAATTTCTGGTTTTGGCTCCTTTTCTGGCCATACAAAAACCGATTTATGGTTTTGGCTCTCTCCACAAACCGTACAACGACTTGAATAGCAGATTTCTAGTTTTGGCTTCTTTTCTGGCCGTACAAGGACTTAAAAAGCAGATTTATGGTTTTGGCTCCTTTTCTGGCCGTACAAAAGCAGATTTGTGGTTTTGGCTTTTCCACAATCCGTACAACGACTTGAATAGCAGATTTCTTGTTTTGGCTTCTTTTTTGGCCATACAACGACTTGACAAGAAAATTTGTGGTTTTAGCTTCTCTTTTGGCCGTAACACAGCAGATTTATGGTTTTGGCTCTCTCCACAAACCGTACAACGACTTGAATAGCAGATTTCTAGTTTTGGCTTCTTTTCTGGCCGTACAAGGACTTAAAAAGCAGATTTGTGGTTTTAGCTTCTCTTTTGGCCGTAACACAGCAGATTTATGGTTTTGGCTCTCTCCACAAACCGTACAACGACTTGACTAGCAGATTTGTGGTAATGGTGCTTCTGTTCTGGCCGTACAACGACTTGAATAGCAGATTTGTGGTTTTGGCTTCTCTTTTCGCCGTAATACAGCAGATTTGTGGTTTTGGCTTCTCTACTGGCCGTACAAAAGCAGATTTGTGGTTTTGGCTTCTCCAGAAACCGTACAACGACTTGAATAGCAGATTTCTAGTTTTGGCTTCTTTTCTGGCCGTACAAGGACTTAAAAAGAAGATTTGTTGTTTTGGCTTCTCTACAAACCGTACAACGACTTGACTAGCAGATTTGTGGTAATGGTGCTTCTGTTCTGGCCGTACAACGACTTGAATAGCAGATTTGTGGTTTTGGCTTCTCTTTTCGCCGTAATACAGCAGATTTGTGGTTTTGGCTTCTCTACTGGCCGTACAAAAGCAGATTTGTGGTTTTGGCTTCTCCAGAAACCGTACAAAGACTTGAAAAGCAGATTTCTGGTTTTGGCTCATTTTCTGGCCGTACAAAAACAGATTTATGGTTTTGGCTCTCTCCACAAACCGTACGACGACTTAAAAAGCAGATTTCTAGTTTTGGCTTCTTTTCTGGCCGTACAAGGACTTAAAAAGCAGATTTGTTGTTTTGGCTTCTCCACAAACCGTACAACGACTTGACTAGCAGATTTGTGCTAATGGTGCTTCTGTTCTGGCCGTACAACGACTTGAATAGCAGATTTGTGGTTTTGGCTTCTCTTTTCGCCGTAATACAGCAGATTTGTGGTTTTGGCTTCTCTACTGGCCGTACAAAAGCAGATTTGTGGTTTTGGCTTCTCCAGAAACCGTACAACGACTTGAAAAGCAGATTTCTGGTTTTGGCTCCTATTCTGGCCGTACAAAAGCAGATTTGTGGTTTTGGCTTTTCCACAATCCGTACAACGACTTGAATAGCAGATTTCTTGTTTTGGCTTCTTTTCTAACCGTAAAACAGCAGATTTGTGGTTTTGGCTTCTCTACTGGCCGTACAAAAGCAGATTTGTGGTTTTGGCGTTTCCACAGTCCGTACAACGACTTGAATAGCAGATTTCTGGTTTTTGCTTCTCTTTTGGCCTTAAAACAGCAGATTTGTGGTTTTGGCTCCTTTTCTGGCCGTACAAAAGCAGATTTGTGGTTTTGGCTTTTGGTACAACGACTTGAATAGCAGATTTCTTGTTTTGGCTTCTTTTCTGGACGTAAAACAGCAGATTTATGGTTTTGGCTCTCTCCACAAACCGTACAACGACTTGAATAGCAGATTTCTAGTTTTGGCTTCTTATCTGGCCGTACAAGGACTTAAAAAGCAGATTTGTTGTTTTGGCTTCTCCACAAACCGTACAACGACTTGACTAGCAGATTTGTGGTAATGGTGCTTCTGTTCTGGCCGTACAACGACTTGAATAGCAGATTTGTGGTTTTGGCTTCTCTTTTCGCCGTAATACAGCAGATTTGTGGTTTTGGCATCTCTACTGGCCGTACAAAAGCAGATTTGTGGTTTTGGCTTCTCCAGAAACCGTACAACGACTTGAAAAGCAGATTTCTGGTTTTGGCTCCTTTTCTGGCCGTACAAAAGCAGATTTGTGGTTTTGGCTTTTCCACAATCCGTACAACGACTTGAATAGCAGATTTCTTGTTTTGGCTCCTTTTCTGGCCGTACAACGACTTGAAAAGAAGATTTGTAGTTTTAGCTTATCTTTTGGCCGTAACACAGCAGATTTATGGTTTTGGCTTCTCTTTTGGCCGTAAAACAGCAGATTTGTGGTTTTGGCTCCTTTTCTGGCCGTAAAACAGCAGATTTCTGATTTTGGCTTTTTTTCTGGCCGTACAACGACTTGAAAAGAAGATTTGTGGTTTCAGCTTCTCTTTTGGCCGTAACACAGCAGATTTGTGGTTTTGGCTCTCTCCACAAACCGTACAACGACTTGAATAGCAGATTTCTAGTTTTGGCTTTTTTTCTGGCCATACAAGGACTTAAAAAGCAGATTTGTTGTTTTGGCTTATCCACAAACAGTACAACGACTTGACTAGCAGATTTGTGGTAATGGTGCTTCTGTTCTGGTCGTACAACGACTTGAATAGCGGATTTGTGGTTTTGGCTTCTCTTTTCGCCGTAATACAGCAGATTTGTGGTTTTGGCTTCTCTACTAGCCGTACAAAAGCAGATTTGTGGTTTTGGCTTCTCCAGAAACCGTACAACGACTTGAAAAGCAGATTTCTTGTTTTGGCTCCTTTTCTGGCCGTACAAAAACAGATTTGAGGTTTTGGCTTTTCCACAATCCGTATAACGACTTGAATAGCAGATTTCTTGTTTTGGCTTCTTTTCTGGCCGTACAACGACTTGACAAGAAGATTTGTGGATTTAGCTTCTCTTTTGGCCGTAACACAGCAGATTTATAGTTTTGGCTCTCTCCATAAACCGTACAACGACTTGAATAGCAGATTTCTAGTTTTGGCTTTTTTTCTGGCCGTACAAGGACTTAAAAAGCAGATTTGTTGTTTTGGCTTCTCAACAAACCGTACAACGACTTGACTAGCAGATTTGTGGTAATGGTGCTTCTGTTCTGGCCGTACAACGACTTGAATAGCAGATTTGAGGTTTTGGCTTCTCTTTTCGCCGTATACAGCAGATTTGTGGTTTTGGCTTCTCTACTAGCCGTACAAAAGCAGATTTGTGGTTTTGGCTTCTCCAGAAACCGTACAACGACTTGAAAAGCAGATTTCTGGTTTTGGCTCCTTTTCTGGCCGTACAAAAGCAGATTTGTGGTTTTGGCTTTTCCACAATCCGTACAACGACTTGAATAGCAGATTTCTTGTTTTGGCTTCTTTTTTGGCCATACAACGACTTGACAAGAAGATTTGTGGTTTTAGTTTCTATTTTGGCCGTAACACAGCAGATTTATGGTTTTGGCTCTCTCCACAAACCGTACAACGACTTGAATAGCAGATTTCTAGTTTTGGCTTCTTTTCTGGCCGTACAAGGACTTAAAAAGCAGATTTGTTGTTTTGGCTTCTCAACAAACCGTACAACGACTTGACTAGCAGATTTGTGGTAATGGTGCTTCTGTTCTGGCCGTACAACGTTTTGAATAGCAGATTTGTGGTTTTGGCTTCTCTTTTCGCCGTAATACAGCAGATTTGTGGTTTTGGCTTCTCTACTGGCCGTACAAAAGCAGATTTGTGGTTTTGGCTTCTCCAGAAACCTTACAAAGACTTGAATAGCAGATTTCTGGTTTTGGCTCCTTTTCTGGCCGTACAAAAACCGATTTATGGTTTTGGCTCTCTCCACAAACCGTACAACGACTTGAATAGCAGATTTCTAGTTTTGGCTTCTTTCCTGGCCGTACAAGGACTTAAAAAGCAGATTTGTTGTTTTGGCTTCTCTACAAACCGTACAACGACTTGACTAGCAGATTTGTGGTAATGGTGCTTCTGTTCTGGCCGTACAACGACTTGAATAGCAGATTTGTGGTTTTGGCTTCTCTTTTCGCCGTAATACAGCAGATTTGTGGTTTTGGCTTCTCTACTGGCCGTACAAAAGCAGATTTGTGGTTTTGGCTTCTCCAGAAACCGTACAACGACTTGAAAAGCAGATTTCTGGTTTTGGCTCCTATTCTGGGCGTACAAAAGCAGATTTGTGGTTTTGGCTTTTCCACAATCCGTACAACGACTTGAATAGCAGATTTCTTGTTTTGGCTTCTTTTCTAACCGTAAAACAGCAGATTTGTGGTTTTGGCTCTCTCCACAAACCGTACAACGACTTGAATAGCAGATTTCTAGTTTTGGCTTTTTTTCTGGCCATACAAGGACTTAAAAAGCAGATTTGTTGTTTTGGCTTATCCACAAACAGTACAACGACTTGACTAGCAGATTTGTGATAATGGTGCTTCTGTTCTGGTCGTACAACGACTTGAATAGCGGATTTGTGGTTTTGGCTTCTCTTTTCGCCGTAATACAGCAGATTTGTGGTTTTGGCTTCTCTACTAGCCGTACAAAAGCAGATTTGTGGTTTTGGCTTCTCCAGAAACCGTACAACGACTTGAAAAGCAGATTTCTTGTTTTGGCTCCTTTTCTGGCCGTACAAAAACAGATTTGAGGTTTTGGCTTTTCCACAATCCGTATAACGACTTGAATAGCAGATTTCTTGTTTTGGCTTCTTTTCTGGCCGTACAACGACTTGACAAGAAGATTTGTGGATTTAGCTTCTCTTTTGGCCGTAACACAGCAGATTTATAGTTTTGGCTCTCTCCATAAACCGTACAACGACTTGAATAGCAGATTTCTAGTTTTGGCTTTTTTTCTGGCCGTACAAGGACTTAAAAAGCAGATTTGTTGTTTTGGCTTCTCAACAAACCGTACAACGACTTGACTAGCAGATTTGTGGTAATGGTGCTTCTGTTCTGGCCGTACAACGTTTTGAATAGCAGATTTGAGGTTTTGGCTTCTCTTTTCGCCGTATACAGCAGATTTGTGGTTTTGGCTTCTCTACTAGCCGTACAAAAGCAGATTTGTGGTTTTGGCTTCTCCAGAAACCGTACAACGACTTGAAAAGCAGATTTCTGGTTTTGGCTCCTTTTCTGGCCGTACAAAAGCAGATTTGTGGTTTTGGCTTTTCCACAATCCGTACAACGACTTGAATAGCAGATTTCTTGTTTTGGCTTCTTTTTTGGCCATACAACGACTTGACAAGAAGATTTGTGGTTTTAGCTTCTATTTTGGCCGTAACACAGCAGATTTATGGTTTTGGCTCTCTCCACAAACCGTACAACGACTTGAATAGCAGATTTCTAGTTTTGGCTTCTTTTCTGGCCGTACAAGGACTTAAAAAGCAGATTTGTTGTTTTGGCTTCTCAACAAACCGTACAACGACTTGACTAGCAGATTTGTGGTAATGGTGCTTCTGTTCTGGCCGTACAACGTTTTGAATAGCAGATTTGTGGTTTTGGCTTCTCTTTTCGCCGTAATACAGCAGATTTGTGGTTTTGGCTTCTCTACTGGCCGTACAAAAGCAGATTTGTGGTTTTGGCTTCTCCAGAAACCTTACAAAGACTTGAAAAGCAGATTTCTGGTTTTGGCTCCTTTTCTGGCCGTACAAAAACCGATTTATGGTTTTGGCTCTCTCCACAAACCGTACAACGACTTGAATAGCAGATTTCTAGTTTTGGCTTCTTTCCTGGCCGTACAAGGACTTAAAAAGCAGATTTGTTGTTTTGGCTTCTCTACAAACCGTACAACGACTTGACTAGCAGATTTGTGGTAATGGTGCTTCTGTTCTGGCCGTACAACGACTTGAATAGCAGATTTGTGGTTTTGGCTTCTCTTTTCGCCGTAATACAGCAGATTTGTGGTTTTGGCTTCTCTACTGGCCGTACAAAAGCAGATTTGTGGTTTTGGCTTCTCCAGAAACCGTACAACGACTTGAAAAGCAGATTTCTGGTTTTGGCTCCTATTCTGGGCGTACAAAAGCAGATTTGTGGTTTTGGCTTTTCCACAATCCGTACAACGACTTGAATAGCAGATTTCTTGTTTTGGCTTCTTTTCTAACCGTAAAACAGCAGATTTGTGGTTTTGGCGTTTCCACAGTCCGTACAACGACTTGAATAGCAGATTTCTGGTTTTTGCTTCTCTTTTGGCCTTAAAACAGCAGATTTGTGGTTTTGGCTCCTTTTCTGGCCGTACAAAAGCAGATTTGTGGTTTTGGCTTTTGGTACAACGACGTGAATAGCAGATTTCTTTTTTTGGCTTCTTTTCTGGCCGTGAAACAGCATATTTATGGTTTTGGCTCTCTTTACAAACCGTACAACGACTTGAATAGCAGATTTCTAGTTTTGGCTTCTTATCTGGCCGTACAAGGACTTAAAAAGCAGATTTGTTGTTTTGGCTTCTCCACAAACCGTACAACGACTTGACTAGCAGATTTGTGGTAATGGTGCTTCTGTTCTGGCCGTACAACGACTTGAATAGCAGATTTGTGGTTTTGGCTTCTCTTTTCGCCGTAATACAGCAGATTTGTGGTTTTGGCTTCTCTACTGGCCGTACAAAAGCAGATTTGTGGTTTTGGCGTTTCCACAGTCCGTACAACGACTTGAATAGCAGATTTCTTGTTTTGGCTCCTTTTCTGGCCGTGAAACAGCAGATTTCTGGTTTTGGCTTTTCCACAATCCGTACAACGACTTGAATAGCAGATTTCTTGTTTTGGCTTCTTTTTTGGCCATACAACGACTTGACAAGAAGATTTGTGGTTTTAGCTTCTATTTTGGCCGTAACACAGCAGATTTATGGTTTTGGCTCTCTCCACAAACCGTACAACGACTTGAATAGCAGATTTCTAGTTTTGGCTTCTTTTCTGGCCGTACAAGGACTTAAAAAGCAGATTTGTTGTTTTGGCTTCTCAACAAACCGTACAACGACTTGACTAGCAGATTTGTGGTAATGGTGCTTCTGTTCTGGCCGTACAACGTTTTGAATAGCAGATTTGTGGTTTTGGCTTCTCTTTTCGCCGTAATACAGCAGATTTGTGGTTTTGGCTTCTCTACTGGCCGTACAAAAGCAGATTTGTGGTTTTGGCTTCTCCAGAAACCGTACAAAGACTTGAAAAGCAGATTTCTGGTTTTGGCTCCTTTTCTGGCGGTACAAAAACCGATTTATGGTTTTGGCTCTCTCCACAAACCGTACAACGACTTGAATAGCAGATTTCTAGTTTTGGCTTCTTTCCTGGCCGTACAAGGACTTAAAAAGCAGATTTGTTGTTTTGGCTTCTCTACAAACCGTACAACGACTTGACTAGCAGATTTGTGGTAATGGTGCTTCTGTTCTGGCCGTACAACGACTTGAATAGCAGATTTGTGGTTTTGGCTTCTCTTTTCGCCGTAATACAGCAGATTTGTGGTTTTGGCTTCTCTACTGGCCGTACAAAAGCAGATTTGTGGTTTTGGCTTCTCCAGAAACCGTACAACGACTTGAAAAGCAGATTTCTGGTTTTGGCTCCTATTCTGGCCGTACAAAAGCAGATTTGTGGTTTTGGCTTTTCCACAATCCGTACAACGACTTGAATAGCAGATTTCTTGTTTTGGCTTCTTTTCTAACCGTAAAACAGCAGATTTGTGGTTTTGGCGTTTCCACAGTCCGTACAACGACTTGAATAGCAGATTTCTGGTTTTTGCTTCTCTTTTGGCCTTAAAACAGCAGATTTGTGGTTTTGGCTCCTTTTCTGGCCGTACAAAAGCAGATTTGTGGTTTTGGCTTTTGGTACAACGACGTGAATAGCAGATTTCTTGTTTTGGCTTCTTTTCTGGCCGTAAAACAGCAGATTTATTGTTTTGGCTCTCTTTACAAACCGTACAACGACTTGAATAGCAGATTTCTAGTTTTGGCTTCTTATCTGGCCGTACAAGGACTTAAAAAGCAGATTTGTTGTTTTGGCTTCTCCACAAACCGTACAACGACTTGACTAGCAGATTTGTGGTAATGGTGCTTCTGTTCTGGCCGTACAACGACTTGAATAGCAGATTTGTGGTTTTGGCTTCTCTTTTCGCCGTAATACAGCAGATTTGTGGTTTTGGCTTCTCTACTGGCCGTACAAAAGCAGATTTGTGGTTTTGGCGTTTCCACAGTCCGTACAACGACTTGAATAGCAGATTTCTTGTTTTGGCTCCTTTTCTGGCCGTGAAACAGCAGATTTCTGGTTTTGGCTTTTCCACAATCCGTACAACGACTTGAATAGCAGATTTCTTGTTTTGGCTTCTTTTCTGGCCGTACAAGGACTTGAAAAGAAGATTTGTGGTTTCAACTTCTCTTTTGGCCGTAACACAGCAGATTTGTGGTTTTGGCTCTCTCCACAATCCGTATAACGACTTGAATAGCAGATTTCTTGTTTTGGCTTCTTTTCTGGCCGTACAACGACTTGACAAGAAGATTTGTGGTTTAAGCTTCTCTTTTGGCCGTAACACAGCAGATTTATAGTTTTGGCTCTCTCCATAAACCGTACAACGACTTGAATAGCAGATTTCTAGTTTTGGCTTTTTTTCTGGCCGTACAAGGACTTAAAAAGCAGATTTGTTGTTTTGGCTTCTCAACAAACCGTACAACGACTTGAATAGCAGATTTGTGGTAATGGTGCTTCTGTTCTGGCCGTACAACGACTTGAATAGCAGATTTGTGGTTTTGGCTTCTCTTTTCGCCGTATACAGCAGATTTGTGGTTTTGGCTTCTCTACTAGCCGTACAAAAGCAGATTTGTGGTTTTGGCTTCTCCAGAAACCGTACAACGACTTGAAAAGCAGATTTCTGGTTTTGGCTCCTTTTCTGGCCGTACAAAAGCAGATTTGTGGTTTTGGCTTTTCCACAATCCGTACAACGACTTGAATAGCAGATTTCTTGTTTTGGCTTCTTTTTTGGCCATACACCGACTTGACAAGAAGATTTGTGGTTTTAGCTTCTATTTTGGCCGTAACACAGCAGATTTATGGTTTTGGCTCTCTCCACAAACCGTACAACGACTTGAATAGCAGATTTGTGGTTTTGGCTTCTCTTTTCGCCGTAATACAGCAGATTTGTGGTTTTGGCTTCTCTACTGGCCGTACAAAAGCAGATTTGTGGTTTTGGCTTCTCCAGAAACCGTACAAAGACTTGAAAAGCAGATTTCTGGTTTTGGCTCTTTTTCTGGCCGTACAAAAACATATTTATGGTTTTGGCTCTCTCCACAAACCATACAACGACTTGAATAGCAGATTTCTAGTTTTGGCTTCTTTTCTGGCCGTACAAGGACTTAAAAAGCAGATTTGTTGTTTTGGCTTCTCTACAAACCGTACAACGACTTGACTAGCAGATTTGTGGTAATGGTGCTTCTGTTCTGGCCGTACAACGACTTGAATAGCAGATTTGTGGTTTTGGCTTCTCTTTTCGCCGTAATACAGCAGATTTGTGGTTTTGGCTTCTTTACTGGCCGTACAAAAGCAGATTTGTGGTTTTGGCTTCTCCAGAAACCGTACAACGACTTGAAAAGCAGATTTCTGGTTTTGGCTCCTATTCTGGCCGTACAAAAGCAGATTTGTGGTTTTGGCTTTTCCACAATCCGTACAACGACTTGAATAGCAGATTTCTTGTTTTGGCTTCTTTTCTAACCGTAAAACAGCAGATTTGTGGTTTTGGCTTCTCAACAAACCGTACAACGACTTGACTAGCAGATTTGTGGTAATGGTGCTTCTGTTCTGGCCGTACAACGTTTTGAATAGCAGATTTGTGGTTTTGGCTTCTCTTTTCGCCGTAATACAGCAGATTTGTGGTTTTGGCTTCTCTACTGGCTTTACAAAAGCAGATTTGTGGTTTTGGCGTTTCCACAGTCCGTACAACGACTTGAATAGCAGATTTCTTGTTTTGGCTCCTTTTCTGGCCGTGAAACAGCAGATTTCTGGTTTTGGCTTTTCCACAATCCGTACAACGACTTGAATAGCAGATTTCTTGTTTTGGCTTCTTTTCTGGCCGTACAAGGACTTGAAAAGAAGATTTGTGGTTTCAACTTCTCTTTTGGCCGTAACACAGCAGATTTGTGGTTTTGGCTCTCTCCACAATCCGTATAACGACTTGAATAGCAGATTTCTTGTTTTGGCTTCTTTTCTGGCCGTACAACGACTTGACAAGAAGATTTGTGGTTTAAGCTTCTCTTTTGGCCGTAACACAGCAGATTTATAGTTTTGGCTCTCTCCATAAACCGTACAACGACTTGAATAGCAGATTTCTAGTTTTGGCTTTTTTTCTGGCCGTACAAGGACTTAAAAAGCAGATTTGTTGTTTTGGCTTCTCAACAAACCGTACAACGACTTGAATAGCAGATTTGTGGTAATGGTGCTTCTGTTCTGGCCGTACAACGACTTGAATAGCAGATTTGTGGTTTTGGCTTCTCTTTTCGCCGTATACAGCAGATTTGTGGTTTTGGCTTCTCTACTAGCCGTACAAAAGCAGATTTGTGGTTTTGGCTTCTCCAGAAACCGTACAACGACTTGAAAAGCAGATTTCTGGTTTTGGCTCCTTTTCTGGCCGTACAAAAGCAGATTTGTGGTTTTGGCTTTTCCACAATCCGTACAACGACTTGAATAGCAGATTTCTTGTTTTGGCTTCTTTTTTGGCCATACACCGACTTGACAAGAAGATTTGTGGTTTTAGCTTCTATTTTGGCCGTAACACAGCAGATTTATGGTTTTGGCTCTCTCCACAAACCGTACAACGACTTGAATAGCAGATTTCTAGTTTTGGCTTCTTTTCTGGCCGTACAAGGACTTAAAAAGCAGATTTGTTGTTTTGGCTTCTCAACAAACCGTACAACGACTTGACTAGCAGATTTGTGGTAATGGTGCTTCTGTTCTGGCCGTACAACGTTTTAAATAGCAGATTTGTGGTTTTGGCTTCTCTTTTCGCCGTAATACAGCAGATTTGTGGTTTTGGCTTCTCTACTGGCCGTACAAAAGCAGATTTGTGGTTTTGGCTTCTCCAGAAACCGTACAAAGACTTGAAAAGCAGATTTCTGGTTTTGGCTCCTTTTCTGGCCGTACAAAAACCGATTTATGGTTTTGGCTCTCTCCACAAACCGTACAACGACTTGAATAGCAGATTTCTAGTTTTGGCTTCTTTCCTGGCCGTACAAGGACTTAAAAAGCAGATTTGTTGTTTTGGCTTCTCTACAAACCGTACAACGACTTGACTAGCAGATTTGTGGTAATGGTGCTTCTGTTCTGGCCGTACAACGACTTGAATAGCAGATTTGTGGTTTTGGCTTCTCTTTTCGCCGTAATACAGCAGATTTGTGGTTTTGGCTTCTCTACTGGCCGTACAAAAGCAGATTTGTGGTTTTGGCTTCTCCAGAAACCGTACAACGACTTGAAAAGCAGATTTCTGGTTTTGGCTCCTATTCTGGCCGTACAAAAGCAGATTTGTGGTTTTGGCTTTTCCACAATCCGTACAACGACTTGAATAGCAGATTTCTTGTTTTGGCTTCTTTTCTAACCGTAAAACAGCAGATTTGTGGTTTTGGCGTTTCCACAGTCCGTACAACGACTTGAATAGCAGATTTCTGGTTTTTGCTTCTCTTTTGGCCTTAAAACAGCAGATTTGTGGTTTTGGCTCCTTTTCTGGCCGTACAAAAGCAGATTTGTGGTTTTGGCTTTTGGTACAACGACGTGAATAGCAGATTTCTTGTTTTGGCTTCTTTTCTGGCCGTAAAACAGCAGATTTATTGTTTTGGCTCTCTTTACAAACCGTACAACGACTTGAATAGCAGATTTCTAGTTTTGGCTTCTTATCTGGCCGTACAAGGACTTAAAAAGCAGATTTGTTGTTTTGGCTTCTCCACAAACCGTACATCGACTTGACTAGCAGATTTGTGGTAATGGTGCTTCTGTTCTGGCCGTACAACGACTTGAATAGCAGATTTGTGGTTTTGGCTTCTCTTTTCGCCGTAATACAGCAGATTTGTGGTTTTGGCTTCTCTACTGGCCGTACAAAAGCAGATTTGTGGTTTTGGCGTTTCCACAGTCCGTACAACGACTTGAATAGCAGATTTCTTGTTTTGGCTCCTTTTCTGGCCGTGAAACAGCAGATTTCTGGTTTTGGCTTTTCCACAATCCGTACAACGACTTGAATAGCAGATTTCTTGTTTTGGCTTCTTTTCTGGCCGTACAAGGACTTGAAAAGAAGATTTGTGGTTTCAACTTCTCTTTTGGCCGTAACACAGCAGATTTGTGGTTTTGGCTCTCTCCACAATCCGTATAACGACTTGAATAGCAGATTTCTTGTTTTGGCTTCTTTTCTGGCCGTACAACGACTTGACAAGAAGATTTGTGGTTTAAGCTTCTCTTTTGGCCGTAACACAGCAGATTTATAGTTTTGGCTCTCTCCATAAACCGTACAACGACTTGAATAGCAGATTTCTAGTTTTGGCTTTTTTTCTGGCCGTACAAGGACTTAAAAAGCAGATTTGTTGTTTTGGCTTCTCAACAAACCGTACAACGACTTGAATAGCAGATTTGTGGTTTTGGCTTCTCTTTTCGCCGTATACAGCAGATTTGTGGTTTTGGCTTCTCTACTAGCCGTACAAAAGCAGATTTGTGGTTTTGGCTTCTCCAGAAACCGTACAACGACTTGAAAAGCAGATTTCTGGTTTTGGCTCCTTTTCTGGCCGTACAAAAGCAGATTTGTGGTTTTGGCTTTTCCACAATCCGTACAACGACTTGAATAGCAGATTTCTTGTTTTGGCTTCTTTTTTGGCCATACACCGACTTGACAAGAAGATTTGTGGTTTTAGCTTCTATTTTGGCCGTAACACAGCAGATTTATGGTTTTGGCTCTCTCCACAAACCGTACAACGACTTGAATAGCAGATTTGTGGTTTTGGCTTCTCTTTTCGCCGTAATACAGCAGATTTGTGGTTTTGGCTTCTCTACTGGCCGTACAAAAGCAGATTTGTGGTTTTGGCTTCTCCAGAAACCGTACAAAGACTTGAAAAGCAGATTTCTGGTTTTGGCTCTTTTTCTGGCCGTACAAAAACATATTTATGGTTTTGGCTCTCTCCACAAACCATACAACGACTTGAATAGCAGATTTCTAGTTTTGGCTTCTTTTCTGGCCGTACAAGGACTTAAAAAGCAGATTTGTTGTTTTGGCTTCTCTACAAACCGTACAACGACTTGACTAGCAGATTTGTGGTAATGGTGCTTCTGTTCTGGCCGTACAACGACTTGAATAGCAGATTTGTGGTTTTGGCTTCTCTTTTCGCCGTAATACAGCAGATTTGTGGTTTTGGCTTCTTTACTGGCCGTACAAAAGCAGATTTGTGGTTTTGGCTTCTCCAGAAACCGTACAACGACTTGAAAAGCAGATTTCTGGTTTTGGCTCCTATTCTGGCCGTACAAAAGCAGATTTGTGGTTTTGGCTTTTCCACAATCCGTACAACGACTTGAATAGCAGATTTCTTGTTTTGGCTTCTTTTCTAACCGTAAAACAGCAGATTTGTGGTTTTGGCTTCTCCAGAAACTGTACAAAGACTTGAAAAGCAGATTTCTGGTTTTGGTTCCTATTCTGGCCGTACAAAAGCAGATTTGTGGTTTTGGCTTTTCTATAATCCGTACAACGACTTGAATAGCAGATTTCTTGTTTTGGCTTCTTTTCTAACCGTAAAACAGCAGATTTGTGGTTTTGGCTTCTCTACTGGCCGTACAAAAGCAGATTAGTGGTTTTGGCATTTCCACAGTCCGTACAACGACTTGAATAGCAGATTTCTTGTTTTGGCTCCTTTTCTGGCCGTGAAACAGCAGATTTCTGGTTTTGGCTTTTCCACAATCCGTACAACGACTTGAATAGCAGATTTCTTGTTTTGGCTTCTTTTCTGGCCGTACAACGACTTGAAAAGAAGATTTGTAGTTTTAGCTTCTCTTTTGGCCGTAACACAGCAGATTTATGGTTTTGGCTTCTCTTTTGGCCGTAAAACAGCAGATTTGTGGTTTTGGCTCCTTTTCTGGCCGTAAAACAGCAGATTTCTGGTTTTGGCTTTTTTTCTGGCCGTACAACGACTTGAAAAGAAGATTTGTTGTTTCAGCTTCTCTTTTGGCCGTAACACAGCAGATTTGTGGTTTTGGCTCTCTCCACAATCCGTATAACGACTTGAATAACAGATTTCTTGTTTTGGCTTCTTTTCTGGCCGTACAACGACTTGACAAGAAGATTTGTGGTTTTAGCTTCTCTTTTGGCCGTAACATAGCAGATTTATGGTTTTGGCTCTCTACACAAACCGTACAATGACTTGAAAAGCAGATTTCTAGTTTTAAGTTCTTTTCTGGCCGTACAAGGACTTAAAAAGCAGATTTGTTGTTTTGGCTTCTCAACAAACCGTACAACGACTTGACTAGCAGATTTGTGGTAATGGTGCTTCTGTTCTGGCCGTACAACGACTTGAATAGCAGATTTGTGGTTTTGGCTTCTCTTTTCGCCGTATACAGCAGATTTGTGGTTTTGGCTTCTCTACTAACCGTACAAAAGCAGATTTGTGGTTTTGGCTTCTCCAGAAACCGTACAACGACTTGAAAAGCAGATTTCTGGTTTTGGCTCCTTTTCTGGCGGTACAAAAGCAGATTTGTGGTTTTGGTTATTCCACAATCCGTACAACGACTTGAATAGCAGATTTCTTGTTTTGGCTTCTTTTCTGGCCGTACAACGACTTGACAAGAAGATTTGTGGTTTTAGCTTCTCTTTTGGCCGTAACACAGCAGATTTATGGTTTTGGCTCTCTCCACAAACCGTACAACGACTTGAATAGCAGATTTCTAGTTTTGGCTTCTTTTCTGGCCGTACAAGGACTTAAAAAGCAGATTTGTTGTTTTGGCTTCTCAACAAACCGTACAACGACTTGACTAGCAGATTTGTGGTAATGTTGCTTCTGTTCTGGCCGTACAACGACTTGAATAGCAGATTTGTGGTTTTGGCTTCTCTTTTCGCCGTAATACAGCAGATTTGTGGTTTTGGCTTCTCTACTGGCCGTACAAAAGCAGATTTGTGGTTTTGGCTTCTCCAGAAACCGTACAAAGACTTGAAAAGCAGATTTCTGGTTTTGGCTCCTTTTCTGGCCGTACAAAAACAGATTTATGGTTTTGGCTCTCTCCACAAACCGTACAACGACTTGAATAGCAGATTTCTAGTTTTGGCTTCTTTTCTGGCCGTACAAGGACTTAAAAAGCAGATTTGTTGTTTTGGCTTCTCTACAAACCGTACAACGACTTGACTAGCAGATTTGTGGTAATGGTGCTTCTGTTCTGGCCGTACAACGACTTGAATAGCAGATTTGTGGTTTTGGCTTCTCTTTTCGCCGTAATACAGCAGATTTGTGGTTTTGGCTTCTCTACTGGCCGTACAAAAGCAGATTTGTGGTTTTGGCTTCTCCTGAAACCGTACAACGACTTGAAAAGCAGATTTCTGGTTTTGGCTCCTATTCTGGCCGTACAAAAGCAGATTTGTGGTTTTGGCTTTTCCACAATCCGTACAACGACTTGAATAGCAGATTTCTTGTTTTGGCTTCTTTTCTAACCGTAAAACAGCAGATTTGTGGTTTTGGCGTTTCCACAGTCCGTACAACGACTTGAATAGCAGATTTCTGGTTTTTGCTTCTCTTTTGGCCTTAAAACAGCAGATTTGTGGTTTTGGCTCCTTTTCTGGCCGTACAAAAGCAGATTTGTGGTTTTGGCTTTTGGTACAACGACTTGAATAGCAGATTTCTTGTTTTGGCTTCTTTTCTGGACGTAAAACAGCAGATTTATGGTTTTGGCTCTCTCCACAAACCGTACAACGACTTGAATAGCAGATTTCTAGTTTTGGCTTCTTATCTGGCCGTACAAGGACTTAAAAAGCAGATTTGTTGTTTTGGCTTCTCAACAAACCGTACAACGACTTGACTAGCAGATTTGTGGTAATGGTGCTTCTGTTCTGGCCGTACAACGACTTGAATAGCAGATTTGTGGTTTTGGCTTCTCTTTTCGCCGTATACAGCAGATTTGTGGTTTTGGCTTCTCTACTAACCGTACAAAAGCAGATTTGTGGTTTTGGCTTCTCCAGAAACCGTACAACGACTTGAAAAGCAGATTTCTGGTTTTGGCTCCTTTTCTGGCGGTACAAAAGCAGATTTGTGGTTTTGGCTCTCTCCACAAACCGTACAACGACTTGAATAGCAGATTTCTAGTTTTGGCTTCTTTTCTGGCCGTACAAGGACTTAAAAAGCAGATTTGTTGTTTTGGCTTCTCAACAAACCGTACAACGACTTGACTAGCAGATTTGTGGTAATGGTGCTTCTGTTCTGGCCGTACAACGACTTGAATAGCAGATTTGTGGTTTTGGCTTCTCTTTTCGCCGTAATACAGCAGATTTGTGGTTTTGGCTTCTCTACTGGCCGTACAAAAGCAGATTTGTGGTTTTGGCTTCTCCAGAAACCGTACAAAGACTTGAAAAGCAGATTTCTGGTTTTGGCTCCTTTTCTGGCCGTACAAAAACAGATTTATGGTTTTGGCTCTCTCCACAAACCGTACAACGACTTGAATAGCAGATTTCTAGTTTTGGCTTCTTTTCTGGCCGTACAAGGACTTAAAAAGCAGATTTGTTGTTTTGGCTTCTCTACAAACCGTACAACGACTTGACTAGCAGATTTGTGGTAATGGTGCTTCTGTTCTGGCCGTACAACGACTTGAATAGCAGATTTGTGGTTTTGGCTTCTCTTTTCGCCGTAATACAGCAGATTTGTGGTTTTGGCTTCTCTACTGGCCGTACAAAAGCAGATTTGTGGTTTTGGCTTCTCCTGAAACCGTACAACGACTTGAAAAGCAGATTTCTGGTTTTGGCTCCTATTCTGGCCGTACAAAAGCAGATTTGTGGTTTTGGCTTTTCCACAATCCGTACAACGACTTGAATAGCAGATTTCTTGTTTTGGCTTCTTTTCTAACCGTAAAACAGCAGATTTGTGGTTTTGGCGTTTCCACAGTCCGTACAACGACTTGAATAGCAGATTTCTGGTTTTTGCTTCTCTTTTGGCCTTAAAACAGCAGATTTGTGGTTTTGGCTCCTTTTCTGGCCGTACAAAAGCAGATTTGTGGTTTTGGCTTTTGGTACAACGACTTGAATAGCAGATTTCTTGTTTTGGCTTCTTTTCTGGACGTAAAACAGCAGATTTATGGTTTTGGCTCTCTCCACAAACCGTACAACGACTTGAATAGCAGATTTCTAGTTTTGGCTTCTTATCTGGCCGTACAAGGACTTAAAAAGCAGATTTGTTGTTTTGGCTTCTCCACAAACCGTACAACGACTTGACTAGCAGATTTGTGGTAATGGTGCTTCTGTTCTGGCCGTACAACGACTTGAAAAGCAGATTTGTGGTTTTGGCTTCTCTTTTCGCCGTAATACAGCAGATTTGTGGTTTTGGCATCTCTACTGGCCGTACAAAAGCAGATTTGTGGTTTTGGCTTCTCCAGAAACCGTACAACGACTTGAAAAGCAGCGTACAACGACTTGAATAGCAGATTTCTTGTTTTGGCTCCTTTTCTGGCCGTACAACGACTTGAAAAGAAGATTTGTAGTTTTAGCTTATCTTTTGGCCGTAACACAGCAGATTTATGGTTTTGGCTTCTCTTTTGGCCGTAAAACAGCAGATTTGTGGTTTTGCCTCCTTTTCTGGCCGTAAAACAGCAGATTTCTGGTTTTGGCTTTTTTTCTGGCCGTACAACGACTTGAAAAGAAGATTTGTGGTTTCAGCTTCTCTTTTGGCCGTAACACAGCAGATTTGTGGTTTTGGCTCTCTCCACAAACCGTACAACGACTTGAATAGCAGATTTCTAGTTTTGGCTTTTTTTCTGGCCATACAAGGACTTAAAAAGCAGATTTGTTGTTTTGGCTTATCCACAAACAGTACAACGACTTGACTAGCAGATTTGTGGTAATGGTGCTTCTGTTCTGGTCGTACAACGACTTGAATAGCAGATTTGTGGTTTTGGCTTCTCTTTTCGCCGTAATACAGCAGATTTGTGGTTTTGGCTTCTCTACTAGCCGTACAAAAGCAGATTTGTGGTTTTGGCTTCTCCAGAAACCGTACAACGACTTGAAAAGCAGATTTCTTTTTTTGGCTCCTTTTCTGGCCGTACAAAAACAGATTTGAGGTTTTGGCTTTTCCACAATCCGTATAACGACTTGAATAGCAAATTTCTTGTTTTGGCTTCTTTTCTGGCCGTACAACGACTTGACAAGAAGATTTGTGGATTTAGCTTCTCTTTTGGCCGTAACACAGCAGATTTATAGTTTTGGCTCTCTCCATAAACCGTACAACGACTTGAATAGCAGATTTGTGGTTTTGGCTTCTCTTTTCGCCGTAATACAGCAGATTTGTGGTTTTGGCTTCTCTACTGGCCGTACAAAAGCAGATTTGTGGTTTTGGCTTCTCCAGAAACCGTACAAAGACTTGAAAAGCAGATTTCTGGTTTTGGCTCCTTTTCTGGCCGTACAAAAACAGATTTATGGTTTTGGCTCTCTCCACAAACCGTACAACGACTTGAATAGCAGATTTCTAGTTTTGGCTTCTTTTCTGGCCGTACAAGGACTTAAAAAGCAGATTTGTTGTTTTGGCTTCTCTACAAACCGTACAACGACTTGACTAGCAGATTTGTGGTAATGGTGCTTCTGTTCTGGCCGTACAACGACTTGAATAGCAGATTTGTGGTTTTGGCTTCTCTTTTCGCCGTAATACAGCAGATTTGTGGTTTTGGCTTCTCTACTGGCCGTACAAAAGCAGATTTGTGGTTTTGGCTTCTCCTGAAACCGTACAACGACTTGAAAAGCAGATTTCTGGTTTTGGCTCCTATTCTGGCCGTACAAAAGCAGATTTGTGGTTTTGGCTTTTCTACAATCCGTACAACGACTTGAATAGCAGATTTCTTGTTTTGGCTTCTTTTCTAACCGTAAAACAGCAGATTTGTGGTTTTGGCGTTTCCACAGTCCGTACAACGACTTGAATAGCAGATTTCTGGTTTTTGCTTCTCTTTTGGCCTTAAAACAGCAGATTTGTGGTTTTGGCCCCTTTTCTGGCCGTACAAAAGCAGATTTGTGGTTTTTGCTTTTGGTACAACGACTTGAATAGCAGATTTCTTGTTTTGGCTTCTTTTCTGGCCGTAAAACAGCAGATTTATGGTTTTGGCTCTCTCCACAAACCGTACAACGACTTGAATAGCAGATTTCTAGTTTTGGCTTCTTATCTGGCCGTACAAGGACTTAAAAAGCAGATTTGTTGTTTTGGCTTCTCCACAAACCGTACAACGACTTGACTAGCAGATTTGTGGTAATGGTGCTTCTGTTCTGGCCGTACAACGACTTGAATAGCAGATTTGTGGTTTTGGCTTCTCTTTTCGCCGTAATACAGCAGATTTGTGGTTTTGGCTTCTCTACTGGCCGTACAAAAGCAGATTTGTGGTTTTGGCTTCTCCAGAAACCGTACAACGACTTGAAAAGCAGATTTCTGGTTTTGGCTCCTATTCTGGTCGTACAAAAGCAGATTTGTGGTTTTGGCTTTTCCACAATCCGTACAACGACTTGAATAGCAGATTTCTTGTTTTGGCTTCTTTTCTAACCGTAAAACAGCAGATTTGTGGTTTTGGCTTCTCTACTGGCCGTACAAAAGCAGATTAGTGGTTTTGGCGTTTCCACAGTCCGTACAACGACTTGAATAGCAGATTTCTTGTTTTGGCTCCTTTTCTGGCCGTGAAACAGCAGATTTCTGGTTTTGGCTTTTCCACAATCCGTACAACGACTTGAATAGCAGATTTCTTGTTTTGGCTTCTTTTCTGGCCGTACAACGACTTGAAAAGAAGATTTGTAGTTTTAGCTTCTCTTTTGGCCGTAACACAGCAGATTTATGGTTTTGGCTTCTCTTTTGGCCGTAAAACAGCAGATTTGTGGTTTTGGCTCCTTTTCTGGCCGTAAAACAGCAGATTTCTGGTTTTGGCTTTTTTTCTGGCCGTACAACGACTTGAAAGGAAGATTTGTGGTTTCAGCTTCTCTTTTGGCCGTAACACAGCAGATTTGTGGTTTTGGCTCTCTCCACAATCCGTATAACGACTTGAATAGCAGATTTCTTGTTTTGGCTTCTTTTCTGGCCGTAAAACAGCAGATTTATGGTTTTGGCTCTCTCCACAAACCGTACAACGACTTGAATAGCAGATTTCTAGTTTTGGCTTCTTATCTGGCCGTACAAGGACTTAAAAAGCAGATTTGTTGTTTTGGCTTCTCCACAAACCATACAACGACTTGACTAGCAGATTTGTGGTAATGGTGCTTCTGTTCTGGCCGTACAACGACTTGAATAGCAGATTTGTGGTTTTGGCTTCTCTTTTCGCCGTAATACAGCAGATTTGTGGTTTTGGCATCTCTACTGGCCGTACAAAAGCAGATTTGTGGTTTTGGCTTCTCCAGAAACCGTACAACGACTTGAAAAGCAGATTTCTGGTTTTGGCTCCTTTTCTGGACGTACAAAAGCAGATTTGTGGTTTTGGCTTTTCCACAATCCGTACAACGACTTGAATAGCAGATTTCTTGTTTTGGCTTCTTTTTTGGCCATACAACGACTTGACAAGAAGATTTGTGGTTTTAGCTTCTCTTTTGGCCGTAACACAGCAGATTTATGGTTTTGGCTCTCTCCACAAACCGTACAACGACTTGAATAGCAGATTTCTAGTTTTGGCTTCTTTTCTGGCCGTACAAGGACTTAAAAAGCAGATTTGTGGTTTTAGCTTCTCTTTTGGCCGTAACACAGCAGATTTATGGTTTTGGCTCTCTCCACAAACCGTACAACGACTTGAATAGCAGATTTCTAGTTTTGGCTTCTTTTCTGGCCGTACAAGGACTTAAAAAGCAGATTTGTTGTTTTGGCTTCTCTACAAACCGTACAACGACTTGACTAGCAGATTTGTGGTAATGGTGCTTCTGTTCTGGCCGTACAACGACTTGAATAGCAGATTTGTGGTTTTGGCTTCTCTTTTCGCCGTAATACAGCAGATTTGTGGTTTTGGCTTCTCTACTGGCCGTACAAAAGCAGATTTGTGGTTTTGGCTTCTCCAGAAACCGTACAAAGACTTGAAAAGCAGATTTCTGGTTTTGGCTCCTTTTCTGGCCGTACAAAAACCGATTTATGGTTTTGGCTCTCTCCACAAACCGTACAACGACTTGAATAGCAGATTTCTAGTTTTGGCTTCTTTTCTGGCCGTACAAGGACTTAAAAAGCAGATTTGTGGTTTTGGCTCCTTTTCTGGCCGTACAAAAGCAGATTTGTGGTTTTGGCTTTTCCACAATCCGTACAACCACTTGAATAGCAGATTTCTTGTTTTGGCTTCTTTTTTGGCCATACAACGACTTGACAAGAAGATTTGTGGCTTTAGCTTCTCTTTTGGCCGTAACACAGCAGATTTATGGTTTTGGCTCTCTCCACAAACCGTACAACGACTTGAATAGCAGATTTCTAGTTTTGGCTTCTTTTCTGGCCGTACAAGGACTTAAAAAGCAGATTTGTGGTTTTAGCTTCTCTTTTGGCCGTAACACAGCAGATTTATGGTTTTGGCTCTCTCCACAAACCGTACAACGACTTGACTAGCAGATTTGTGGTAATGGTGCTTCTGTTCTGGCCGTACAACGACTTGAATAGCAGATTTGTGGTTTTGGCTTCTCTTTTCGCCGTAATACAGCAGATTTGTGGTTTTGGCTTCTCTACTGGCCGTACAAAAGCAGATTTGTGGTTTTGGCTTCTCCAGAAACCGTACAAAGACTTGAAAAGCAGATTTCTGGTTTTGGCTCCTTTTCTGGCCGTACAAAAACAGATTTATGGTTTTGGCTCTCTCCACAAACCGTACAACGACTTGAATAGCAGATTTCTAGTTTTGGCTTCTTTTCTGGCCGTACAAGGACTTAAAAAGCAGATTTGTTGTTTTGGCTTCTCTACAAACCGTACAACGACTTGACTAGCAGATTTGTGGTAATGGTGCTTCTGTTCTGGCCGTACAACGACTTGAATAGCAGATTTGTGGTTTTGGCTTCTCTTTTCGCCGTAATACAGCAGATTTGTGGTTTTGGCTTCTCTACTGGCCGTACAAAAGCAGATTTGTGGTTTTGGCTTCTCCAGAAACCGTACAAAGACTTGAAAAGCAGATTTCTGGTTTTGGCTCATTTTCTGGCCGTACAAAAACAGATTTATGGTTTTGGCTCTCTCCACAAACCGTACGACGACTTAAAAAGCAGATTTCTAGTTTTGGCTTCTTTTCTGGCCGTACAAGGACTTAAAAAGCAGATTTGTGGTTTTGGCTCCTTTTCTGGCCGTACAAAAGCAGATTTGTGGTTTTGGCTTTTCCACAATCCGTACAACGACTTGAATAGCAGATTTCTTGTTTTGGCTTCTTTTTTGGCCATACAACGACTTGACAAGAAGATTTGTGGCTTTAGCTTCTCTTTTGGCCGTAACACAGCAGATTTATGGTTTTGGCTCTCTCCACAAACCGTACAACGACTTGAATAGCAGATTTCTAGTTTTGGCTTCTTTTCTGGCCGTACAAGGACTCTAAAAGCAGATTTGTGGTTTTAGCTTCTCTTTTGGCCGTAACACAGCAGATTTATGGTTTTGGCTCTCTCCACAAACCGTACAACGACTTGACTAGCAGATTTGTGGTAATGGTGCTTCTGTTCTGGCCGTACAACGACTTGAATAGCAGATTTGTGGTTTTGGCTTCTCTTTTCGCCGTAATACAGCAGATTTGTGGTTTTGGCTTCTCTACTGGCCGTACAAAAGCAGATTTGTGGTTTTGGCTTCTCCAGAAACCGTACAAAGACTTGAAAAGCAGATTTCTGGTTTTGGCTCCTTTTCTGGCCGTACAAAAACAGATTTATGGTTTTGGCTCTCTCCACAAACCGTACAACGACTTGAATAGCAGATTTCTAGTTTTGGCTTCTTTTCTGGCCGTACAAGGACTTAAAAAGCAGATTTGTTGTTTTGGCTTCTCTACAAACCGTACAACGACTTGACTAGCAGATTTGTGGTAATGGTGCTTCTGTTCTGGCCGTACAACGACTTGAATAGCAGATTTGTGGTTTTGGCTTCTCTTTTCGCCGTAATACAGCAGATTTGTGGTTTTGGCTTCTCTACTGGCCGTACAAAAGCAGATTTGTGGTTTTGGCTTCTCCAGAAACCGTACAAAGACTTGAAAAGCAGATTTCTGGTTTTGGCTCCTTTTCTGGACGTACAAAAGCAGATTTGTGGTTTTGGCTTTTCCACAATCCGTACAACGACTTGAATAGCAGATTTCTTGTTTTGGCTTCTTTTTTGGCCATACAACGACTTGACAAGAAGATTTGTGGTTTTAGCTTCTCTTTTGGCCGTAACACAGCAGATTTATGGTTTTGGCTCTCTCCACAAACCGTACAACGACTTGAATAGCAGATTTCTAGTTTTGGCTTCTTTTCTGGCCGTACAAGGACTTAAAAAGCAGATTTGTGGTTTTAGCTTCTCTTTTGGCCGTAACACAGCAGATTTATGGTTTTGGCTCTCTCCACAAACCGTACAACGACTTGACTAGCAGATTTGTGGTAATGGTGCTTCTGTTCTGGCCGTACAACGACTTGAATAGCAGATTTGTGGTTTTGGCTTCTCTTTTCGCCGTAATACAGCAGATTTGTGGTTTTGGCTTCTCTACTGGCCGTACAAAAGCAGATTTGTGGTTTTGGCTTCTCCAGAAACCGTACAAAGACTTGAAAAGCAGATTTCTGGTTTTGGCTCCTTTTCTGGCCGTACAAAAACAGATTTATGGTTTTGGCTCTCTCCACAAACCGTACAACGACTTGAATAGCAGATTTCTAGTTTTGGCTTCTTTTCTGGCCGTACAAGGACTTAAAAAGCAGATTTGTTGTTTTGGCTTCTCTACAAACCGTACAACGACTTGACTAGCAGATTTGTGGTAATGGTGCTTCTGTTCTGGCCGTACAACGACTTGAATAGCAGATTTGTGGTTTTGGCTTCTCTTTTCGCCGTAATACAGCAGATTTGTGGTTTTGGCTTCTCTACTGGCCGTACAAAAGCAGATTTGTGGTTTTGGCTTCTCCAGAAACCGTACAAAGACTTGAAAAGCAGATTTCTGGTTTTGGCTCCTTTTCTGGCCGTACAAAAACCGATTTATGGTTTTGGCTCTCTCCACAAACCGTACAACGACTTGAATAGCAGATTTCTAGTTTTGGCTTCTTTTCTGGCCGTACAAGGACTTAAAAAGCAGATTTGTGGTTTTGGCTCCTTTTCTGGCCGTACAAAAGCAGATTTGTGGTTTTGGCTTTTCCACAATCCGTACAACGACTTGAATAGCAGATTTCTTGTTTTGGCTTCTTTTTTGGCCATACAACGACTTGACAAGAAGATTTGTGGCTTTAGCTTCTCTTTTGGCCGTAACACAGCAGATTTATGGTTTTGGCTCTCTCCACAAACCGTACAACGACTTGAATAGCAGATTTCTAGTTTTGGCTTCTTTTCTGGCCGTACAAGGACTTAAAAAGCAGATTTGTGGTTTTAGCTTCTCTTTTGGCCGTAACACAGCAGATTTATGGTTTTGGCTCTCTCCACAAACCGTACAACGACTTGACTAGCAGATTTGTGGTAATGGTGCTTCTGTTCTGGCCGTACAACGACTTGAATAGCAGATTTGTGGTTTTGGCTTCTCTTTTCGCCGTAATACAGCAGATTTGTGGTTTTGGCTTCTCTACTGGCCGTACAAAAGCAGATTTGTGGTTTTGGCTTCTCCAGAAACCGTACAAAGACTTGAAAAGCAGATTTCTGGTTTTGGCTCCTTTTCTGGCCGTACAAAAACAGATTTATGGTTTTGGCTCTCTCCACAAACCGTACAACGACTTGAATAGCAGATTTCTAGTTTTGGCTTCTTTTCTGGCCGTACAAGGACTTAAAAAGCAGATTTGTTGTTTTGGCTTCTCTACAAACCGTACAACGACTTGACTAGCAGATTTGTGGTAATGGTGCTTCTGTTCTGGCCGTACAACGACTTGAATAGCAGATTTGTGGTTTTGGCTTCTCTTTTCGCCGTAATACAGCAGATTTGTGGTTTTGGCTTCTCTACTGGCCGTACAAAAGCAGATTTGTGGTTTTGGCTTCTCCAGAAACCGTACAAAGACTTGAAAAGCAGATTTCTGGTTTTGGCTCATTTTCTGGCCGTACAAAAACAGATTTATGGTTTTGGCTCTCTCCACAAACCGTACGACGACTTAAAAAGCAGATTTCTAGTTTTGGCTTCTTTTCTGGCCGTACAAGGACTTAAAAAGCAGATTTGTGGTTTTGGCTCCTTTTCTGGCCGTACAAAAGCAGATTTGTGGTTTTGGCTTTTCCACAATCCGTACAACGACTTGAATAGCAGATTTCTTGTTTTGGCTTCTTTTTTGGCCATACAACGACTTGACAAGAAGATTTGTGGCTTTAGCTTCTCTTTTGGCCGTAACACAGCAGATTTATGGTTTTGGCTCTCTCCACAAACCGTACAACGACTTGAATAGCAGATTTCTAGTTTTGGCTTCTTTTCTGGCCGTACAAGGACTTAAAAAGCAGATTTGTGGTTTTAGCTTCTCTTTTGGCCGTAACACAGCAGATTTATGGTTTTGGCTCTCTCCACAAACCGTACAACGACTTGACTAGCAGATTTGTGGTAATGGTGCTTCTGTTCTGGCCGTACAACGACTTGAATAGCAGATTTGTGGTTTTGGCTTCTCTTTTCGCCGTAATACAGCAGATTTGTGGTTTTGGCTTCTCTACTGGCCGTACAAAAGCAGATTTGTGGTTTTGGCTTCTCCAGAAACCGTACAAAGACTTGAAAAGCAGATTTCTGGTTTTGGCTCCTTTTCTGGCCGTACAAAAACAGATTTATGGTTTTGGCTCTCTCCACAAACCGTACAACGACTTGAATAGCAGATTTCTAGTTTTGGCTTCTTTTCTGGCCGTACAAGGACTTAAAAAGCAGATTTGTTGTTTTGGCTTCTCTACAAACCGTACAACGACTTGACTAGCAGATTTGTGGTAATGGTGCTTCTGTTCTGGCCGTACAACGACTTGAATAGCAGATTTGTGGTTTTGGCTTCTCTTTTCGCCGTAATACAGCAGATTTGTGGTTTTGGCTTCTCTACTGGCCGTACAAAAGCAGATTTGTGGTTTTGGCTTCTCCAGAAACCGTACAAAGACTTGAAAAGCAGATTTCTGGTTTTGGCTCCTTTTCTGGCCGTACAAAAACCGATTTATGGTTTTGGCTCTCTCCACAAACCGTACAACGACTTGAATAGCAGATTTCTAGTTTTGGCTTCTTTTCTGGCCGTACAAGGACTTAAAAAGCAGATTTGTGGTTTTGGCTCCTTTTCTGGCCGTACAAAAGCAGATTTGTGGTTTTGGCTTTTCCACAATCCGTACAACGACTTGAATAGCAGATTTCTTGTTTTGGCTTCTTTTTTGGCCATACAACGACTTGACAAGAAGATTTGTGGCTTTAGCTTCTCTTTTGGCCGTAACACAGCAGATTTATGGTTTTGGCTCTCTCCACAAACCGTACAACGACTTGAATAGCAGATTTCTAGTTTTGGCTTCTTTTCTGGCCGTACAAGGACTTAAAAAGCAGATTTGTGGTTTTAGCTTCTCTTTTGGCCGTAACACAGCAGATTTATGGTTTTGGCTCTCTCCACAAACCGTACAACGACTTGACTAGCAGATTTGTGGTAATGGTGCTTCTGTTCTGGCCGTACAACGACTTGAATAGCAGATTTGTGGTTTTGGCTTCTCTTTTCGCCGTAATACAGCAGATTTGTGGTTTTGGCTTCTCTACTGGCCGTACAAAAGCAGATTTGTGGTTTTGGCTTCTCCAGAAACCGTACAAAGACTTGAAAAGCAGATTTCTGGTTTTGGCTCCTTTTCTGGCCGTACAAAAACAGATTTATGGTTTTGGCTCTCTCCACAAACCGTACAACGACTTGAATAGCAGATTTCTAGTTTTGGCTTCTTTTCTGGCCGTACAAGGACTTAAAAAGCAGATTTGTTGTTTTGGCTTCTCTACAAACCGTACAACGACTTGACTAGCAGATTTGTGGTAATGGTGCTTCTGTTCTGGCCGTACAACGACTTGAATAGCAGATTTGTGGTTTTGGCTTCTCTTTTCGCCGTAATACAGCAGATTTGTGGTTTTGGCTTCTCTACTGGCCGTACAAAAGCAGATTTGTGGTTTTGGCTTCTCCAGAAACCGTACAAAGACTTGAAAAGCAGATTTCTGGTTTTGGCTCATTTTCTGGCCGTACAAAAACAGATTTATGGTTTTGGCTCTCTCCACAAACCGTACGACGACTTAAAAAGCAGATTTCTAGTTTTGGCTTCTTTTCTGGCCGTACAAGGACTTAAAAAGCAGATTTGTGGTTTTGGCTCCTTTTCTGGCCGTACAAAAGCAGATTTGTGGTTTTGGCTTTTCCACAATCCGTACAACGACTTGAATAGCAGATTTCTTGTTTTGGCTTCTTTTTTGGCCATACAACGACTTGACAAGAAGATTTGTGGCTTTAGCTTCTCTTTTGGCCGTAACACAGCAGATTTATGGTTTTGGCTCTCTCCACAAACCGTACAACGACTTGAATAGCAGATTTCTAGTTTTGGCTTCTTTTCTGGCCGTACAAGGACTTAAAAAGCAGATTTGTGGTTTTAGCTTCTCTTTTGGCCGTAACACAGCAGATTTATGGTTTTGGCTCTCTCCACAAACCGTACAACGACTTGACTAGCAGATTTGTGGTAATGGTGCTTCTGTTCTGGCCGTACAACGACTTGAATAGCAGATTTGTGGTTTTGGCTTCTCTTTTCGCCGTAATACAGCAGATTTGTGGTTTTGGCTTCTCTACTGGCCGTACAAAAGCAGATTTGTGGTTTTGGCTTCTCCAGAAACCGTACAAAGACTTGAAAAGCAGATTTCTGGTTTTGGCTCCTTTTCTGGCCGTACAAAAACAGATTTATGGTTTTGTCTCTCTCCACAAACCGTACAACGACTTGAATAGCAGATTTCTAGTTTTGGCTTCTTTTCTGGCCGTACAAGGACTTAAAAAGCAGATTTGTTGTTTTGGCTTCTCTACAAACCGTACAACGACTTGACTAGCAGATTTGTGGTAATGGTGCTTCTGTTCTGGCCGTACAACGACTTGAATAGCAGATTTGTGGTTTTGGCTTCTCTTTTCGCCGTAATACAGCAGATTTGTGGTTTTGGCTTCTCTACTGGCCGTACAAAAGCAGATTTGTGGTTTTGGCTTCTCCAGAAACCGTACAAAGACTTGAAAAGCAGATTTCTGGTTTTGGCTCATTTTCTGGCCGTACAAAAACAGATTTATGGTTTTGGCTCTCTCCACAAACCGTACGACGACTTAAAAAGCAGATTTCTAGTTTTGGCTTCTTTTCTGGCCGTACAAGGACTTAAAAAGCAGATTTGTTGTTTTGGCTTCTCCACAAACCGTACAACGACTTGACTAGCAGATTTGTGCTAATGGTGCTTCTGTTCTGGCCGTACAACGACTTGAATAGCAGATTTGTGGTTTTGGCTTCTCTTTTCGCCGTAATACAGCAGATTTGTGGTTTTGGCTTCTCTACCGGCCGTACAAAAGCAGATTTGTGGTTTTGGCTTCTCCAGAAACCGTACAACGACTTGAAAAGCAGATTTCTGGTTTTGGCTCCTATTCTGGCCGTACAAAAGCAGATTTGTGGTTTTGGCTTTTCCACAATCCGTACAACGACTTGAATAGCAGATTTCTTGTTTTGGCTTCTTTTCTAACCGTAAAACAGCAGATTTGTGGTTTTGGCTTCTCTACTGGCCGTACAAAAGCAGATTTGTGGTTTTGGCGTTTCCACAGTCCGTACAACGACTTGAATAGCAGATTTCTGGTTTTTGCTTCTCTTTTGGCCTTAAAACAGCAGATTTGTGGTTTTGGCTCCTTTTCTGGCCGTACAAAAGCAGATTTGTGGTTTTGGCTTTTGGTACAACGACTTGAATAGCAGATTTCTTGTTTTGGCTTCTTTTCTGGACGTAAAACAGCAGATTTATGGTTTTGGCTCTCTCCACAAACCGTACAACGACTTGAATAGCAGATTTCTAGTTTTGGCTTCTTATCTGGCCGTACAAGGACTTAAAAAGCAGATTTGTTGTTTTGGCTTCTCCACAAACCGTACAACGACTTGACTAGCAGATTTGTGGTAATGGTGCTTCTGTTCTGGCCGTACAACGACTTGAATAGCAGATTTGTGGTTTTGGCTTCTCTTTTCGCCGTAATACAGCAGATTTGTGGTTTTGGCATCTCTACTGGCCGTACAAAAGCAGATTTGTGGTTTTGGCTTCTCCAGAAACCGTACAACGACTTGAAAAGCAGATTTCTGGTTTTGGCTCCTTTTCTGGCCGTACAAAAGCAGATTTGTGGTTTTGGCTTTTCCACAATCCGTACAACGACTTGAATAGCAGATTTCTTGTTTTGGCTCCTTTTCTGGCCGTACAACGACTTGAAAAGAAGATTTGTAGTTTTAGCTTCTCTTTTGGCCGTAACACAGCAGATTTATGGTTTTGGCTTCTCTTTTGGCCGTAAAACAGCAGATTTGTGGTTTTGGCTCCTTTTCTGGCCGTAAAACAGCAGATTTCTGGTTTTGGCTTTTTTTCTGGCCGTACAACGACTTGAAAAGAAGATTTGTGGTTTCAGCTTCTCTTTTGGCCGTAACACAGCAGATTTGTGGTTTTGGCTCTCTCCACAAACCGTACAACGACTTGAATAGCAGATTTCTAGTTTTGGCTTTTTTTCTGGCCATACAAGGACTTAAAAAGCAGATTTGTTGTTTTGGCTTATCCACAAACAGAACAACGACTTGACTAGCAGATTTGTGGTAATGGTGCTTCTGTTCTGGTCGTACAACGACTTGAATAGCAGATTTGTGGTTTTGGCTTCTCTTTTCGCCGTAATACAGCAGATTTGTGGTTTTGGCTTCTCTACTAGCCGTACAAAAGCAGATTTGTGGTTTTGGCTTCTCCAGAAACCGTACAACGACTTGAAAAGCAGATTTCTTGTTTTGGCTCCTTTTCTGGCCGTACAAAAACAGATTTGAGGTTTTGGCTTTTCCACAATCCGTATAACGACTTGAATAGCAGATTTCTTGTTTTGGCTTCTTTTCTGGCCGTACAACGACTTGACAAGAAGATTTGTGGATTTAGCTTCTCTTTTGGCCGTAACACAGCAGATTTATAGTTTTGGCTCTCTCCATAAACCGTACAACGACTTGAATAGCAGATTTCTAGTTTTGGCTTTTTTTCTGGCCGTACAAGGACTTAAAAAGCAGATTTGTTGTTTTGGCTTCTCAACAAACCGTACAACGACTTGACTAGCAGATTTGTGGTAATGGTGCTTCTGTTCTGGCCGTACAACGACTTGAATAGCAGATTTGAGGTTTTGGCTTCTCTTTTCGCCGTATACAGCAGATTTGTGGTTTTGGCTTCTCTACTAGCCGTACAAAAGCAGATTTGTGGTTTTGGCTTCTCCAGAAACCGTACAACGACTTGAAAAGCAGATTTCTGGTTTTGGCTCCTTTTCTGGCCGTACAAAAGCAGATTTGTGGTTTTGGCTTTTCCACAATCCGTACAACGACTTGAATAGCAGATTTCTTGTTTTGGCTTCTTTTCTAACCGTAAAACAGCAGATTTGTGGTTTTGGCTTCTCTACTGGCCGTACAAAAGCAGATTAGTGGTTTTGGCGTTTCCACAGTCCGTACAACGACTTGAATAGCAGATTTCTTGTTTTGGCTCCTTTTCTGGCCGTGAAACAGCAGATTTCTGGTTTTGGCTTTTCCACAATCCGTACAACGACTTGAATAGCAGATTTCTGGTTTTTGCTTCTCTTTTGGCCTTAAAACAGCAGATTTGAGGTTTTGGCTTCTCTTTTCGCCGTATACAGCAGATTTGTGGTTTTGGCTTCTCTACTAGCCGTACAAAAGCAGATTTGTGGTTTTGGCTTCTCCAGAAACCGTACAACGACTTGAAAAGCAGATTTCTGGTTTTGGCTCCTTTTCTGGCCGTACAAAAGCAGATTTGTGGTTTTGGCTTTTCCACAATCCGTACAACGACTTGAATAGCAGATTTCTTGTTTTGGCTCCTTTTCTGGCCGTACAACGACTTGAAAAGAAGATTTGTAGTTTTAGCTTATCTTTTGGCCGTAACACAGCAGATTTATGGTTTTGGCTTCTCTTTTGGCCGTAAAACAGCAGATTTGTGGTTTTGGCTCCTTTTCTGGCCGTAAAACAGCAGATTTCTGGTTTTGGCTTTTTTTCTGGCCGTACAACGACTTGAAAAGAAGATTTGTGGTTTCAGCTTCTCTTTTGGCCGTAACACAGCAGATTTGTGGTTTTGGCTCTCTCCACAAACCGTACAACGACTTGAATAGCAGATTTCTAGTTTTGGCTTCTTTTCTGGCCGTACAAGGACTTAAAAAGCAGATTTGTGGTTTTAGCTTCTCTTTTGGCCGTAACACAGCAGATTTATGGTTTTGGCTCTCTCCACAAACCGTACAACGACTTGACTAGCAGATTTGTGGTAATGGTGCTTCTGTTCTGGCCGTACAACGACTTGAATAGCAGATTTGTGGTTTTGGCTTCTCTTTTCGCCGTAATACAGCAGATTTGTGGTTTTGGCTTCTCTACTGGCCGTACAAAAGCAGATTTGTGGTTTTGGCTTCTCCAGAAACCGTACAAAGACTTGAAAAGCAGATTTCTGGTTTTGGCTCCTTTTCTGGCCGTACAAAAACAGATTTATGGTTTTGGCTCTCTCCACAAACCGTACAACGACTTGAATAGCAGATTTCTAGTTTTGGCTTCTTTTCTGGCCGTACAAGGACTTAAAAAGCAGATTTGTTGTTTTGGCTTCTCTACAAACCGTACAACGACTTGACTAGCAGATTTGTGGTAATGGTGCTTCTGTTCTGGCCGTACAACGACTTGAATAGCAGATTTGTGGTTTTGGCTTCTCTTTTCGCCGTAATACAGCAGATTTGTGGTTTTGGCTTCTCTACTGGCCGTACAAAAGCAGATTTGTGGTTTTGGCTTCTCCAGAAACCGTACAAAGACTTGAAAAGCAGATTTCTGGTTTTGGCTCATTTTCTGGCCGTACAAAAACAGATTTATGGTTTTGGCTCTCTCCACAAACCGTACGACGACTTAAAAAGCAGATTTCTAGTTTTGGCTTCTTTTCTGGCCGTACAAGGACTTAAAAAGCAGATTTGTTGTTTTGGCTTCTCCACAAACCGTACAACGACTTGACTAGCAGATTTGTGCTAATGGTGCTTCTGTTCTGGCCGTACAACGACTTGAATAGCAGATTTGTGGTTTTGGCTTCTCTTTTCGCCGTAATACAGCAGATTTGTGGTTTTGGCTTCTCTACTGGCCGTACAAAAGCAGATTTGTGGTTTTGGCTTCTCCAGAAACCGTACAACGACTTGAAAAGCAGATTTCTGGTTTTGGCTCCTATTCTGGCCGTACAAAAGCAGATTTGTGGTTTTGGCTTTTCCACAATCCGTACAACGACTTGAATAGCAGATTTCTTGTTTTGGCTTCTTTTCTAACCGTAAAACAGCAGATTTGTGGTTTTGGCTTCTCTACTGGCCGTACAAAAGCAGATTTGTGGTTTTGGCGTTTCCACAGTCCGTACAACGACTTGAATAGCAGATTTCTGGTTTTTGCTTCTCTTTTGGCCTTAAAACAGCAGATTTGTGGTTTTGGCTCCTTTTCTGGCCGTACAAAAGCAGATTTGTGGTTTTGGCTTTTGGTACAACGACTTGAATAGCAGATTTCTTGTTTTGGCTTCTTTTCTGGACGTAAAACAGCAGATTTATGGTTTTGGCTCTCTCCACAAACCGTACAACGACTTGAATAGCAGATTTCTAGTTTTGGCTTCTTATCTGGCCGTACAAGGACTTAAAAAGCAGATTTGTTGTTTTGGCTTCTCCACAAACCGTACAACGACTTGACTAGCAGATTTGTGGTAATGGTGCTTCTGTTCTGGCCGTACAACGACTTGAATAGCAGATTTGTGGTTTTGGCTTCTCTTTTCGCCGTAATACAGCAGATTTGTGGTTTTGGCATCTCTACTGGCCGTACAAAAGCAGATTTGTGGTTTTGGCTTCTCCAGAAACCGTACAACGACTTGAAAAGCAGATTTCTGGTTTTGGCTCCTTTTCTGGCCGTACAAAAGCAGATTTGTGGTTTTGGCTTTTCCACAATCCGTACAACGACTTGAATAGCAGATTTCTTGTTTTGGCTCCTTTTCTGGCCGTACAACGACTTGAAAAGAAGATTTGTAGTTTTAGCTTATCTTTTGGCCGTAACACAGCAGATTTATGGTTTTGGCTTCTCTTTTGGCCGTAAAACAGCAGATTTGTGGTTTTGGCTCCTTTTCTGGCCGTAAAACAGCAGATTTCTGGTTTTGGCTTTTTTTCTGGCCGTACAACGACTTGAAAAGAAGATTTGTGGTTTCAGCTTCTCTTTTGGCCGTAACACAGCAGATTTGTGGTTTTGGCTCTCTCCACAAACCGTACAACGACTTGAATAGCAGATTTCTAGTTTTGGCTTTTTTTCTGGCCATACAAGGACTTAAAAAGCAGATTTGTTGTTTTGGCTTATCCACAAACAGAACAACGACTTGACTAGCAGATTTGTGGTAATGGTGCTTCTGTTCTGGTCGTACAACGACTTGAATAGCAGATTTGTTGTTTTGGCTTCTCTTTTCGCCGTAATACAGCAGATTTGTGGTTTTGGCTTCTCTACTAGCCGTACAAAAGCAGATTTGTGGTTTTGGCTTCTCCAGAAACCGTACAACGACTTGAAAAGCAGATTTCTTGTTTTGGCTCCTTTTCTGGCCGTACAAAAACAGATTTGAGGTTTTGGCTTTTCCACAATCCGTATAACGACTTGAATAGCAGATTTCTTGTTTTGGCTTCTTTTCTGGCCGTACAACGACTTGACAAGAAGATTTGTGGATTTAGCTTCTCTTTTGGCCGTAACACAGCAGATTTATAGTTTTGGCTCTCTCCATAAACCGTACAACGACTTGAATAGCAGATTTCTAGTTTTGGCTTTTTTTCTGGCCGTACAAGGACTTAAAAAGCAGATTTGTTGTTTTGGCTTCTCAACAAACCGTACAACGACTTGACTAGCAGATTTGTGGTAATGGTGCTTCTGTTCTGGCCGTACAACGACTTGAATAGCAGATTTGAGGTTTTGGCTTCTCTTTTCGCCGTATACAGCAGATTTGTGGTTTTGGCTTCTCTACTAGCCGTACAAAAGCAGATTTGTGGTTTTGGCTTCTCCAGAAACCGTACAACGACTTGAAAAGCAGATTTCTGGTTTTGGCTCCTTTTCTGGCCGTACAAAAGCAGATTTGTGGTTTTGGCTTTTCCACAATCCGTACAACGACTTGAATAGCAGATTTCTTGTTTTGGCTTCTTTTCTAACCGTAAAACAGCAGATTTGTGGTTTTGGCTTCTCTACTGGCCGTACAAAAGCAGATTAGTGGTTTTGGCGTTTCCACAGTCCGTACAACGACTTGAATAGCAGATTTCTTGTTTTGGCTCCTTTTCTGGCCGTGAAACAGCAGATTTCTGGCCAGTACAACGACTTGAATATCAGATTTCTGCTATTCAATCCGTACAACGACTTGAATAGCAGATTTCTGGTTTTTGCTTCTCTTTTGGCCTTAAAACAGCAGATTTGAGGTTTTGGCTTCTCTTTTCGCCGTATACAGCAGATTTGTGGTTTTGGCTCTCTCCACAAACCGTACAACGACTTGAATAGCAGATTTCTAGTTTTGGCTTCTTTTCTGGCCGTACAAGGACTTAAAAAGCAGATTTGTGGTTTTAGCTTCTCTTTTGGCCGTAACACAGCAGATTTATGGTTTTGGCTCTCTCCACAAACCGTACAACGACTTGACTAGCAGATTTGTGGTAATGGTGCTTCTGTTCTGGCCGTACAACGACTTGAATAGCAGATTTGTGGTTTTGGCTTCTCTTTTCGCCGTAATACAGCAGATTTGTGGTTTTGGCTTCTCTACTGGCCGTACAAAAGCAGATTTGTGGTTTTGGCTTCTCCAGAAACCGTACAAAGACTTGAAAAGCAGATTTCTGGTTTTGGCTCCTTTTCTGGCCGTACAAAAACAGATTTATGGTTTTGGCTCTCTCCACAAACCGTACAACGACTTGAATAGCAGATTTCTAGTTTTGGCTTCTTTTCTGGCCGTACAAGGACTTAAAAAGCAGATTTGTTGTTTTGGCTTCTCTACAAACCGTACAACGACTTGACTAGCAGATTTGTGGTAATGGTGCTTCTGTTCTGGCCGTACAACGACTTGAATAGCAGATTTGTGGTTTTGGCTTCTCTTTTCGCCGTAATACAGCAGATTTGTGGTTTTGGCTTCTCTACTGGCCGTACAAAAGCAGATTTGTGGTTTTGGCTTCTCCAGAAACCGTACAAAGACTTGAAAAGCAGATTTCTGGTTTTGGCTCATTTTCTGGCCGTACAAAAACAGATTTATGGTTTTGGCTCTCTCCACAAACCGTACGACGACTTAAAAAGCAGATTTCTAGTTTTGGCTTCTTTTCTGGCCGTACAAGGACTTAAAAAGCAGATTTGTGGTTTTGGCTCCTTTTCTGGCCGTACAAAAGCAGATTTGTGGTTTTGGCTTTTCCACAATCCGTACAACGACTTGAATAGCAGATTTCTTGTTTTGGCTTCTTTTTTGGCCATACAACGACTTGACAAGAAGATTTGTGGCTTTAGCTTCTCTTTTGGCCGTAACACAGCAGATTTATGGTTTTGGCTCTCTCCACAAACCGTACAACGACTTGAATAGCAGATTTCTAGTTTTGGCTTCTTTTCTGGCCGTACAAGGACTCTAAAAGCAGATTTGTGGTTTTAGCTTCTCTTTTGGCCGTAACACAGCAGATTTATGGTTTTGGCTCTCTCCACAAACCGTACAACGACTTGACTAGCAGATTTGTGGTAATGGTGCTTCTGTTCTGGCCGTACAACGACTTGAATAGCAGATTTGTGGTTTTGGCTTCTCTTTTCGCCGTAATACAGCAGATTTGTGGTTTTGGCATCTCTACTGGCCGTACAAAAGCAGATTTGTGGTTTTGGCTTCTCCAGAAACCGTACAACGACTTGAAAAGCAGATTTCTGGTTTTGGCTCCTTTTCTGGCCGTACAAAAGCAGATTTGTGGTTTTGGCTTTTCCACAATCCGTACAACGACTTGAATAGCAGATTTCTTGTTTTGGCTCCTTTTCTGGCCGTACAACGACTTGAAAAGAAGATTTGTAGTTTTAGCTTATCTTTTGGCCGTAACACAGCAGATTTATGGTTTTGGCTTCTCTTTTGGCCGTAAAACAGCAGATTTGTGGTTTTGGCTCCTTTTCTGGCCGTAAAACAGCAGATTTCTGGTTTTGGCTTTTTTTCTGGCCGTACAACGACTTGAAAAGAAGATTTGTGGTTTCAGCTTCTCTTTTGGCCGTAACACAGCAGATTTGTGGTTTTGGCTCTCTCCACAAACCGTACAACGACTTGAATAGCAGATTTCTAGTTTTGGCTTTTTTTCTGGCCATACAAGGACTTAAAAAGCAGATTTGTTGTTTTGGCTTATCCACAAACAGAACAACGACTTGACTAGCAGATTTGTGGTAATGGTGCTTCTGTTCTGGTCGTACAACGACTTGAATAGCAGATTTGTTGTTTTGGCTTCTCTTTTCGCCGTAATACAGCAGATTTGTGGTTTTGGCTTCTCTACTAGCCGTACAAAAGCAGATTTGTGGTTTTGGCTTCTCCAGAAACCGTACAACGACTTGAAAAGCAGATTTCTTGTTTTGGCTCCTTTTCTGGCCGTACAAAAACAGATTTGAGGTTTTGGCTTTTCCACAATCCGTATAACGACTTGAATAGCAGATTTCTTGTTTTGGCTTCTTTTCTGGCCGTACAACGACTTGACAAGAAGATTTGTGGATTTAGCTTCTCTTTTGGCCGTAACACAGCAGATTTATAGTTTTGGCTCTCTCCATAAACCGTACAACGACTTGAATAGCAGATTTCTAGTTTTGGCTTTTTTTCTGGCCGTACAAGGACTTAAAAAGCAGATTTGTTGTTTTGGCTTCTCAACAAACCGTACAACGACTTGACTAGCAGATTTGTGGTAATGGTGCTTCTGTTCTGGCCGTACAACGACTTGAATAGCAGATTTGAGGTTTTGGCTTCTCTTTTCGCCGTATACAGCAGATTTGTGGTTTTGGCTTCTCTACTAGCCGTACAAAAGCAGATTTGTGGTTTTGGCTTCTCCAGAAACCGTACAACGACTTGAAAAGCAGATTTCTGGTTTTGGCTCCTTTTCTGGCCGTACAAAAGCAGATTTGTGGTTTTGGCTTTTCCACAATCCGTACAACGACTTGAATAGCAGATTTCTTGTTTTGGCTTCTTTTCTAACCGTAAAACAGCAGATTTGTGGTTTTGGCTTCTCTACTGGCCGTACAAAAGCAGATTAGTGGTTTTGGCGTTTCCACAGTCCGTACAACGACTTGAATAGCAGATTTCTTGTTTTGGCTCCTTTTCTGGCCGTGAAACAGCAGATTTCTGGCCAGTACAACGACTTGAATATCAGATTTCTGCTATTCAATCCGTACAACGACTTGAATAGCAGATTTCTGGTTTTTGCTTCTCTTTTGGCCTTAAAACAGCAGATTTGAGGTTTTGGCTTCTCTTTTCGCCGTATACAGCAGATTTGTGGTTTTGGCTCTCTCCACAAACCGTACAACGACTTGAATAGCAGATTTCTAGTTTTGGCTTCTTTTCTGGCCGTACAAGGACTTAAAAAGCAGATTTGTGGTTTTAGCTTCTCTTTTGGCCGTAACACAGCAGATTTATGGTTTTGGCTCTCTCCACAAACCGTACAACGACTTGACTAGCAGATTTGTGGTAATGGTGCTTCTGTTCTGGCCGTACAACGACTTGAATAGCAGATTTGTGGTTTTGGCTTCTCTTTTCGCCGTAATACAGCAGATTTGTGGTTTTGGCTTCTCTACTGGCCGTACAAAAGCAGATTTGTGGTTTTGGCTTCTCCAGAAACCGTACAAAGACTTGAAAAGCAGATTTCTGGTTTTGGCTCCTTTTCTGGCCGTACAAAAACAGATTTATGGTTTTGGCTCTCTCCACAAACCGTACAACGACTTGAATAGCAGATTTCTAGTTTTGGCTTCTTTTCTGGCCGTACAAGGACTTAAAAAGCAGATTTGTTGTTTTGGCTTCTCTACAAACCGTACAACGACTTGACTAGCAGATTTGTGGTAATGGTGCTTCTGTTCTGGCCGTACAACGACTTGAATAGCAGATTTGTGGTTTTGGCTTCTCTTTTCGCCGTAATACAGCAGATTTGTGGTTTTGGCTTCTCTACTGGCCGTACAAAAGCAGATTTGTGGTTTTGGCTTCTCCAGAAACCGTACAAAGACTTGAAAAGCAGATTTCTGGTTTTGGCTCATTTTCTGGCCGTACAAAAACAGATTTATGGTTTTGGCTCTCTCCACAAACCGTACGACGACTTAAAAAGCAGATTTCTAGTTTTGGCTTCTTTTCTGGCCGTACAAGGACTTAAAAAGCAGATTTGTTGTTTTGGCTTCTCCACAAACCGTACAACGACTTGACTAGCAGATTTGTGCTAATGGTGCTTCTGTTCTGGCCGTACAACGACTTGAATAGCAGATTTGTGGTTTTGGCTTCTCTTTTCGCCGTAATACAGCAGATTTGTGGTTTTGGCTTCTCTACTGGCCGTACAAAAGCAGATTTGTGGTTTTGGCTTCTCCAGAAACCGTACAACGACTTGAAAAGCAGATTTCTGGTTTTGGCTCCTATTCTGGCCGTACAAAAGCAGATTTGTGGTTTTGGCTTTTCCACAATCCGTACAACGACTTGAATAGCAGATTTCTTGTTTTGGCTTCTTTTCTAACCGTAAAACAGCAGATTTGTGGTTTTGGCTTCTCTACTGGCCGTACAAAAGCAGATTTGTGGTTTTGGCGTTTCCACAGTCCGTACAACGACTTGAATAGCAGATTTCTGGTTTTTGCTTCTCTTTTGGCCTTAAAACAGCAGATTTGTGGTTTTGGCTCCTTTTCTGGCCGTACAAAAGCAGATTTGTGGTTTTGGCTTTTGGTACAACGACTTGAATAGCAGATTTCTTGTTTTGGCTTCTTTTCTGGACGTAAAACAGCAGATTTATGGTTTTGGCTCTCTCCACAAACCGTACAACGACTTGAATAGCAGATTTCTAGTTTTGGCTTCTTATCTGGCCGTACAAGGACTTAAAAAGCAGATTTGTTGTTTTGGCTTCTCCACAAACCGTACAACGACTTGACTAGCAGATTTGTGGTAATGGTGCTTCTGTTCTGGCCGTACAACGACTTGAATAGCAGATTTGTGGTTTTGGCTTCTCTTTTCGCCGTAATACAGCAGATTTGTGGTTTTGGCATCTCTACTGGCCGTACAAAAGCAGATTTGTGGTTTTGGCTTCTCCAGAAACCGTACAACGACTTGAAAAGCAGATTTCTGGTTTTGGCTCCTTTTCTGGCCGTACAAAAGCAGATTTGTGGTTTTGGCTTTTCCACAATCCGTACAACGACTTGAATAGCAGATTTCTTGTTTTGGCTCCTTTTCTGGCCGTACAACGACTTGAAAAGAAGATTTGTAGTTTTAGCTTATCTTTTGGCCGTAACACAGCAGATTTATGGTTTTGGCTTCTCTTTTGGCCGTAAAACAGCAGATTTGTGGTTTTGGCTCCTTTTCTGGCCGTAAAACAGCAGATTTCTGGTTTTGGCTTTTTTTCTGGCCGTACAACGACTTGAAAAGAAGATTTGTGGTTTCAGCTTCTCTTTTGGCCGTAACACAGCAGATTTGTGGTTTTGGCTCTCTCCACAAACCGTACAACGACTTGAATAGCAGATTTCTAGTTTTGGCTTTTTTTCTGGCCATACAAGGACTTAAAAAGCAGATTTGTTGTTTTGGCTTATCCACAAACAGAACAACGACTTGACTAGCAGATTTGTGGTAATGGTGCTTCTGTTCTGGTCGTACAACGACTTGAATAGCAGATTTGTTGTTTTGGCTTCTCTTTTCGCCGTAATACAGCAGATTTGTGGTTTTGGCTTCTCTACTAGCCGTACAAAAGCAGATTTGTGGTTTTGGCTTCTCCAGAAACCGTACAACGACTTGAAAAGCAGATTTCTTGTTTTGGCTCCTTTTCTGGCCGTACAAAAACAGATTTGAGGTTTTGGCTTTTCCACAATCCGTATAACGACTTGAATAGCAGATTTCTTGTTTTGGCTTCTTTTCTGGCCGTACAACGACTTGACAAGAAGATTTGTGGATTTAGCTTCTCTTTTGGCCGTAACACAGCAGATTTATAGTTTTGGCTCTCTCCATAAACCGTACAACGACTTGAATAGCAGATTTCTAGTTTTGGCTTTTTTTCTGGCCGTACAAGGACTTAAAAAGCAGATTTGTTGTTTTGGCTTCTCAACAAACCGTACAACGACTTGACTAGCAGATTTGTGGTAATGGTGCTTCTGTTCTGGCCGTACAACGACTTGAATAGCAGATTTGAGGTTTTGGCTTCTCTTTTCGCCGTATACAGCAGATTTGTGGTTTTGGCTTCTCTACTAGCCGTACAAAAGCAGATTTGTGGTTTTGGCTTCTCCAGAAACCGTACAACGACTTGAAAAGCAGATTTCTGGTTTTGGCTCCTTTTCTGGCCGTACAAAAGCAGATTTGTGGTTTTGGCTTTTCCACAATCCGTACAACGACTTGAATAGCAGATTTCTTGTTTTGGCTTCTTTTCTAACCGTAAAACAGCAGATTTGTGGTTTTGGCTTCTCTACTGGCCGTACAAAAGCAGATTAGTGGTTTTGGCGTTTCCACAGTCCGTACAACGACTTGAATAGCAGATTTCTTGTTTTGGCTCCTTTTCTGGCCGTGAAACAGCAGATTTCTGGTTTTGGCTTTTCCACAATCCGTACAACGACTTGAATAGCAGATTTCTGGTTTTTGCTTCTCTTTTGGCCTTAAAACAGCAGATTTGTGGTTTTGGCTCCTTTTCTGGCCGTACAAAAGCAGATTTGTGGTTTTTGCTTTTGGTACAACGACTTGAATAGCAGATTTCTTGTTTTGGCTTCTTTTCTGGCCGTAAAACAGCAGATTTATGGTTTTGGCTCTCTCCACAAACCGTACAACGACTTGAATAGCAGATTTCTAGTTTTGGCTTCTTATCTGGCCGTACAAGGACTTAAAAAGCAGATTTGTTGTTTTGGCTTCTCCACAAACCGTACAACGACTTGACTAGCAGATTTGTGGTAATGGTGCTTCTGTTCTGGCCGTACAACGACTTGAATAGCAGATTTGTGGTTTTGGCTTCTCTTTTCGCCGTAATACAGCAGATTTGTGGTTTTGGCTTCTCTACTGGCCGTACAAAAGCAGATTTGTGGTTTTGGCTTCTCCAGAAACCGTACAACGACTTGAAAAGCAGATTTCTGGTTTTGGCTCCTATTCTGGCCGTACAAAAGCAGATTTGTGGTTTTGGCTTTTCCACAATCCGTACAACGACTTGAATAGCAGATTTCTTGTTTTGGCTTCTTTTCTAACCGTAAAACAGCAGATTTGTGGTTTTGGCTTCTCTACTGGCCGTACAAAAGCAGATTAGTGGTTTTGGCGTTTCCACAGTCTGTACAACGACTTGAATAGCAGATTTCTTGTTTTGGCTCCTTTTCTGGCCGTGAAACAGCAGATTTCTGGTTTTGGCTTTTCCACAATCCGTACAACGACTTGAATAGCAGATTTCTTGTTTTGGCTTCTTTTCTGGCCGTACAACGACTTGAAAAGAAGATTTGTAGTTTTAGCTTCTCTTTTGGCCGTAACACAGCAGATTTATGGTTTTGGCTTCTCTTTTGGCCGTAAAACAGCAGATTTGTGGTTTTGGCTCCTTTTCTGGCCGTAAAACAGCAGATTTCTGGTTTTGGCTTTTTTTCTGGCCGTACAACGACTTGAAAAGAAAATTTGTGGTTTCAGCTTCTCTTTTGGCCGTAACACAGCAGATTTGTGGTTTTGGCTCTCTCCACAATCCGTATAACGACTTGAATAGCAGATTTCTTGTTTTGGCTTCTTTTCTGGCCGTAAAACAGCAGATTTATGGTTTTGGCTCTCTCCACAAACCGTACAACGACTTGAATAGCAGATTTCTAGTTTTGGCTTCTTATCTGGCCGTACAAGGACTTAAAAAGCAGATTTGTTGTTTTGGCTTCTCCACAAACCATACAACGACTTGACTAGCAGATTTGTGGTAATGGTGCTTCTGTTCTGGCCGTACAACGACTTGAATAGCAGATTTGTGGTTTTGGCTTCTCTTTTCGCCGTAATACAGCAGATTTGTGGTTTTGGCATCTCTACTGGCCGTACAAAAGCAGATTTGTGGTTTTGGCTTCTCCAGAAACCGTACAACGACTTGAAAAGCAGATTTCTAGTTTTGGCTCCTTTTCTGGCCGTACAAAAGCAGATTTGTGGTTTTGGCTTTTCCACAATCCGTACAACGACTTGAATAGCAGATTTCTTGTTTTGGCTTCTTTTTTGGCCATACAACGACTTGACAAGAAGATTTGTGGTTTTAGCTTCTCTTTTGGCCGTAACACAGCAGATTTATGGTTTTGGCTCTCTCCACAAACCGTACAACGACTTGAATAGCAGATTTCTAGTTTTGGCTTCTTTTCTGGCCGTACAAGGACTTAAAAAGCAGATTTGTGGTTTTAGCTTCTCTTTTGGCCGTAACACAGCAGATTTATGGTTTTGGCTCTCTCCACAAACCGTACAACGACTTGACTAGCAGATTTGTGGTAATGGTGCTTCTGTTCTGGCCGTACAACGACTTGAATAGCAGATTTGTGGTTTTGGCTTCTCTTTTCGCCGTAATACAGCAGATTTGTGGTTTTGGCTTCTCTACTGGCCGTACAAAAGCAGATTTGTGGTTTTGGCTTCTCCAGAAACCGTACAAAGACTTGAAAAGCAGATTTCTGGTTTTGGCTCCTTTTCTGGCCGTACAAAAACAGATTTATGGTTTTGGCTCTCTCCACAAACCGTACAACGACTTGAATAGCAGATTTCTAGTTTTGGCTTCTTTTCTGGCCGTACAAGGACTTAAAAAGCAGATTTGTTGTTTTGGCTTCTCTACAAACCGTACAACGACTTGACTAGCAGATTTGTGGTAATGGTGCTTCTGTTCTGGCCGTACAACGACTTGAATAGCAGATTTGTGGTTTTGGCTTCTCTTTTCGCCGTAATACAGCAGATTTGTGGTTTTGGCTTCTCTACTGGCCGTACAAAAGCAGATTTGTGGTTTTGGCTTCTCCAGAAACCGTACAAAGACTTGAAAAGCAAATTTCTGGTTTTGGCTCCTTTTCTGGCCATACAAAAACCGATTTATGGTTTTGGCTCTCTCCACAAACCGTACAACGACTTGAATAGCAGATTTCTAGTTTTGGCTTCTTTTCTGGCCGTACAAGGACTTAAAAAGCAGATTTATGGTTTTGGCTCCTTTTCTGGCCGTACAAAAGCAGATTTGTGGTTTTGGCTTTTCCACAATCCGTACAACGACTTGAATAGCAGATTTCTTGTTTTGGCTTCTTTTTTGGCCATACAACGACTTGACAAGAAAATTTGTGGTTTTAGCTTCTCTTTTGGCCGTAACACAGCAGATTTATGGTTTTGGCTCTCTCCACAAACCGTACAACGACTTGAATAGCAGATTTCTAGTTTTGGCTTCTTTTCTGGCCGTACAAGGACTTAAAAAGCAGATTTGTGGTTTTAGCTTCTCTTTTGGCCGTAACACAGCAGATTTATGGTTTTGGCTCTCTCCACAAACCGTACAACGACTTGACTAGCAGATTTGTGGTAATGGTGCTTCTGTTCTGGCCGTACAACGACTTGAATAGCAGATTTGTGGTTTTGGCTTCTCTTTTCGCCGTAATACAGCAGATTTGTGGTTTTGGCTTCTCTACTGGCCGTACAAAAGCAGATTTGTGGTTTTGGCTTCTCCAGAAACCGTACAACGACTTGAATAGCAGATTTCTAGTTTTGGCTTCTTTTCTGGCCGTACAAGGACTTAAAAAGCAGATTTGTTGTTTTGGCTTCTCTACAAACCGTACAACGACTTGACTAGCAGATTTGTGGTAATGGTGCTTCTGTTCTGGCCGTACAACGACTTGAATAGCAGATTTGTGGTTTTGGCTTCTCTTTTCGCCGTAATACAGCAGATTTGTGGTTTTGGCTTCTCTACTGGCCGTACAAAAGCAGATTTGTGGTTTTGGCTTCTCCAGAAACCGTACAAAGACTTGAAAAGCAGATTTCTGGTTTTGGCTCATTTTCTGGCCGTACAAAAACAGATTTATGGTTTTGGCTCTCTCCACAAACCGTACGACGACTTAAAAAGCAGATTTCTAGTTTTGGCTTCTTTTCTGGCCGTACAAGGACTTAAAAAGCAGATTTGTTGTTTTGGCTTCTCCACAAACCGTACAACGACTTGACTAGCAGATTTGTGCTAATGGTGCTTCTGTTCTGGCCGTACAACGACTTGAATTGCAGATTTGTGGTTTTGGCTTCTCTTTTCGCCGTAATACAGCAGATTTGTGGTTTTGGCTTCTCTACTGGCCGTACAAAAGCAGATTTGTGGTTTTGGCTTCTCCAGAAACCGTACAACGACTTGAAAAGCAGATTTCTGGTTTTGGCTCCTATTCTGGCCGTACAAAAGCAGATTTGTGGTTTTGGCTTTTCCACAATCCGTACAACGACTTGAATAGCAGATTTCTTGTTTTGGCTTCTTTTCTAACCGTAAAACAGCAGATTTGTGGTTTTGGCTTCTCTACTGGCCGTACAAAAGCAGATTTGTGGTTTTGGCGTTTCCACAGTCCGTACAACGACTTGAATAGCAGATTTCTGGTTTTTGCTTCTCTTTTGGCCTTAAAACAGCAGATTTGTGGTTTTGGCTCCTTTTCTGGCCGTACAAAAGCAGATTTGTGGTTTTGGCTTTTGGTACAACGACTTGAATAGCAGATTTCTTGTTTTGGCTTCTTTTCTGGACGTAAAACAGCAGATTTATGGTTTTGGCTCTCTCCACAAACCGTACAACGACTTGAATAGCAGATTTCTAGTTTTGGCTTCTTATCTGGCCGTACAAGGACTTAAAAAGCAGATTTGTTGTTTTGGCTTCTCCACAAACCGTACAACGACTTGACTAGCAGATTTGTGGTAATGGTGCTTCTGTTCTGGCCGTACAACGACTTGAATAGCAGATTTGTGGTTTTGGCTTCTCTTTTCGCCGTAATACAGCAGATTTGTGGTTTTGGCATCTCTACTGGCCGTACAAAAGCAGATTTGTGGTTTTGGCTTCTCCAGAAACCGTACAACGACTTGAAAAGCAGATTTCTGGTTTTGGCTCCTTTTCTGGCCGTACAAAAGCAGATTTGTGGTTTTGGCTTTTACACAATCCGTACAACGACTTGAATAGCAGATTTCTTGTTTTGGCTCCTTTTCTGGCCGTACAACGACTTGAAAAGAAGATTTGTAGTTTTAGCTTATCTTTTGGCCGTAACACAGCAGATTTATGGTTTTGGCTTCTCTTTTGGCCGTAAAACAGCAGATTTGTGGTTTTGGCTCCTTTTCTGGCCGTAAAACAGCAGATTTCTGGTTTTGGCTTTTTTTCTGGCCGTACAACGACTTGAAAAGAAGATTTGTGGTTTCAGCTTCTCTTTTGGCCGTAACACAGCAGATTTGTGGTTTTGGCTCTCTCCATAAACCGTACAACGACTTGAATAGCAGATTTCTAGTTTTGGCTTTTTTTCTGGCCGTACAAGGACTTAAAAAGCAGATTTGTTGTTTTGGCTTCTCAACAAACCGTACAACGACTTGACTAGCAGATTTGTGGTAATGGTGCTTCTGTTCTGGCCGTACAACGACTTGAATAGCAGATTTCTTGTTTTGGCTTCTTTTCTAACCGTAAAACAGCAGATTTGTGGTTTTGGCTCTCTCCACAAACCGTACAACGACTTGAATAGCAGATTTCTAGTTTTGGCTTTTTTTCTGGCCATACAAGGACTTAAAAAGCAGATTTGTTGTTTTGGCTTATCCACAAACAGTACAACGACTTGACTAGCAGATTTGTGGTAATGGTGCTTCTGTTCTGGTCGTACAACGACTTGAATAGCGGATTTGTGGTTTTGGCTTCTCTTTTCGCCGTAATACAGCAGATTTGTGGTTTTGGCTTCTCTACTAGCCGTACAAAAGCAGATTTGTGGTTTTGGCTTCTCCAGAAACCGTACAACGACTTGAAAAGCAGATTTCTTGTTTTGGCTCCTTTTCTGGCCGTACAAAAACAGATTTGAGGTTTTGGCTTTTCCACAATCCGTATAACGACTTGAATAGCAGATTTCTTGTTTTGGCTTCTTTTCTGGCCGTACAACGACTTGACAAGAAGATTTGTGGATTTAGCTTCTCTTTTGGCCGTAACACAGCAGATTTATAGTTTTGGCTCTCTCCATAAACCGTACAACGACTTGAATAGCAGATTTCTAGTTTTGGCTTTTTTTCTGGCCGTACAAGGACTTAAAAAGCAGATTTGTTGTTTTGGCTTCTCAACAAACCGTACAACGACTTGACTAGCAGATTTGTGGTAATGGTGCTTCTGTTCTGGCCGTACAACGACTTGAATAGCAGATTTGAGGTTTTGGCTTCTCTTTTCGCCGTATACAGCAGATTTGTGGTTTTGGCTTCTCTACTAGCCGTACAAAAGCAGATTTGTGGTTTTGGCTTCTCCAGAAACCGTACAACGACTTGAAAAGCAGATTTCTGGTTTTGGCTCCTTTTCTGGCCGTACAAAAGCAGATTTGTGGTTTTGGCTTTTCCACAATCCGTACAACGACTTGAATAGCAGATTTCTTGTTTTGGCTTCTTTTTTGGCCATACAACGACTTGACAAGAAGATTTGTGGTTTTAGCTTCTATTTTGGCCGTAACACAGCAGATTTATGGTTTTGGCTCTCTCCACAAACCGTACAACGACTTGAATAGCAGATTTCTAGTTTTGGCTTCTTTTCTGGCCGTACAAGGACTTAAAAAGCAGATTTGTTGTTTTGGCTTCTCAACAAACCGTACAACGACTTGACTAGCAGATTTGTGGTAATGGTGCTTCTGTTCTGGCCGTACAACGTTTTGAATAGCAGATTTGTGGTTTTGGCTTCTCTTTTCGCCGTAATACAGCAGATTTGTGGTTTTGGCTTCTCTACTGGCCGTACAAAAGCAGATTTGTGGTTTTGGCTTCTCCAGAAACCTTACAAAGACTTGAAAAGCAGATTTCTGGTTTTGGCTCCTTTTCTGGCCGTACAAAAACCGATTTATGGTTTTGGCTCTCTCCACAAACCGTACAACGACTTGAATAGCAGATTTCTAGTTTTGGCTTCTTTCCTGGCCGTACAAGGACTTAAAAAGCAGATTTGTTGTTTTGGCTTCTCTACAAACCGTACAACGACTTGACTAGCAGATTTGTGGTAATGGTGCTTCTGTTCTGGCCGTACAACGACTTGAATAGCAGATTTGTGGTTTTGGCTTCTCTTTTCGCCGTAATACAGCAGATTTGTGGTTTTGGCTTCTCTACTGGCCGTACAAAAGCAGATTTGTGGTTTTGGCTTCTCCAGAAACCGTACAACGACTTGAAAAGCAGATTTCTGGTTTTGGCTCCTATTCTGGGCGTACAAAAGCAGATTTGTGGTTTTGGCTTTTCCACAATCCGTACAACGACTTGAATAGCAGATTTCTTGTTTTGGCTTCTTTTCTAACCGTAAAACAGCAGATTTGTGGTTTTGGCGTTTCCACAGTCCGTACAACGACTTGAATAGCAGATTTCTGGTTTTTGCTTCTCTTTTGGCCTTAAAACAGCAGATTTGTGGTTTTGGCTCCTTTTCTGGCCGTACAAAAGCAGATTTGTGGTTTTGGCTTTTGGTACAACGACGTGAATAGCAGATTTCTTTTTTTGGCTTCTTTTCTGGCCGTAAAACAGCAGATTTATGGTTTTGGCTCTCTTTACAAACCGTACAACGACTTGAATAGCAGATTTCTAGTTTTGGCTTCTTATCTGGCCGTACAAGGACTTAAAAAGCAGATTTGTTGTTTTGGCTTCTCCACAAACCGTACAACGACTTGACTAGCAGATTTGTGGTAATGGTGCTTCTGTTCTGGCCGTACAACGACTTGAATAGCAGATTTGTGGTTTTGGCTTCTCTTTTCGCCGTAATACAGCAGATTTGTGGTTTTGGCTTCTCTACTGGCCGTACAAAAGCAGATTTGTATTTTGGCGTTTCCACAGTCCGTACAACGACTTGAATAGCAGATTTCTTGTTTTGGCTCCTTTTCTGGCCGTGAAACAGCAGATTTCTGGTTTTGGCTTTTCCACAATCCGTACAACGACTTGAATAGCAGATTTCTTGTTTTGGCTTCTTTTTTGGCCATACAACGACCTGACAAGAAGATTTGTGGTTTTAGCTTCTATTTTGGCCGTAACACAGCAGATTTATGGTTTTGGCTCTCTCCACAAACCGTACAACGACTTGAATAGCAGATTTCTAGTTTTGGCTTCTTTTCTGGCCGTACAAGGACTTAAAAAGCAGATTTGTTGTTTTGGCTTCTCAACAAACCGTACAACGACTTGACTAGCAGATTTGTGGTAATGGTGCTTCTGTTCTGGCCGTACAACGTTTTGAATAGCAGATTTGTGGTTTTGGCTTCTCTTTTCGCCGTAATACAGCAGATTTGTGGTTTTGGCTTCTCTACTGGCCGTACAAAAGCAGATTTGTGGTTTTGGCTTCTCCAGAAACCGTACAAAGACTTGAAAAGCAGATTTCTGGTTTTGGCTCCTTTTCTGGCCGTACAAAAACCGATTTATGGTTTTGGCTCTCTCCACAAACCGTACAACGACTTGAATAGCAGATTTCTAGTTTTGGCTTCTTTCCTGGCCGTACAAGGACTTAAAAAGCAGATTTGTTGTTTTGGCTTCTCTACAAACCGTACAACGACTTGACTAGCAGATTTGTGGTAATGGTGCTTCTGTTCTGGCCGTACAACGACTTGAATAGCAGATTTGTGGTTTTGGCTTCTCTTTTCGCCGTAATACAGCAGATTTGTGGTTTTGGCTTCTCTACTGGCCGTACAAAAGCAGATTTGTGGTTTTGGCTTCTCCAGAAACCGTACAACGACTTGAAAAGCAGATTTCTGGTTTTGGCTCCTATTCTGGCCGTACAAAAGCAGATTTGTGGTTTTGGCTTTTCCACAATCCGTACAACGACTTGAATAGCAGATTTCTTGTTTTGGCTTCTTTTCTAACCGTAAAACAGCAGATTTGTGGTTTTGGCGTTTCCACAGTCCGTACAACGACTTGAATAGCAGATTTCTGGTTTTTGCTTCTCTTATGGCCTTAAAACAGCAGATTTGTGGTTTTGGCTCCTTTTCTGGCCGTACAAAAGCAGATTTGTGGTTTTGGCTTTTGGTACAACGACGTGAATAGCAGATTTCTTGTTTTGGCTTCTTTTCTGGCCGTAAAACAGCAGATTTATGGTTTTGGCTCTCTTTACAAACCGTACAACGACTTGAATAGCAGATTTCTAGTTTTGGCTTCTTATCTGGCCGTACAAGGACTTAAAAAGCAGATTTGTTGTTTTGGCTTCTCCACAAACCGTACAACGACTTGACTAGCAGATTTGTGGTAATGGTGCTTCTGTTCTGGCCGTACAACGACTTGAATAGCAGATTTGTGGTTTTGGCTTCTCTTTTCGCCGTAATACAGCAGATTTGTGGTTTTGGCTTCTCTACTGGCCGTACAAAAGCAGATTTGTGGTTTTGGCGTTTCCACAGTCCGTACAACGACTTGAATAGCAGATTTCTTGTTTTGGCTCCTTTTCTGGCCGTGAAACAGCAGATTTCTGGTTTTGGCTTTTCCACAATCCGTACAACGACTTGAATAGCAGATTTCTTGTTTTGGCTTCTTTTCTGGCCGTACAAGGACTTGAAAAGAAGATTTGTGGTTTCAACTTCTCTTTTGGCCGTAACACAGCAGATTTGTGGTTTTGGCTCTCTCCACAATCCGTATAACGACTTGAATAGCAGATTTCTTGTTTTGGCTTCTTTTCTGGCCGTACAACGACTTGACAAGAAGATTTGTGGTTTAAGCTTCTCTTTTGGCCGTAACACAGCAGATTTATAGTTTTGGCTCTCTCCATAAACCGTACAACGACTTGAATAGCAGATTTCTAGTTTTGGCTTTTTTTCTGGCCGTACAAGGACTTAAAAAGCAGATTTGTTGTTTTGGCTTCTCAACAAACCGTACAACGACTTGAATAGCAGATTTGTGGTAATGGTGCTTCTGTTCTGGCCGTACAACGACTTGAATAGCAGATTTGTGGTTTTGGCTTCTCTTTTCGCCGTATACAGCAGATTTGTGGTTTTGGCTTCTCTACTAGCCGTACAAAAGCAGATTTGTGGTTTTGGCTTCTCCAGAAACCGTACAACGACTTGAAAAGCAGATTTCTGGTTTTGGCTCCTTTTCTGGCCGTACAAAAGCAGATTTGTGGTTTTGGCTTTTCCACAATCCGTACAACGACGAATAGCAGATTTCTTGTTTTGGCTTCTTTTTTGGCCATACACCGACTTGACAAGAAGATTTGTGGTTTTAGCTTCTATTTTGGCCGTAACACAGCAGATTTATGGTTTTGGCTCTCTCCACAAACCGTACAACGACTTGAATAGCAGATTTGTGGTTTTGGCTTCTCTTTTCGCCGTAATACAGCAGATTTGTGGTTTTGGCTTCTCTACTGGCCGTACAAAAGCAGATTTGTGGTTTTGGCTTCTCCAGAAACCGTACAAAGACTTGAAAAGCAGATTTCTGGTTTTGGCTCTTTTTCTGGCCGTACAAAAACATATTTATGGTTTTGGCTCTCTCCACAAACCATACAACGACTTGAATAGCAGATTTCTAGTTTTGGCTTCTTTTCTGGCCGTACAAGGACTTAAAAAGCAGATTTGTTGTTTTGGCTTCTCTACAAACCGTACAACGACTTGACTAGCAGATTTGTGGTAATGGTGCTTCTGTTCTGGCCGTACAACGACTTGAATAGCAGATTTGTGGTTTTGGCTTCTCTTTTCGCCGTAATACAGCAGATTTGTGGTTTTGGCTTCTTTACTGGCCGTACAAAAGCAGATTTGTGGTTTTGGCTTCTCCAGAAACCGTACAACGACTTGAAAAGCAGATTTCTGGTTTTGGCTCCTATTCTGGCCGTACAAAAGCAGATTTGTGGTTTTGGCTTTTCCACAATCCGTACAACGACTTGAATAGCAGATTTCTTGTTTTGGCTTCTTTTCTAACCGTAAAACAGCAGATTTGTGGTTTTGGCTTCTCCAGAAACTGTACAAAGACTTGAAAAGCAGATTTCTGGTTTTGGTTCCTATTCTGGCCGTACAAAAGCAGATTTGTGGTTTTGGCTTTTCCACAATCCGTACAACGACTTGAATAGCAGATTTCTTGTTTTGGCTTCTTTTCTAACCGTAAAACAGCAGATTTGTGGTTTTGGCTTCTCTACTGGCCGTACAAAAGCAGATTAGTGGTTTTGGCGTTTCCACAGTCCGTACAACGACTTGAATAGCAGATTTCTTGTTTTGGCTCCTTTTCTGGCCGTGAAACAGCAGATTTCTGGTTTTGGCTTTTCCACAATCCGTACAACGACTTGAATAGCAGATTTCTTGTTTTGGCTTCTTTTCTGGCCGTACAACGACTTGAAAAGAAGATTTGTAGTTTTAGCTTCTCTTTTGGCCGTAACACAGCAGATTTATAGTTTTGGCTTCTCTTTTGGCCGTAAAACAGCAGATTTGTGGTTTTGGCTCCTTTTCTGGCCGTAAAACAGCAGATTTCTGGTTTTGGCTTTTTTTCTGGCCGTACAACGACTTGAAAAGAAGATTTGTTGTTTCAGCTTCTCTTTTGGCCGTAACACAGCAGATTTGTGGTTTTGGCTCTCTCCACAATCCGTATAACGACTTGAATAACAGATTTCTTGTTTTGGCTTCTTTTCTGGCCGTACAACGACTTGACAAGAAGATTTGTGGTTTTAGCTTCTCTTTTGGCCGTAACACAGCAGATTTATGGTTTTGGCTCTCTCCATAAACCGTACAACGACTTGAATAGCAGATTTCTAGTTTTGGCTTTTTTTCTGGCCGTACAACGACTTGACAAGAAGATTTGTGGTTTTAGCTTCTCTTTTGGCCGTAACATAGCAGATTTATGGTTTTGGCTCTCTACACAAACCGTACAATGACTTGAAAAGCAGATTTCTAGTTTTAAGTTCTTTTCTGGCCGTACAAGGACTTAAAAAGCAGATTTGTTGTTTTGGCTTCTCAACAAACCGTACAACGACTTGACTAGCAGATTTGTGGTAATGGTGCTTCTGTTCTGGCCGTACAACGACTTGAATAGCAGATTTGTGGTTTTGGCTTCTCTTTTCGCCGTATACAGCAGATTTGTGGTTTTGGCTTCTCTACTAACCGTACAAAAGCAGATTTGTGGTTTTGGCTTCTCCAGAAACCGTACAACGACTTGAAAAGCAGATTTCTGGTTTTGGCTCCTTTTCTGGCGGTACAAAAGCAGATTTGTGGTTTTGGCTATTCCACAATCCGTACAACGACTTGAATAGCAGATTTCTTGTTTTGGCTTCTTTTCTGGCCGTACAACGACTTGACAAGAAGATTTGTGGTTTTAGCTTCTCTTTTGGCCGTAACACAGCAGATTTATGGTTTTGGCTCTCTCCACAAACCGTACAACGACTTGAATAGCAGATTTCTAGTTTTGGCTTCTTTTCTGGCCGTACAAGGACTTAAAAAGCAGATTTGTTGTTTTGGCTTCTCAACAAACCGTACAACGACTTGACTAGCAGATTTGTGGTAATGGTGCTTCTGTTCTGGCCGTACAACGACTTGAATAGCAGATTTGTGGTTTTGGCTTCTCTTTTCGCCGTAATACAGCAGATTTGTGGTTTTGGCTTCTCTACTGGCCGTACAAAAGCAGATTTGTGGTTTTGGCTTCTCCAGAAACCGTACAAAGACTTGAAAAGCAGATTTCTGGTTTTGGCTCCTTTTCTGGCCGTACAAAAACAGATTTATGGTTTTGGCTCTCTCCACAAACCGTACAACGACTTGAATAGCAGATTTCTAGTTTTGGCTTCTTTTCTGGCCGTACAAGGACTTAAAAAGCAGATTTGTTGTTTTGGCTTCTCTACAAACCGTACAACGACTTGACTAGCAGATTTGTGGTAATGGTGCTTCTGTTCTGGCCGTACAACGACTTGAATAGCAGATTTGTGGTTTTGGCTTCTCTTTTCGCCGTAATACAGCAGATTTGTGGTTTTGGCTTCTCTACTGGCCGTACAAAAGCAGATTTGTGGTTTTGGCTTCTCCTGAAACCGTACAACGACTTGAAAAGCAGATTTCTGGTTTTGGCTCCTATTCTGGCCGTACAAAAGCAGATTTGTGGTTTTGGCTTTTCCACAATCCGTACAACGACTTGAATAGCAGATTTCTTGTTTTGGCTTCTTTTCTTACCGTAAAACAGCAGATTTGTGGTTTTGGCGTTTCCACAGTCCGTACAACGACTTGAATAGCAGATTTCTGGTTTTTGCTTCTCTTTTGGCCTTAAAACAGCAGATTTGTGGTTTTGGCTCCTTTTCTGGCCGTACAAAAGCAGATTTGTGGTTTTTGCTTTTGGTACAACGACTTGAATAGCAGATTTCTTGTTTTGGCTTCTTTTCTGGCCGTAAAACAGCAGATTTATGGTTTTGGCTCTCTCCACAAACCGTACGACGACTTAAAAAGCAGATTTCTAGTTTTGGCTTCTTTTCTGGCCGTACAAGGACTTAAAAAGCAGATTTGTTGTTTTGGCTTCTCCACAAACCGTACAACGACTTGACTAGCAGATTTGTGCTAATGGTGCTTCTGTTCTGGCCGTACAACGACTTGAATAGCAGATTTGTGGTTTTGGCTTCTCTTTTCGCCGTAATACAGCAGATTTGTGGTTTTGGCTTCTCTACTGGCCGTACAAAAGCAGATTTGTGGTTTTGGCTTCTCCAGAAACCGTACAACGACTTGAAAAGCAGATTTCTGGTTTTGGCTCCTATTCTGGCCGTACAAAAGCAGATTTGTGGTTTTGGCTTTTCCACAATCCGTACAACGACTTGAATAGCAGATTTCTTGTTTTGGCTTCTTTTCTAACCGTAAAACAGCAGATTTGTGGTTTTGGCTTCTCTACTGGCCGTACAAAAGCAGATTTGTGGTTTTGGCGTTTCCACAGTCCGTACAACGACTTGAATAGCAGATTTCTGGTTTTTGCTTCTCTTTTGGCCTTAAAACAGCAGATTTGTGGTTTTGGCTCCTTTTCTGGCCGTACAAAAGCAGATTTGTGGTTTTGACTTTTGGTACAACGACTTGAATAGCAGATTTCTTGTTTTGGCTTCTTTTCTGGACGTAAAACAGCAGATTTATGGTTTTGGCTCTCTCCACAAACCGTACAACGACTTGAATAGCAGATTTCTAGTTTTGGCTTCTTATCTGGCCGTACAAGGACTTAAAAAGCAGATTTGTTGTTTTGGCTTCTCCACAAACCGTACAACGACTTGACTAGCAGATTTGTGGTAATGGTGCTTCTGTTCTGGCCGTACAACGACTTGAATAGCAGATTTGTGGTTTTGGCTTCTCTTTTCGCCGTAATACAGCAGATTTGTGGTTTTGGCATCTCTACTGGCCGTACAAAAGCAGATTTGTGGTTTTGGCTTCTCCAGAAACCGTACAACGACTTGAAAAGCAGATTTCTGGTTTTGGCTCCTTTTCTGGCCGTACAAAAGCAGATTTGTGGTTTTGGCTTTTCCACAATCCGTACAACGACTTGAATAGCAGATTTCTTGTTTTGGCTCCTTTTCTGGCCGTACAACGACTTGAAAAGAAGATTTGTAGTTTTAGCTTATCTTTTGGCCGTAACACAGCAGATTTATGGTTTTGGCTTCTCTTTTGGCCGTAAAACAGCAGATTTGTGGTTTTGGCTCCTTTTCTGGCCGTAAAACAGCAGATTTCTGGTTTTGGCTTTTTTTCTGGCCGTACAACGACTTGAAAAGAAGATTTGTGGTTTCAGCTTCTCTTTTGGCCGTAACACAGCAGATTTGTGGTTTTGGCTCTCTCCACAAACCGTACAACGACTTGAATAGCAGATTTCTAGTTTTGGCTTTTTTTCTGGCCATACAAGGACTTAAAAAGCAGATTTGTTGTTTTGGCTTATCCACAAACAGTACAACGACTTGACTAGCAGATTTGTGGTAATGGTGCTTCTGTTCTGGTCGTACAACGACTTGAATAGCGGATTTGTGGTTTTGGCTTCTCTTTTCGCCGTAATACAGCAGATTTGTGGTTTTGGCTTCTCTACTAGCCGTACAAAAGCAGATTTGTGGTTTTGGCTTCTCCAGAAACCGTACAACGACTTGAAAAGCAGATTTCTTGTTTTGGCTCCTTTTCTGGCCGTACAAAAACAGATTTGAGGTTTTGGCTTTTCCACAATCCGTATAACGACTTGAATAGCAGATTTCTTGTTTTGGCTTCTTTTCTGGCCGTACAACGACTTGACAAGAAGATTTGTGGATTTAGCTTCTCTTTTGGCCGTAACACAGCAGATTTATAGTTTTGGCTCTCTCCATAAACCGTACAACGACTTGAATAGCAGATTTCTAGTTTTGGCTTTTTTTCTGGCCGTACAAGGACTTAAAAAGCAGATTTGTTGTTTTGGCTTCTCAACAAACCGTACAACGACTTGACTAGCAGATTTGTGGTAATGGTGCTTCTGTTCTGGCCGTACAACGACTTGAATAGCAGATTTGAGGTTTTGGCTTCTCTTTTCGCCGTATACAGCAGATTTGTGGTTTTGGCTTCTCTACTAGCCGTACAAAAGCAGATTTGTGGTTTTGGCTTCTCCAGAAACCGTACAACGACTTGAAAAGCAGATTTCTGGTTTTGGCTCCTTTTCTGGCCGTACAAAAGCAGATTTGTGGTTTTGGCTTTTCCACAATCCGTACAACGACTTGAATAGCAGATTTCTTGTTTTGGCTTCTTTTTTGGCCATACAACGACTTGACAAGAAGATTTGTGGTTTTAGCTTCTATTTTGGCCGTAACACAGCAGATTTATGGTTTTGGCTCTCTCCACAAACCGTACAACGACTTGAATAGCAGATTTCTAGTTTTGGCTTCTTTTCTGGCCGTACAAGGACTTAAAAAGCAGATTTGTTGTTTTGGCTTCTCAACAAACCGTACAACGACTTGACTAGCAGATTTGTGGTAATGGTGCTTCTGTTCTGGCCGTACAACGTTTTGAATAGCAGATTTGTGGTTTTGGCTTCTCTTTTCGCCGTAATACAGCAGATTTGTGGTTTTGGCTTCTCTACTGGCCGTACAAAAGCAGATTTGTGGTTTTGGCTTCTCCAGAAACCTTACAAAGACTTGAAAAGCAGATTTCTGGTTTTGGCTCCTTTTCTGGCCGTACAAAAACCGATTTATGGTTTTGGCTCTCTCCACAAACCGTACAACGACTTGAATAGCAGATTTCTAGTTTTGGCTTCTTTCCTGGCCGTACAAGGACTTAAAAAGCAGATTTGTTGTTTTGGCTTCTCTACAAACCGTACAACGACTTGACTAGCAGATTTGTGGTAATGGTGCTTCTGTTCTGGCCGTACAACGACTTGAATAGCAGATTTGTGGTTTTGGCTTCTCTTTTCGCCGTAATACAGCAGATTTGTGATTTTGGCTTCTCTACTGGCCGTACAAAAGCAGATTTGTGGTTTTGGCTTCTCCAGAAACCGTACAACGACTTGAAAAGCAGATTTCTGGTTTTGGCTCCTATTCTGGGCGTACAAAAGCAGATTTGTGGTTTTGGCTTTTCCACAATCCGTACAACGACTTGAATAGCAGATTTCTTGTTTTGGCTTCTTTTCTAACCGTAAAACAGCAGATTTGTGGTTTTGGCTCTCTCCACAAACCGTACAACGACTTGAATAGCAGATTTCTAGTTTTGGCTTTTTTTCTGGCCATACAAGGACTTAAAAAGCAGATTTGTTGTTTTGGCTTATCCACAAACAGTACAACGACTTGACTAGCAGATTTGTGGTAATGGTGCTTCTGTTCTGGTCGTACAACGACTTGAATAGCGGATTTGTGGTTTTGGCTTCTCTTTTCGCCGTAATACAGCAGATTTGTGGTTTTGGCTTCTCTACTAGCCGTACAAAAGCAGATTTGTGGTTTTGGCTTCTCCAGAAACCGTACAACGACTTGAAAAGCAGATTTCTTGTTTTGGCTCCTTTTCTGGCCGTACAAAAACAGATTTGAGGTTTTGGCTTTTCCACAATCCGTATAACGACTTGAATAGCAGATTTCTTGTTTTGGCTTCTTTTCTGGCCGTACAACGACTTGACAAGAAGATTTGTGGATTTAGCTTCTCTTTTGGCCGTAACACAGCAGATTTATAGTTTTGGCTCTCTCCATAAACCGTACAACGACTTGAATAGCAGATTTCTAGTTTTGGCTTTTTTTCTGGCCGTACAAGGACTTAAAAAGCAGATTTGTTGTTTTGGCTTCTCAACAAACCGTACAACGACTTGACTAGCAGATTTGTGGTAATGGTGCTTCTGTTCTGGCCGTACAACGACTTGAATAGCAGATTTGAGGTTTTGGCTTCTCTTTTCGCCGTATACAGCAGATTTGTGGTTTTGGCTTCTCTACTAGCCGTACAAAAGCAGATTTGTGGTTTTGGCTTCTCCAGAAACCGTACAACGACTTGAAAAGCAGATTTCTGGTTTTGGCTCCTTTTCTGGCCGTACAAAAGCAGATTTGTGGTTTTGGCTTTTCCACAATCCGTACAACGACTTGAATAGCAGATTTCTTGTTTTGGCTTCTTTTTTGGCCATACAACGACTTGACAAGAAGATTTGTGGTTTTAGCTTCTATTTTGGCCGTAACACAGCAGATTTATGGTTTTGGCTCTCTCCACAAACCGTACAACGACTTGAATAGCAGATTTCTAGTTTTGGCTTCTTTTCTGGCCGTACAAGGACTTAAAAAGCAGATTTGTTGTTTTGGCTTCTCAACAAACCGTACAACGACTTGACTAGCAGATTTGTGGTAATGGTGCTTCTGTTCTGGCCGTACAACGTTTTGAATAGCAGATTTGTGGTTTTGGCTTCTCTTTTCGCCGTAATACAGCAGATTTGTGGTTTTGGCTTCTCTACTGGCCGTACAAAAGCAGATTTGTGGTTTTGGCTTCTCCAGAAACCTTACAAAGACTTGAAAAGCAGATTTCTGGTTTTGGCTCCTTTTCTGGCCGTACAAAAACCGATTTATGGTTTTGGCTCTCTCCACAAACCGTACAACGACTTGAATAGCAGATTTCTAGTTTTGGCTTCTTTCCTGGCCGTACAAGGACTTAAAAAGCAGATTTGTTGTTTTGGCTTCTCTACAAACCGTACAACGACTTGACTAGCAGATTTGTGGTAATGGTGCTTCTGTTCTGGCCGTACAACGACTTGAATAGCAGATTTGTGGTTTTGGCTTCTCTTTTCGCCGTAATACAGCAGATTTGTGGTTTTGGCTTCTCTACTGGCCGTACAAAAGCAGATTTGTGGTTTTGGCTTCTCCAGAAACCGTACAACGACTTGAAAAGCAGATTTCTGGTTTTGGCTCCTATTCTGGGCGTACAAAAGCAGATTTGTGGTTTTGGCTTTTCCACAATCCGTACAACGACTTGAATAGCAGATTTCTTGTTTTGGCTTCTTTTCTAACCGTAAAACAGCAGATTTGTGGTTTTGGCGTTTCCACAGTCCGTACAACGACTTGAATAGCAGATTTCTGGTTTTTGCTTCTCTTTTGGCCTTAAAACAGCAGATTTGTGGTTTTGGCTCCTTTTCTGGCCGTACAAAAGCAGATTTGTGGTTTTGGCTTTTGGTACAACGACGTGAATAGCAGATTTCTTTTTTTGGCTTCTTTTCTGGCCGTAAAACAGCAGATTTATGGTTTTGGCTCTCTTTACAAACCGTACAACGACTTGAATAGCAGATTTCTAGTTTTGGCTTCTTATCTGGCCGTACAAGGACTTAAAAAGCAGATTTGTTGTTTTGGCTTCTCCACAAACCGTACAACGACTTGACTAGCAGATTTGTGGTAATGGTGCTTCTGTTCTGGCCGTACAACGACTTGAATAGCAGATTTGTGGTTTTGGCTTCTCTTTTCGCCGTAATACAGCAGATTTGTGGTTTTGGCTTCTCTACTGGCCGTACAAAAGCAGATTTGTGGTTTTGGCGTTTCCACAGTCCGTACAACGACTTGAATAGCAGATTTCTTGTTTTGGCTCCTTTTCTGGCCGTGAAACAGCAGATTTCTGGTTTTGGCTTTTCCACAATCCGTACAACGACTTGAATAGCAGATTTCTTGTTTTGGCTTCTTTTTTGGCCATACAACGACTTGACAAGAAGATTTGTGGTTTTAGCTTCTATTTTGGCCGTAACACAGCAGATTTATGGTTTTGGCTCTCTCCACAAACCGTACAACGACTTGAATAGCAGATTTCTAGTTTTGGCTTCTTTTCTGGCCGTACAAGGACTTAAAAAGCAGATTTGTTGTTTTGGCTTCTCAACAAACCGTACAACGACTTGACTAGCAGATTTGTGGTAATGGTGCTTCTGTTCTGGCCGTACAACGACTTGAATAGCAGATTTGAGGTTTTGGCTTCTCTTTTCGCCGTATACAGCAGATTTGTGGTTTTGGCTTCTCTACTAGCCGTACAAAAGCAGATTTGTGGTTTTGGCTTCTCCAGAAACCGTACAACGACTTGAAAAGCAGATTTCTGGTTTTGGCTCCTTTTCTGGCCGTACAAAAGCAGATTTGTGGTTTTGGCTTTTCCACAATCCGTACAACGACTTGAATAGCAGATTTCTTGTTTTGGCTTCTTTTTTGGCCATACAACGACTTGACAAGAAGATTTGTGGTTTTAGCTTCTATTTTGGCCGTAACACAGCAGATTTATGGTTTTGGCTCTCTCCACAAACCGTACAACGACTTGAATAGCAGATTTCTAGTTTTGGCTTCTTTTCTGGCCGTACAAGGACTTAAAAAGCAGATTTGTTGTTTTGGCTTCTCAACAAACCGTACAACGACTTGACTAGCAGATTTGTGGTAATGGTGCTTCTGTTCTGGCCGTACAACGTTTTGAATAGCAGATTTGTGGTTTTGGCTTCTCTTTTCGCCGTAATACAGCAGATTTGTGGTTTTGGCTTCTCTACTGGCCGTACAAAAGCAGATTTGTGGTTTTGGCTTCTCCAGAAACCTTACAAAGACTTGAAAAGCAGATTTCTGGTTTTGGCTCCTTTTCTGGCCGTACAAAAACCGATTTATGGTTTTGGCTCTCTCCACAAACCGTACAACGACTTGAATAGCAGATTTCTAGTTTTGGCTTCTTTCCTGGCCGTACAAGGACTTAAAAAGCAGATTTGTTGTTTTGGCTTCTCTACAAACCGTACAACGACTTGACTAGCAGATTTGTGGTAATGGTGCTTCTGTTCTGGCCGTACAACGACTTGAATAGCAGATTTGTGGTTTTGGCTTCTCTTTTCGCCGTAATACAGCAGATTTGTGGTTTTGGCTTCTCTACTGGCCGTACAAAAGCAGATTTGTGGTTTTGGCTTCTCCAGAAACCGTACAACGACTTGAAAAGCAGATTTCTGGTTTTGGCTCCTATTCTGGGCGTACAAAAAAAGATTTGTGGTTTTGGCTTTTCCACAATCCGTACAACGACTTGAATAGCAGATTTCTTGTTTTGGCTTCTTTTCTAACCGTAAAACAGCAGATTTGTGGTTTTGGCTCTCTCCACAAACCGTACAACGACTTGAATAGCAGATTTCTAGTTTTGGCTTTTTTTCTGGCCATACAAGGACTTAAAAAGCAGATTTGTTGTTTTGGCTTATCCACAAACAGTACAACGACTTGACTAGCAGATTTGTGGTAATGGTGCTTCTGTTCTGGTCGTACAACGACTTGAATAGCGGATTTGTGGTTTTGGCTTCTCTTTTCGCCGTAATACAGCAGATTTGTGGTTTTGGCTTCTCTACTAGCCGTACAAAAGCAGATTTGTGGTTTTGGCTTCTCCAGAAACCGTACAACGACTTGAAAAGCAGATTTCTTGTTTTGGCTCCTTTTCTGGCCGTACAAAAACAGATTTGAGGTTTTGGCTTTTCCACAATCCGTATAACGACTTGAATAGCAGATTTCTTGTTTTGGCTTCTTTTCTGGCCGTACAACGACTTGACAAGAAGATTTGTGGATTTAGCTTCTCTTTTGGCCGTAACACAGCAGATTTATAGTTTTGGCTCTCTCCATAAACCGTACAACGACTTGAATAGCAGATTTCTAGTTTTGGCTTTTTTTTCTGGCCGTACAAGGACTTAAAAAGCAGATTTGTTGTTTTGGCTTCTCAACAAACCGTACAACGACTTGACTAGCAGATTTGTGGTAATGGTGCTTCTGTTCTGGCCGTACAACGACTTGAATAGCAGATTTGAGGTTTTGGCTTCTCTTTTCGCCGTATACAGCAGATTTGTGGTTTTGGCTTCTCTACTAGCCGTACAAAAGCAGATTTGTGGTTTTGGCTTCTCCAGAAACCGTACAACGACTTGAAAAGCAGATTTCTGGTTTTGGCTCCTTTTCTGGCCGTACAAAAGCAGATTTGTGGTTTTGGCTTTTCCACAATCCGTACAACGACTTGAATAGCAGATTTCTTGTTTTGGCTTCTTTTTTGGCCATACAACGACTTGACAAGAAGATTTGTGGTTTTAGCTTCTATTTTGGCCGTAACACAGCAGATTTATGGTTTTGGCTCTCTCCACAAACCGTACAACGACTTGAATAGCAGATTTCTAGTTTTGGCTTCTTTTCTGGCCGTACAAGGACTTAAAAAGCAGATTTGTTGTTTTGGCTTCTCAACAAACCGTACAACGACTTGACTAGCAGATTTGTGGTAATGGTGCTTCTGTTCTGGCCGTACAACGTTTTGAATAGCAGATTTGTGGTTTTGGCTTCTCTTTTCGCCGTAATACAGCAGATTTGTGGTTTTGGCTTCTCTACTGGCCGTACAAAAGCAGATTTGTGGTTTTGGCTTCTCCAGAAACCTTACAAAGACTTGAAAAGCAGATTTCTGGTTTTGGCTCCTTTTCTGGCCGTACAAAAACCGATTTATGGTTTTGGCTCTCTCCACAAACCGTACAACGACTTGAATAGCAGATTTCTAGTTTTGGCTTCTTTCCTGGCCGTACAAGGACTTAAAAAGCAGATTTGTTGTTTTGGCTTCTCTACAAACCGTACAACGACTTGACTAGCAGATTTGTGGTAATGGTGCTTCTGTTCTGGCCGTACAACGACTTGAATAGCAGATTTGTGGTTTTGGCTTCTCTTTTCGCCGTAATACAGCAGATTTGTGGTTTTGGCTCTCTCCACAAACCGTACAACGACTTGAATAGCAGATTTCTAGTTTTGGCTTTTTTTCTGGCCATACAAGGACTTAAAAAGCAGATTTGTTGTTTTGGCTTCTCCAGAAACCGTACAACGACTTGAAAAGCAGATTTCTGGTTTTGGCTCCTTTTCTGGCCGTACAAAAGCAGATTTGTGGTTTTGGCTTTTCCACAATCCGTACAACGACTTGAATAGCAGATTTCTTGTTTTGGCTTCTTTTTTGGCCATACACCGACTTGACAAGAAGATTTGTGGTTTTAGCTTCTATTTTGGCCGTAACACAGCAGATTTATGGTTTTGGCTCTCTCCACAAACCGTACAACGACTTGAATAGCAGATTTGTGGTTTTGGCTTCTCTTTTCGCCGTAATACAGCAGATTTGTGGTTTTGGCTTCTCTACTGGCCGTACAAAAGCAGATTTGTGGTTTTGGCTTCTCCAGAAACCGTACAAAGACTTGAAAAGCAGATTTCTGGTTTTGGCTCTTTTTCTGGCCGTACAAAAACATATTTATGGTTTTGGCTCTCTCCACAAACCATACAACGACTTGAATAGCAGATTTCTAGTTTTGGCTTCTTTTCTGGCCGTACAAGGACTTAAAAAGCAGATTTGTTGTTTTGGCTTCTCTACAAACCGTACAACGACTTGACTAGCAGATTTGTGGTAATGGTGCTTCTGTTCTGGCCGTACAACGACTTGAATAGCAGATTTGTGGTTTTGGCTTCTCTTTTCGCCGTAATACAGCAGATTTGTGGTTTTGGCTTCTTTACTGGCCGTACAAAAGCAGATTTGTGGTTTTGGCTTCTCCAGAAACCGTACAACGACTTGAAAAGCAGATTTCTGGTTTTGGCTCCTATTCTGGCCGTACAAAAGCAGATTTGTGGTTTTGGCTTTTCCACAATCCGTACAACGACTTGAATAGCAGATTTCTTGTTTTGGCTTCTTTTCTAACCGTAAAACAGCAGATTTGTGGTTTTGGCTTCTCCAGAAACTGTACAAAGACTTGAAAAGCAGATTTCTGGTTTTGGTTCCTATTCTGGCCGTACAAAAGCAGATTTGTGGTTTTGGCTTTTCCACAATCCGTACAACGACTTGAATAGCAGATTTCTTGTTTTGGCTTCTTTTCTAACCGTAAAACAGCAGATTTGTGGTTTTGGCTTCTCTACTGGCCGTACAAAAGCAGATTAGTGGTTTTGGCGTTTCCACAGTCCGTACAACGACTTGAATAGCAGATTTCTTGTTTTGGCTCCTTTTCTGGCCGTGAAACAGCAGATTTCTGGTTTTGGCTTTTCCACAATCCGTACAACGACTTGAATAGCAGATTTCTTGTTTTGGCTTCTTTTCTGGCCGTACAACGACTTGAAAAGAAGATTTGTAGTTTTAGCTTCTCTTTTGGCCGTAACACAGCAGATTTATAGTTTTGGCTTCTCTTTTGGCCGTAAAACAGCAGATTTGTGGTTTTGGCTCCTTTTCTGGCCGTAAAACAGCAGATTTCTGGTTTTGGCTTTTTTTCTGGCCGTACAACGACTTGAAAAGAAGATTTGTTGTTTCAGCTTCTCTTTTGGCCGTAACACAGCAGATTTGTGGTTTTGGCTCTCTCCACAATCCGTATAACGACTTGAATAACAGATTTCTTGTTTTGGCTTCTTTTCTGGCCGTACAACGACTTGACAAGAAGATTTGTGGTTTTAGCTTCTCTTTTGGCCGTAACACAGCAGATTTATGGTTTTGGCTCTCTCCATAAACCGTACAACGACTTGAATAGCAGATTTCTAGTTTTGGCTTTTTTTCTGGCCGTACAACGACTTGACAAGAAGATTTGTGGTTTTAGCTTCTCTTTTGGCCGTAACATAGCAGATTTATGGTTTTGGCTCTCTACACAAACCGTACAATGACTTGAAAAGCAGATTTCTAGTTTTAAGTTCTTTTCTGGCCGTACAAGGACTTAAAAAGCAGATTTGTTGTTTTGGCTTCTCAACAAACCGTACAACGACTTGACTAGCAGATTTGTGGTAATGGTGCTTCTGTTCTGGCCGTACAACGACTTGAATAGCAGATTTGTGGTTTTGGCTTCTCTTTTCGCCGTATACAGCAGATTTGTGGTTTTGGCTTCTCTACTAACCGTACAAAAGCAGATTTGTGGTTTTGGCTTCTCCAGAAACCGTACAACGACTTGAAAAGCAGATTTCTGGTTTTGGCTCCTTTTCTGGCGGTACAAAAGCAGATTTGTGGTTTTGGCTATTCCACAATCCGTACAACGACTTGAATAGCAGATTTCTTGTTTTGGCTTCTTTTCTGGCCGTACAACGACTTGACAAGAAGATTTGTGGTTTTAGCTTCTCTTTTGGCCGTAACACAGCAGATTTATGGTTTTGGCTCTCTCCACAAACCGTACAACGACTTGAATAGCAGATTTCTAGTTTTGGCTTCTTTTCTGGCCGTACAAGGACTTAAAAAGCAGATTTGTTGTTTTGGCTTCTCAACAAACCGTACAACGACTTGACTAGCAGATTTGTGGTAATGGTGCTTCTGTTCTGGCCGTACAACGACTTGAATAGCAGATTTGTGGTTTTGGCTTCTCTTTTCGCCGTAATACAGCAGATTTGTGGTTTTGGCTTCTCTACTGGCCGTACAAAAGCAGATTTGTGGTTTTGGCTTCTCCAGAAACCGTACAAAGACTTGAAAAGCAGATTTCTGGTTTTGGCTCCTTTTCTGGCCGTACAAAAACAGATTTATGGTTTTGGCTCTCTCCACAAACCGTACAACGACTTGAATAGCAGATTTCTAGTTTTGGCTTCTTTTCTGGCCGTACAAGGACTTAAAAAGCAGATTTGTTGTTTTGGCTTCTCTACAAACCGTACAACGACTTGACTAGCAGATTTGTGGTAATGGTGCTTCTGTTCTGGCCGTACAACGACTTGAATAGCAGATTTGTGGTTTTGGCTTCTCTTTTCGCCGTAATACAGCAGATTTGTGGTTTTGGCTTCTCTACTGGCCGTACAAAAGCAGATTTGTGGTTTTGGCTTCTCCTGAAACCGTACAACGACTTGAAAAGCAGATTTCTGGTTTTGGCTCCTATTCTGGCCGTACAAAAGCAGATTTGTGGTTTTGGCTTTTCCACAATCCGTACAACGACTTGAATAGCAGATTTCTTGTTTTGGCTTCTTTTCTTACCGTAAAACAGCAGATTTGTGGTTTTGGCGTTTCCACAGTCCGTACAACGACTTGAATAGCAGATTTCTGGTTTTTGCTTCTCTTTTGGCCTTAAAACAGCAGATTTGTGGTTTTGGCTCCTTTTCTGGCCGTACAAAAGCAGATTTGTGGTTTTTGCTTTTGGTACAACGACTTGAATAGCAGATTTCTTGTTTTGGCTTCTTTTCTGGCCGTAAAACAGCAGATTTATGGTTTTGGCTCTCTCCACAAACCGTACGACGACTTAAAAAGCAGATTTCTAGTTTTGGCTTCTTTTCTGGCCGTACAAGGACTTAAAAAGCAGATTTGTTGTTTTGGCTTCTCCACAAACCGTACAACGACTTGACTAGCAGATTTGTGCTAATGGTGCTTCTGTTCTGGCCGTACAACGACTTGAATAGCAGATTTGTGGTTTTGGCTTCTCTTTTCGCCGTAATACAGCAGATTTGTGGTTTTGGCTTCTCTACTGGCCGTACAAAAGCAGATTTGTGGTTTTGGCTTCTCCAGAAACCGTACAACGACTTGAAAAGCAGATTTCTGGTTTTGGCTCCTATTCTGGCCGTACAAAAGCAGATTTGTGGTTTTGGCTTTTCCACAATCCGTACAACGACTTGAATAGCAGATTTCTTGTTTTGGCTTCTTTTCTAACCGTAAAACAGCAGATTTGTGGTTTTGGCTTCTCTACTGGCCGTACAAAAGCAGATTTGTGGTTTTGGCGTTTCCACAGTCCGTACAACGACTTGAATAGCAGATTTCTGGTTTTTGCTTCTCTTTTGGCCTTAAAACAGCAGATTTGTGGTTTTGGCTCCTTTTCTGGCCGTACAAAAGCAGATTTGTGGTTTTGACTTTTGGTACAACGACTTGAATAGCAGATTTCTTGTTTTGGCTTCTTTTCTGGACGTAAAACAGCAGATTTATGGTTTTGGCTCTCTCCACAAACCGTACAACGACTTGAATAGCAGATTTCTAGTTTTGGCTTCTTATCTGGCCGTACAAGGACTTAAAAAGCAGATTTGTTGTTTTGGCTTCTCCACAAACCGTACAACGACTTGACTAGCAGATTTGTGGTAATGGTGCTTCTGTTCTGGCCGTACAACGACTTGAATAGCAGATTTGTGGTTTTGGCTTCTCTTTTCGCCGTAATACAGCAGATTTGTGGTTTTGGCATCTCTACTGGCCGTACAAAAGCAGATTTGTGGTTTTGGCTTCTCCAGAAACCGTACAACGACTTGAAAAGCAGATTTCTGGTTTTGGCTCCTTTTCTGGCCGTACAAAAGCAGATTTGTGGTTTTGGCTTTTCCACAATCCGTACAACGACTTGAATAGCAGATTTCTTGTTTTGGCTCCTTTTCTGGCCGTACAACGACTTGAAAAGAAGATTTGTAGTTTTAGCTTATCTTTTGGCCGTAACACAGCAGATTTATGGTTTTGGCTTCTCTTTTGGCCGTAAAACAGCAGATTTGTGGTTTTGGCTCCTTTTCTGGCCGTAAAACAGCAGATTTCTGGTTTTGGCTTTTTTTCTGGCCGTACAACGACTTGAAAAGAAGATTTGTGGTTTCAGCTTCTCTTTTGGCCGTAACACAGCAGATTTGTGGTTTTGGCTCTCTCCACAAACCGTACAACGACTTGAATAGCAGATTTCTAGTTTTGGCTTTTTTTCTGGCCATACAAGGACTTAAAAAGCAGATTTGTGGTTTTGGCTTCTCCAGAAACCTTACAAAGACTTGAAAAGCAGATTTCTGGTTTTGGCTCCTTTTCTGGCCGTACAAAAACCGATTTATGGTTTTGGCTCTCTCCACAAACCGTACAACGACTTGAATAGCAGATTTCTAGTTTTGGCTTCTTTCCTGACTAGCAGATTTGTGGTAATGGTGCTTCTGTTCTGGTCGTACAACGACTTGAATAGCGGATTTGTGGTTTTGGCTTCTCTTTTCGCCGTAATACAGCAGATTTGTGGTTTTGGCTTCTCTACTAGCCGTACAAAAGCAGATTTGTGGTTTTGGCTTCTCCAGAAACCGTACAACGACTTGAAAAGCAGATTTCTTGTTTTGGCTCCTTTTCTGGCCGTACAAAAACAGATTTGAGGTTTTGGCTTTTCCACAATCCGTATAACGACTTGAATAGCAGATTTCTTGTTTTGGCTTCTTTTCTGGCCGTACAACGACTTGACAAGAAGATTTGTGGATTTAGCTTCTCTTTTGGCCGTAACACAGCAGATTTATAGTTTTGGCTCTCTCCATAAACCGTACAACGACTTGAATAGCAGATTTCTAGTTTTGGCTTTTTTTCTGGCCGTACAAGGACTTAAAAAGCAGATTTGTTGTTTTGGCTTCTCAACAAACCGTACAACGACTTGACTAGCAGATTTGTGGTAATGGTGCTTCTGTTCTGGCCGTACAACGACTTGAATAGCAGATTTGAGGTTTTGGCTTCTCTTTTCGCCGTATACAGCAGATTTGTGGTTTTGGCTTCTCTACTAGCCGTACAAAAGCAGATTTGTGGTTTTGGCTTCTCCAGAAACCGTACAACGACTTGAAAAGCAGATTTCTGGTTTTGGCTCCTTTTCTGGCCGTACAAAAGCAGATTTGTGGTTTTGGCTTTTCCACAATCCGTACAACGACTTGAATAGCAGATTTCTTGTTTTGGCTTCTTTTTTGGCCATACAACGACTTGACAAGAAGATTTGTGGTTTTAGCTTCTATTTTGGCCGTAACACAGCAGATTTATGGTTTTGGCTCTCTCCACAAACCGTACAACGACTTGAATAGCAGATTTCTAGTTTTGGCTTCTTTTCTGGCCGTACAAGGACTTAAAAAGCAGATTTGTTGTTTTGGCTTCTCAACAAACCGTACAACGACTTGACTAGCAGATTTGTGGTAATGGTGCTTCTGTTCTGGCCGTACAACGTTTTGAATAGCAGATTTGTGGTTTTGGCTTCTCTTTTCGCCGTAATACAGCAGATTTGTGGTTTTGGCTTCTCTACTGGCCGTACAAAAGCAGATTTGTGGTTTTGGCTTCTCCAGAAACCTTACAAAGACTTGAAAAGCAGATTTCTGGTTTTGGCTCCTTTTCTGGCCGTACAAAAACCGATTTATGGTTTTGGCTCTCTCCACAAACCGTACAACGACTTGAATAGCAGATTTCTAGTTTTGGCTTCTTTCCTGGCCGTACAAGGACTTAAAAAGCAGATTTGTTGTTTTGGCTTCTCTACAAACCGTACAACGACTTGACTAGCAGATTTGTGGTAATGGTGCTTCTGTTCTGGCCGTACAACGACTTGAATAGCAGATTTGTGGTTTTGGCTTCTCTTTTCGCCGTAATACAGCAGATTTGTGGTTTTGGCTTCTCTACTGGCCGTACAAAAGCAGATTTGTGGTTTTGGCTTCTCCAGAAACCGTACAACGACTTGAAAAGCAGATTTCTGGTTTTGGCTCCTATTCTGGGCGTACAAAAGCAGATTTGTGGTTTTGGCTTTTCCACAATCCGTACAACGACTTGAATAGCAGATTTCTTGTTTTGGCTTCTTTTCTAACCGTAAAACAGCAGATTTGTGGTTTTGGCTCTCTCCACAAACCGTACAACGACTTGAATAGCAGATTTCTAGTTTTGGCTTTTTTTCTGGCCATACAAGGACTTAAAAAGCAGATTTGTTGTTTTGGCTTATCCACAAACAGTACAACGACTTGACTAGCAGATTTGTGGTAATGGTGCTTCTGTTCTGGTCGTACAACGACTTGAATAGCGGATTTGTGGTTTTGGCTTCTCTTTTCGCCGTAATACAGCAGATTTGTGGTTTTGGCTTCTCTACTAGCCGTACAAAAGCAGATTTGTGGTTTTGGCTTCTCCAGAAACCGTACAACGACTTGAAAAGCAGATTTCTTGTTTTGGCTCCTTTTCTGGCCGTACAAAAACAGATTTGAGGTTTTGGCTTTTCCACAATCCGTATAATGACTTGAATAGCAGATTTCTTGTTTTGGCTTCTTTTCTGGCCGTACAACGACTTGACAAGAAGATTTGTGGATTTAGCTTCTCTTTTGGCCGTAACACAGCAGATTTATAGTTTTGGCTCTCTCCATAAACCGTACAACGACTTGAATAGCAGATTTCTAGTTTTGGCTTTTTTTCTGGCCGTACAAGGACTTAAAAAGCAGATTTGTTGTTTTGGCTTCTCAACAAACCGTACAACGACTTGACTAGCAGATTTGTGGTAATGGTGCTTCTGTTCTGGCCGTACAACGACTTGAATAGCAGATTTGAGGTTTTGGCTTCTCTTTTCGCCGTATACAGCAGATTTGTGGTTTTGGCTTCTCTACTAGCCGTACAAAAGCAGATTTGTGGTTTTGGCTTCTCCAGAAACCGTACAACGACTTGAAAAGCAGATTTCTGGTTTTGGCTCCTTTTCTGGCCGTACAAAAGCAGATTTGTGGTTTTGGCTTTTCCACAATCCGTACAACGACTTGAATAGCAGATTTCTTGTTTTGGCTTCTTTTTTGGCCATACAACGACTTGACAAGAAGATTTGTGGTTTTAGCTTCTATTTTGGCCGTAACACAGCAGATTTATGGTTTTGGCTCTCTCCACAAACCGTACAACGACTTGAATAGCAGATTTCTAGTTTTGGCTTCTTTTCTGGCCGTACAAGGACTTAAAAAGCAGATTTGTTGTTTTGGCTTCTCAACAAACCGTACAACGACTTGACTAGCAGATTTGTGGTAATGGTGCTTCTGTTCTGGCCGTACAACGTTTTGAATAGCAGATTTGTGGTTTTGGCTTCTCTTTTCGCCGTAATACAGCAGATTTGTGGTTTTGGCTTCTCTACTGGCCGTACAAAAGCAGATTTGTGGTTTTGGCTTCTCCAGAAACCTTACAAAGACTTGAAAAGCAGATTTCTGGTTTTGGCTCCTTTTCTGGCCGTACAAAAACCGATTTATGGTTTTGGCTCTCTCCACAAACCGTACAACGACTTGAATAGCAGATTTCTAGTTTTGGCTTCTTTCCTGGCCGTACAAGGACTTAAAAAGCAGATTTGTTGTTTTGGCTTCTCTACAAACCGTACAACGACTTGACTAGCAGATTTGTGGTAATGGTGCTTCTGTTCTGGCCGTACAACGACTTGAATAGCAGATTTGTGGTTTTGGCTTCTCTTTTCGCCGTAATACAGCAGATTTGTGGTTTTGGCTTCTCTACTGGCCGTACAAAAGCAGATTTGTGGTTTTGGCTTCTCCAGAAACCGTACAACGACTTGAAAAGCAGATTTCTGGTTTTGGCTCCTATTCTGGGCGTACAAAAGCAGATTTGTGGTTTTGGCTTTTCCACAATCCGTACAACGACTTGAATAGCAGATTTCTTGTTTTGGCTTCTTTTCTAACCGTAAAACAGCAGATTTGTGGTTTTGGCGTTTCCACAGTCCGTACAACGACTTGAATAGCAGATTTCTGGTTTTTGCTTCTCTTTTGGCCTTAAAACAGCAGATTTGTGGTTTTGGCTCCTTTTCTGGCCGTACAAAAGCAGATTTGTGGTTTTGGCTTTTGGTACAACGACGTGAATAGCAGATTTCTTTTTTTGGCTTCTTTTCTGGCCGTAAAACAGCAGATTTATGGTTTTGGCTCTCTTTACAAACCGTACAACGACTTGAATAGCAGATTTCTAGTTTTGGCTTCTTATCTGGCCGTACAAGGACTTAAAAAGCAGATTTGTTGTTTTGGCTTCTCCACAAACCGTACAACGACTTGACTAGCAGATTTGTGGTAATGGTGCTTCTGTTCTGGCCGTACAACGACTTGAATAGCAGATTTGTGGTTTTGGCTTCTCTTTTCGCCGTAATACAGCAGATTTGTGGTTTTGGCTTCTCTACTGGCCGTACAAAAGCAGATTTGTGGTTTTGGCGTTTCCACAGTCCGTACAACGACTTGAATAGCAGATTTCTTGTTTTGGCTCCTTTTCTGGCCGTGAAACAGCAGATTTCTGGTTTTGGCTTTTCCACAATCCGTACAACGACTTGAATAGCAGATTTCTTGTTTTGGCTTCTTTTTTGGCCATACAACGACTTGACAAGAAGATTTGTGGTTTTAGCTTCTATTTTGGCCGTAACACAGCAGATTTATGGTTTTGGCTCTCTCCACAAACCGTACAACGACTTGAATAGCAGATTTCTAGTTTTGGCTTCTTTTCTGGCCGTACAAGGACTTAAAAAGCAGATTTGTTGTTTTGGCTTCTCAACAAACCGTACAACGACTTGACTAGCAGATTTGTGGTAATGGTGCTTCTGTTCTGGCCGTACAACGACTTGAATAGCAGATTTGAGGTTTTGGCTTCTCTTTTCGCCGTATACAGCAGATTTGTGGTTTTGGCTTCTCTACTAGCCGTACAAAAGCAGATTTGTGGTTTTGGCTTCTCCAGAAACCGTACAACGACTTGAAAAGCAGATTTCTGGTTTTGGCTCCTTTTCTGGCCGTACAAAAGCAGATTTGTGGTTTTGGCTTTTCCACAATCCGTACAACGACTTGAATAGCAGATTTCTTGTTTTGGCTTCTTTTTTGGCCATACAACGACTTGACAAGAAGATTTGTGGTTTTAGCTTCTATTTTGGCCGTAACACAGCAGATTTATGGTTTTGGCTCTCTCCACAAACCGTACAACGACTTGAATAGCAGATTTCTAGTTTTGGCTTCTTTTCTGGCCGTACAAGGACTTAAAAAGCAGATTTGTTGTTTTGGCTTCTCAACAAACCGTACAACGACTTGACTAGCAGATTTGTGGTAATGGTGCTTCTGTTCTGGCCGTACAACGTTTTGAATAGCAGATTTGTGGTTTTGGCTTCTCTTTTCGCCGTAATACAGCAGATTTGTGGTTTTGGCTTCTCTACTGGCCGTACAAAAGCAGATTTGTGGTTTTGGCTTCTCCAGAAACCTTACAAAGACTTGAAAAGCAGATTTCTGGTTTTGGCTCCTTTTCTGGCCGTACAAAAACCGATTTATGGTTTTGGCTCTCTCCACAAACCGTACAACGACTTGAATAGCAGATTTCTAGTTTTGGCTTCTTTCCTGGCCGTACAAGGACTTAAAAAGCAGATTTGTTGTTTTGGCTTCTCTACAAACCGTACAACGACTTGACTAGCAGATTTGTGGTAATGGTGCTTCTGTTCTGGCCGTACAACGACTTGAATAGCAGATTTGTGGTTTTGGCTTCTCTTTTCGCCGTAATACAGCAGATTTGTGGTTTTGGCTTCTCTACTGGCCGTACAAAAGCAGATTTGTGGTTTTGGCTTCTCCAGAAACCGTACAACGACTTGAAAAGCAGATTTCTGGTTTTGGCTCCTATTCTGGGCGTACAAAAAAAGATTTGTGGTTTTGGCTTTTCCACAATCCGTACAACGACTTGAATAGCAGATTTCTTGTTTTGGCTTCTTTTCTAACCGTAAAACAGCAGATTTGTGGTTTTGGCTCTCTCCACAAACCGTACAACGACTTGAATAGCAGATTTCTAGTTTTGGCTTTTTTTCTGGCCATACAAGGACTTAAAAAGCAGATTTGTTGTTTTGGCTTATCCACAAACAGTACAACGACTTGACTAGCAGATTTGTGGTAATGGTGCTTCTGTTCTGGTCGTACAACGACTTGAATAGCGGATTTGTGGTTTTGGCTTCTCTTTTCGCCGTAATACAGCAGATTTGTGGTTTTGGCTTCTCTACTAGCCGTACAAAAGCAGATTTGTGGTTTTGGCTTCTCCAGAAACCGTACAACGACTTGAAAAGCAGATTTCTTGTTTTGGCTCCTTTTCTGGCCGTACAAAAACAGATTTGAGGTTTTGGCTTTTCCACAATCCGTATAACGACTTGAATAGCAGATTTCTTGTTTTGGCTTCTTTTCTGGCCGTACAACGACTTGACAAGAAGATTTGTGGATTTAGCTTCTCTTTTGGCCGTAACACAGCAGATTTATAGTTTTGGCTCTCTCCATAAACCGTACAACGACTTGAATAGCAGATTTCTAGTTTTGGCTTTTTTTCTGGCCGTACAAGGACTTAAAAAGCAGATTTGTTGTTTTGGCTTCTCAACAAACCGTACAACGACTTGACTAGCAGATTTGTGGTAATGGTGCTTCTGTTCTGGCCGTACAACGACTTGAATAGCAGATTTGAGGTTTTGGCTTCTCTTTTCGCCGTATACAGCAGATTTGTGGTTTTGGCTTCTCTACTAGCCGTACAAAAGCAGATTTGTGGTTTTGGCTTCTCCAGAAACCGTACAACGACTTGAAAAGCAGATTTCTGGTTTTGGCTCCTTTTCTGGCCGTACAAAAGCAGATTTGTGGTTTTGGCTTTTCCACAATCCGTACAACGACTTGAATAGCAGATTTCTTGTTTTGGCTTCTTTTTTGGCCATACAACGACTTGACAAGAAGATTTGTGGTTTTAGCTTCTATTTTGGCCGTAACACAGCAGATTTATGGTTTTGGCTCTCTCCACAAACCGTACAACGACTTGAATAGCAGATTTCTAGTTTTGGCTTCTTTTCTGGCCGTACAAGGACTTAAAAAGCAGATTTGTTGTTTTGGCTTCTCAACAAACCGTACAACGACTTGACTAGCAGATTTGTGGTAATGGTGCTTCTGTTCTGGCCGTACAACGTTTTGAATAGCAGATTTGTGGTTTTGGCTTCTCTTTTCGCCGTAATACAGCAGATTTGTGGTTTTGGCTTCTCTACTGGCCGTACAAAAGCAGATTTGTGGTTTTGGCTTCTCCAGAAACCTTACAAAGACTTGAAAAGCAGATTTCGGGTTTTGGCTCCTTTTCTGGCCGTACAAAAACCGATTTATGGTTTTGGCTCTCTCCACAAACCGTACAACGACTTGAATAGCAGATTTCTAGTTTTGGCTTCTTTCCTGGCCGTACAAGGACTTAAAAAGCAGATTTGTTGTTTTGGCTTCTCTACAAACCGTACAACGACTTGACTAGCAGATTTGTGGTAATGGTGCTTCTGTTCTGGCCGTACAACGACTTGAATAGCAGATTTGTGGTTTTGGCTTCTCTTTTCGCCGTAATACAGCAGATTTGTGGTTTTGGCTTCTCTACTGGCCGTACAAAAGCAGATTTGTGGTTTTGGCTTCTCCAGAAACCGTACAACGACTTGAAAAGCAGATTTCTGGTTTTGGCTCCTATTCTGGGCGTACAAAAGCAGATTTGTGGTTTTGGCTTTTCCACAATCCGTACAACGACTTGAATAGCAGATTTCTTGTTTTGGCTTCTTTTCTAACCGTAAAACAGCAGATTTGTGGTTTTGGCTCTCTCCACAAACCGTACAACGACTTGAATAGCAGATTTCTAGTTTTGGCTTTTTTTCTGGCCATACAAGGACTTAAAAAGCAGATTTGTTGTTTTGGCTTATCCACAAACAGTACAACGACTTGACTAGCAGATTTGTGGTAATGGTGCTTCTGTTCTGGTCGTACAACGACTTGAATAGCGGATTTGTGGTTTTGGCTTCTCTTTTCGCCGTAATACAGCAGATTTGTGGTTTTGGCTTCTCTACTAGCCGTACAAAAGCAGATTTGTGGTTTTGGCTTCTCCAGAAACCGTACAACGACTTGAAAAGCAGATTTCTTGTTTTGGCTCCTTTTCTGGCCGTACAAAAACAGATTTGAGGTTTTGGCTTTTCCACAATCCGTATAACGACTTGAATAGCAGATTTCTTGTTTTGGCTTCTTTTCTGGCCGTACAACGACTTGACAAGAAGATTTGTGGATTTAGCTTCTCTTTTGGCCGTAACACAGCAGATTTATAGTTTTGGCTCTCTCCATAAACCGTACAACGACTTGAATAGCAGATTTCTAGTTTTGGCTTTTTTTCTGGCCGTACAAGGACTTAAAAAGCAGATTTGTTGTTTTGGCTTCTCAACAAACCGTACAACGACTTGACTAGCAGATTTGTGGTAATGGTGCTTCTGTTCTGGCCGTACAACGACTTGAATAGCAGATTTGAGGTTTTGGCTTCTCTTTTCGCCGTATACAGCAGATTTGTGGTTTTGGCTTCTCTACTAGCCGTACAAAAGCAGATTTGTGGTTTTGGCTTCTCCAGAAACCGTACAACGACTTGAAAAGCAGATTTCTGGTTTTGGCTCCTTTTCTGGCCGTACAAAAGCAGATTTGTGGTTTTGGCTTTTCCACAATCCGTACAACGACTTGAATAGCAGATTTCTTGTTTTGGCTTCTTTTTTGGCCATACAACGACTTGACAAGAAGATTTGTGGTTTTAGCTTCTATTTTGGCCGTAACACAGCAGATTTATGGTTTTGGCTCTCTCCACAAACCGTACAACGACTTGAATAGCAGATTTCTAGTTTTGGCTTCTTTTCTGGCCGTACAAGGACTTAAAAAGCAGATTTGTTGTTTTGGCTTCTCAACAAACCGTACAACGACTTGACTAGCAGATTTGTGGTAATGGTGCTTCTGTTCTGGCCGTACAACGTTTTGAATAGCAGATTTGTGGTTTTGGCTTCTCTTTTCGCCGTAATACAGCAGATTTGTGGTTTTGGCTTCTCTACTGGCCGTACAAAAGCAGATTTGTGGTTTTGGCTTCTCCAGAAACCTTACAAAGACTTGAAAAGCAGATTTCTGGTTTTGGCTCCTTTTCTGGCCGTACAAAAACCGATTTATGGTTTTGGCTCTCTCCACAAACCGTACAACGACTTGAATAGCAGATTTCTAGTTTTGGCTTCTTTCCTGGCCGTACAAGGACTTAAAAAGCAGATTTGTTGTTTTGGCTTCTCTACAAACCGTACAACGACTTGACTAGCAGATTTGTGGTAATGGTGCTTCTGTTCTGGCCGTACAACGACTTGAATAGCAGATTTGTGGTTTTGGCTTCTCTTTTCGCCGTAATACAGCAGATTTGTGGTTTTGGCTTCTCTACTGGCCGTACAAAAGCAGATTTGTGGTTTTGGCTTCTCCAGAAACCGTACAACGACTTGAAAAGCAGATTTCTGGTTTTGGCTCCTATTCTGGGCGTACAAAAGCAGATTTGTGGTTTTGGCTTTTCCACAATCCGTACAACGACTTGAATAGCAGATTTCTTGTTTTGGCTTCTTTTCTAACCGTAAAACAGCAGATTTGTGGTTTTGGCGTTTCCACAGTCCGTACAACGACTTGAATAGCAGATTTCTGGTTTTTGCTTCTCTTTTGGCCTTAAAACAGCAGATTTGTGGTTTTGGCTCCTTTTCTGGCCGTACAAAAGCAGATTTGTGGTTTTGGCTTTTGGTACAACGACGTGAATAGCAGATTTCTTTTTTTGGCTTCTTTTCTGGCCGTAAAACAGCAGATTTATGGTTTTGGCTCTCTTTACAAACCGTACAACGACTTGAATAGCAGATTTCTAGTTTTGGCTTCTTATCTGGCCGTACAAGGACTTAAAAAGCAGATTTGTTGTTTTGGCTTCTCCACAAACCGTACAACGACTTGACTAGCAGATTTGTGGTAATGGTGCTTCTGTTCTGGCCGTACAACGACTTGAATAGCAGATTTGTGGTTTTGGCTTCTCTTTTCGCCGTAATACAGCAGATTTGTGGTTTTGGCTTCTCTACTGGCCGTACAAAAGCAGATTTGTGGTTTTGGCGTTTCCACAGTCCGTACAACGACTTGAATAGCAGATTTCTTGTTTTGGCTCCTTTTCTGGCCGTGAAACAGCAGATTTCTGGTTTTGGCTTTTCCACAATCCGTACAACGACTTGAATAGCAGATTTCTTGTTTTGGCTTCTTTTTTGGCCATACAACGACTTGACAAGAAGATTTGTGGTTTTAGCTTCTATTTTGGCCGTAACACAGCAGATTTATGGTTTTGGCTCTCTCCACAAACCGTACAACGACTTGAATAGCAGATTTCTAGTTTTGGCTTCTTTTCTGGCCGTACAAGGACTTAAAAAGCAGATTTGTTGTTTTGGCTTCTCAACAAACCGTACAACGACTTGACTAGCAGATTTGTGGTAATGGTGCTTCTGTTCTGGCCGTACAACGACTTGAATAGCAGATTTGAGGTTTTGGCTTCTCTTTTCGCCGTATACAGCAGATTTGTGGTTTTGGCTTCTCTACTAGCCGTACAAAAGCAGATTTGTGGTTTTGGCTTCTCCAGAAACCGTACAACGACTTGAAAAGCAGATTTCTGGTTTTGGCTCCTTTTCTGGCCGTACAAAAGCAGATTTGTGGTTTTGGCTTTTCCACAATCCGTACAACGACTTGAATAGCAGATTTCTTGTTTTGGCTTCTTTTTTGGCCATACAACGACTTGACAAGAAGATTTGTGGTTTTAGCTTCTATTTTGGCCGTAACACAGCAGATTTATGGTTTTGGCTCTCTCCACAAACCGTACAACGACTTGAATAGCAGATTTCTAGTTTTGGCTTCTTTTCTGGCCGTACAAGGACTTAAAAAGCAGATTTGTTGTTTTGGCTTCTCAACAAACCGTACAACGACTTGACTAGCAGATTTGTGGTAATGGTGCTTCTGTTCTGGCCGTACAACGTTTTGAATAGCAGATTTGTGGTTTTGGCTTCTCTTTTCGCCGTAATACAGCAGATTTGTGGTTTTGGCTTCTCTACTGGCCGTACAAAAGCAGATTTGTGGTTTTGGCTTCTCCAGAAACCTTACAAAGACTTGAAAAGCAGATTTCTGGTTTTGGCTCCTTTTCTGGCCGTACAAAAACCGATTTATGGTTTTGGCTCTCTCCACAAACCGTACAACGACTTGAATAGCAGATTTCTAGTTTTGGCTTCTTTCCTGGCCGTACAAGGACTTAAAAAGCAGATTTGTTGTTTTGGCTTCTCTACAAACCGTACAACGACTTGACTAGCAGATTTGTGGTAATGGTGCTTCTGTTCTGGCCGTACAACGACTTGAATAGCAGATTTGTGGTTTTGGCTTCTCTTTTCGCCGTAATACAGCAGATTTGTGGTTTTGGCTTCTCTACTGGCCGTACAAAAGCAGATTTGTGGTTTTGGCTTCTCCAGAAACCGTACAACGACTTGAAAAGCAGATTTCTGGTTTTGGCTCCTATTCTGGGCGTACAAAAAAAGATTTGTGGTTTTGGCTTTTCCACAATCCGTACAACGACTTGAATAGCAGATTTCTTGTTTTGGCTTCTTTTCTAACCGTAAAACAGCAGATTTGTGGTTTTGGCTCTCTCCACAAACCGTACAACGACTTGAATAGCAGATTTCTAGTTTTGGCTTTTTTTCTGGCCATACAAGGACTTAAAAAGCAGATTTGTTGTTTTGGCTTATCCACAAACAGTACAACGACTTGACTAGCAGATTTGTGGTAATGGTGCTTCTGTTCTGGTCGTACAACGACTTGAATAGCGGATTTGTGGTTTTGGCTTCTCTTTTCGCCGTAATACAGCAGATTTGTGGTTTTGGCTTCTCTACTAGCCGTACAAAAGCAGATTTGTGGTTTTGGCTTCTCCAGAAACCGTACAACGACTTGAAAAGCAGATTTCTTGTTTTGGCTCCTTTTCTGGCCGTACAAAAACAGATTTGAGGTTTTGGCTTTTCCACAATCCGTATAACGACTTGAATAGCAGATTTCTTGTTTTGGCTTCTTTTCTGGCCGTACAACGACTTGACAAGAAGATTTGTGGATTTAGCTTCTCTTTTGGCCGTAACACAGCAGATTTATAGTTTTGGCTCTCTCCATAAACCGTACAACGACTTGAATAGCAGATTTCTAGTTTTGGCTTTTTTTCTGGCCGTACAAGGACTTAAAAAGCAGATTTGTTGTTTTGGCTTCTCAACAAACCGTACAACGACTTGACTAGCAGATTTGTGGTAATGGTGCTTCTGTTCTGGCCGTACAACGACTTGAATAGCAGATTTGAGGTTTTGGCTTCTCTTTTCGCCGTATACAGCAGATTTGTGGTTTTGGCTTCTCTACTAGCCGTACAAAAGCAGATTTGTGGTTTTGGCTTCTCCAGAAACCGTACAACGACTTGAAAAGCAGATTTCTGGTTTTGGCTCCTTTTCTGGCCGTACAAAAGCAGATTTGTGGTTTTGGCTTTTCCACAATCCGTACAACGACTTGAATAGCAGATTTCTTGTTTTGGCTTCTTTTTTGGCCATACAACGACTTGACAAGAAGATTTGTGGTTTTAGCTTCTATTTTGGCCGTAACACAGCAGATTTATGGTTTTGGCTCTCTCCACAAACCGTACAACGACTTGAATAGCAGATTTCTAGTTTTGGCTTCTTTTCTGGCCGTACAAGGACTTAAAAAGCAGATTTGTTGTTTTGGCTTCTCAACAAACCGTACAACGACTTGACTAGCAGATTTGTGGTAATGGTGCTTCTGTTCTGGCCGTACAACGTTTTGAATAGCAGATTTGTGGTTTTGGCTTCTCTTTTCGCCGTAATACAGCAGATTTGTGGTTTTGGCTTCTCTACTGGCCGTACAAAAGCAGATTTGTGGTTTTGGCTTCTCCAGAAACCTTACAAAGACTTGAAAAGCAGATTTCGGGTTTTGGCTCCTTTTCTGGCCGTACAAAAACCGATTTATGGTTTTGGCTCTCTCCACAAACCGTACAACGACTTGAATAGCAGATTTCTAGTTTTGGCTTCTTTCCTGGCCGTACAAGGACTTAAAAAGCAGATTTGTTGTTTTGGCTTCTCTACAAACCGTACAACGACTTGACTAGCAGATTTGTGGTAATGGTGCTTCTGTTCTGGCCGTACAACGACTTGAATAGCAGATTTGTGGTTTTGGCTTCTCTTTTCGCCGTAATACAGCAGATTTGTGGTTTTGGCTTCTCTACTGGCCGTACAAAAGCAGATTTGTGGTTTTGGCTTCTCCAGAAACCGTACAACGACTTGAAAAGCAGATTTCTGGTTTTGGCTCCTATTCTGGGCGTACAAAAGCAGATTTGTGGTTTTGGCTTTTCCACAATCCGTACAACGACTTGAATAGCAGATTTCTTGTTTTGGCTTCTTTTCTAACCGTAAAACAGCAGATTTGTGGTTTTGGCTCTCTCCACAAACCGTACAACGACTTGAATAGCAGATTTCTAGTTTTGGCTTTTTTTCTGGCCATACAAGGACTTAAAAAGCAGATTTGTTGTTTTGGCTTATCCACAAACAGTACAACGACTTGACTAGCAGATTTGTGGTAATGGTGCTTCTGTTCTGGTCGTACAACGACTTGAATAGCGGATTTGTGGTTTTGGCTTCTCTTTTCGCCGTAATACAGCAGATTTGTGGTTTTGGCTTCTCTACTAGCCGTACAAAAGCAGATTTGTGGTTTTGGCTTCTCCAGAAACCGTACAACGACTTGAAAAGCAGATTTCTTGTTTTGGCTCCTTTTCTGGCCGTACAAAAACAGATTTGAGGTTTTGGCTTTTCCACAATCCGTATAACGACTTGAATAGCAGATTTCTTGTTTTGGCTTCTTTTCTGGCCGTACAACGACTTGACAAGAAGATTTGTGGATTTAGCTTCTCTTTTGGCCGTAACACAGCAGATTTATAGTTTTGGCTCTCTCCATAAACCGTACAACGACTTGAATAGCAGATTTCTAGTTTTGGCTTTTTTTCTGGCCGTACAAGGACTTAAAAAGCAGATTTGTTGTTTTGGCTTCTCAACAAACCGTACAACGACTTGACTAGCAGATTTGTGGTAATGGTGCTTCTGTTCTGGCCGTACAACGACTTGAATAGCAGATTTGAGGTTTTGGCTTCTCTTTTCGCCGTATACAGCAGATTTGTGGTTTTGGCTTCTCTACTAGCCGTACAAAAGCAGATTTGTGGTTTTGGCTTCTCCAGAAACCGTACAACGACTTGAAAAGCAGATTTCTGGTTTTGGCTCCTTTTCTGGCCGTACAAAAGCAGATTTGTGGTTTTGGCTTTTCCACAATCCGTACAACGACTTGAATAGCAGATTTCTTGTTTTGGCTTCTTTTTTGGCCATACAACGACTTGACAAGAAGATTTGTGGTTTTAGCTTCTATTTTGGCCGTAACACAGCAGATTTATGGTTTTGGCTCTCTCCACAAACCGTACAACGACTTGAATAGCAGATTTCTAGTTTTGGCTTCTTTTCTGGCCGTACAAGGACTTAAAAAGCAGATTTGTTGTTTTGGCTTCTCAACAAACCGTACAACGACTTGACTAGCAGATTTGTGGTAATGGTGCTTCTGTTCTGGCCGTACAACGTTTTGAATAGCAGATTTGTGGTTTTGGCTTCTCTTTTCGCCGTAATACAGCAGATTTGTGGTTTTGGCTTCTCTACTGGCCGTACAAAAGCAGATTTGTGGTTTTGGCTTCTCCAGAAACCTTACAAAGACTTGAAAAGCAGATTTCTGGTTTTGGCTCCTTTTCTGGCCGTACAAAAACCGATTTATGGTTTTGGCTCTCTCCACAAACCGTACAACGACTTGAATAGCAGATTTCTAGTTTTGGCTTCTTTCCTGGCCGTACAAGGACTTAAAAAGCAGATTTGTTGTTTTGGCTTCTCTACAAACCGTACAACGACTTGACTAGCAGATTTGTGGTAATGGTGCTTCTGTTCTGGCCGTACAACGACTTGAATAGCAGATTTGTGGTTTTGGCTTCTCTTTTCGCCGTAATACAGCAGATTTGTGGTTTTGGCTTCTCTACTGGCCGTACAAAAGCAGATTTGTGGTTTTGGCTTCTCCAGAAACCGTACAACGACTTGAAAAGCAGATTTCTGGTTTTGGCTCCTATTCTGGGCGTACAAAAGCAGATTTGTGGTTTTGGCTTTTCCACAATCCGTACAACGACTTGAATAGCAGATTTCTTGTTTTGGCTTCTTTTCTAACCGTAAAACAGCAGATTTGTGGTTTTGGCGTTTCCACAGTCCGTACAACGACTTGAATAGCAGATTTCTGGTTTTTGCTTCTCTTTTGGCCTTAAAACAGCAGATTTGTGGTTTTGGCTCCTTTTCTGGCCGTACAAAAGCAGATTTGTGGTTTTGGCTTTTGGTACAACGACGTGAATAGCAGATTTCTTTTTTTGGCTTCTTTTCTGGCCGTAAAACAGCAGATTTATGGTTTTGGCTCTCTTTACAAACCGTACAACGACTTGAATAGCAGATTTCTAGTTTTGGCTTCTTATCTGGCCGTACAAGGACTTAAAAAGCAGATTTGTTGTTTTGGCTTCTCCACAAACCGTACAACGACTTGACTAGCAGATTTGTGGTAATGGTGCTTCTGTTCTGGCCGTACAACGACTTGAATAGCAGATTTGTGGTTTTGGCTTCTCTTTTCGCCGTAATACAGCAGATTTGTGGTTTTGGCTTCTCTACTGGCCGTACAAAAGCAGATTTGTGGTTTTGGCGTTTCCACAGTCCGTACAACGACTTGAATAGCAGATTTCTTGTTTTGGCTCCTTTTCTGGCCGTGAAACAGCAGATTTCTGGTTTTGGCTTTTCCACAATCCGTACAACGACTTGAATAGCAGATTTCTTGTTTTGGCTTCTTTTTTGGCCATACAACGACTTGACAAGAAGATTTGTGGTTTTAGCTTCTATTTTGGCCGTAACACAGCAGATTTATGGTTTTGGCTCTCTCCACAAACCGTACAACGACTTGAATAGCAGATTTCTAGTTTTGGCTTCTTTTCTGGCCGTACAAGGACTTAAAAAGCAGATTTGTTGTTTTGGCTTCTCAACAAACCGTACAACGACTTGACTAGCAGATTTGTGGTAATGGTGCTTCTGTTCTGGCCGTACAACGACTTGAATAGCAGATTTGAGGTTTTGGCTTCTCTTTTCGCCGTATACAGCAGATTTGTGGTTTTGGCTTCTCTACTAGCCGTACAAAAGCAGATTTGTGGTTTTGGCTTCTCCAGAAACCGTACAACGACTTGAAAAGCAGATTTCTGGTTTTGGCTCCTTTTCTGGCCGTACAAAAGCAGATTTGTGGTTTTGGCTTTTCCACAATCCGTACAACGACTTGAATAGCAGATTTCTTGTTTTGGCTTCTTTTTTGGCCATACAACGACTTGACAAGAAGATTTGTGGTTTTAGCTTCTATTTTGGCCGTAACACAGCAGATTTATGGTTTTGGCTCTCTCCACAAACCGTACAACGACTTGAATAGCAGATTTCTAGTTTTGGCTTCTTTTCTGGCCGTACAAGGACTTAAAAAGCAGATTTGTTGTTTTGGCTTCTCAACAAACCGTACAACGACTTGACTAGCAGATTTGTGGTAATGGTGCTTCTGTTCTGGCCGTACAACGTTTTGAATAGCAGATTTGTGGTTTTGGCTTCTCTTTTCGCCGTAATACAGCAGATTTGTGGTTTTGGCTTCTCTACTGGCCGTACAAAAGCAGATTTGTGGTTTTGGCTTCTCCAGAAACCTTACAAAGACTTGAAAAGCAGATTTCTGGTTTTGGCTCCTTTTCTGGCCGTACAAAAACCGATTTATGGTTTTGGCTCTCTCCACAAACCGTACAACGACTTGAATAGCAGATTTCTAGTTTTGGCTTCTTTCCTGGCCGTACAAGGACTTAAAAAGCAGATTTGTTGTTTTGGCTTCTCTACAAACCGTACAACGACTTGACTAGCAGATTTGTGGTAATGGTGCTTCTGTTCTGGCCGTACAACGACTTGAATAGCAGATTTGTGGTTTTGGCTTCTCTTTTCGCCGTAATACAGCAGATTTGTGGTTTTGGCTTCTCTACTGGCCGTACAAAAGCAGATTTGTGGTTTTGGCTTCTCCAGAAACCGTACAACGACTTGAAAAGCAGATTTCTGGTTTTGGCTCCTATTCTGGGCGTACAAAAAAAGATTTGTGGTTTTGGCTTTTCCACAATCCGTACAACGACTTGAATAGCAGATTTCTTGTTTTGGCTTCTTTTCTAACCGTAAAACAGCAGATTTGTGGTTTTGGCTCTCTCCACAAACCGTACAACGACTTGAATAGCAGATTTCTAGTTTTGGCTTTTTTTCTGGCCATACAAGGACTTAAAAAGCAGATTTGTTGTTTTGGCTTATCCACAAACAGTACAACGACTTGACTAGCAGATTTGTGGTAATGGTGCTTCTGTTCTGGTCGTACAACGACTTGAATAGCGGATTTGTGGTTTTGGCTTCTCTTTTCGCCGTAATACAGCAGATTTGTGGTTTTGGCTTCTCTACTAGCCGTACAAAAGCAGATTTGTGGTTTTGGCTTCTCCAGAAACCGTACAACGACTTGAAAAGCAGATTTCTTGTTTTGGCTCCTTTTCTGGCCGTACAAAAACAGATTTGAGGTTTTGGCTTTTCCACAATCCGTATAACGACTTGAATAGCAGATTTCTTGTTTTGGCTTCTTTTCTGGCCGTACAACGACTTGACAAGAAGATTTGTGGATTTAGCTTCTCTTTTGGCCGTAACACAGCAGATTTATAGTTTTGGCTCTCTCCATAAACCGTACAACGACTTGAATAGCAGATTTCTAGTTTTGGCTTTTTTTCTGGCCGTACAAGGACTTAAAAAGCAGATTTGTTGTTTTGGCTTCTCAACAAACCGTACAACGACTTGACTAGCAGATTTGTGGTAATGGTGCTTCTGTTCTGGCCGTACAACGACTTGAATAGCAGATTTGAGGTTTTGGCTTCTCTTTTCGCCGTATACAGCAGATTTGTGGTTTTGGCTTCTCTACTAGCCGTACAAAAGCAGATTTGTGGTTTTGGCTTCTCCAGAAACCGTACAACGACTTGAAAAGCAGATTTCTGGTTTTGGCTCCTTTTCTGGCCGTACAAAAGCAGATTTGTGGTTTTGGCTTTTCCACAATCCGTACAACGACTTGAATAGCAGATTTCTTGTTTTGGCTTCTTTTTTGGCCATACAACGACTTGACAAGAAGATTTGTGGTTTTAGCTTCTATTTTGGCCGTAACACAGCAGATTTATGGTTTTGGCTCTCTCCACAAACCGTACAACGACTTGAATAGCAGATTTCTAGTTTTGGCTTCTTTTCTGGCCGTACAAGGACTTAAAAAGCAGATTTGTTGTTTTGGCTTCTCAACAAACCGTACAACGACTTGACTAGCAGATTTGTGGTAATGGTGCTTCTGTTCTGGCCGTACAACGTTTTGAATAGCAGATTTGTGGTTTTGGCTTCTCTTTTCGCCGTAATACAGCAGATTTGTGGTTTTGGCTTCTCTACTGGCCGTACAAAAGCAGATTTGTGGTTTTGGCTTCTCCAGAAACCTTACAAAGACTTGAAAAGCAGATTTCGGGTTTTGGCTCCTTTTCTGGCCGTACAAAAACCGATTTATGGTTTTGGCTCTCTCCACAAACCGTACAACGACTTGAATAGCAGATTTCTAGTTTTGGCTTCTTTCCTGGCCGTACAAGGACTTAAAAAGCAGATTTGTTGTTTTGGCTTCTCTACAAACCGTACAACGACTTGACTAGCAGATTTGTGGTAATGGTGCTTCTGTTCTGGCCGTACAACGACTTGAATAGCAGATTTGTGGTTTTGGCTTCTCTTTTCGCCGTAATACAGCAGATTTGTGGTTTTGGCTTCTCTACTGGCCGTACAAAAGCAGATTTGTGGTTTTGGCTTCTCCAGAAACCGTACAACGACTTGAAAAGCAGATTTCTGGTTTTGGCTCCTATTCTGGGCGTACAAAAGCAGATTTGTGGTTTTGGCTTTTCCACAATCCGTACAACGACTTGAATAGCAGATTTCTTGTTTTGGCTTCTTTTCTAACCGTAAAACAGCAGATTTGTGGTTTTGGCGTTTCCACAGTCCGTACAACGACTTGAATAGCAGATTTCTGGTTTTTGCTTCTCTTTTGGCCTTAAAACAGCAGATTTGTGGTTTTGGCTCCTTTTCTGGCCGTACAAAAGCAGATTTGTGGTTTTGGCTTTTGGTACAACGACGTGAATAGCAGATTTCTTTTTTTGGCTTCTTTTCTGGCCGTAAAACAGCAGATTTATGGTTTTGGCTCTCTTTACAAACCGTACAACGACTTGAATAGCAGATTTCTAGTTTTGGCTTCTTATCTGGCCGTACAAGGACTTAAAAAGCAGATTTGTTGTTTTGGCTTCTCCACAAACCGTACAACGACTTGACTAGCAGATTTGTGGTAATGGTGCTTCTGTTCTGGCCGTACAACGACTTGAATAGCAGATTTGTGGTTTTGGCTTCTCTTTTCGCCGTAATACAGCAGATTTGTGGTTTTGGCTTCTCTACTGGCCGTACAAAAGCAGATTTGTGGTTTTGGCGTTTCCACAGTCCGTACAACGACTTGAATAGCAGATTTCTTGTTTTGGCTCCTTTTCTGGCCGTGAAACAGCAGATTTCTGGTTTTGGCTTTTCCACAATCCGTACAACGACTTGAATAGCAGATTTCTTGTTTTGGCTTCTTTTTTGGCCATACAACGACTTGACAAGAAGATTTGTGGTTTTAGCTTCTATTTTGGCCGTAACACAGCAGATTTATGGTTTTGGCTCTCTCCACAAACCGTACAACGACTTGAATAGCAGATTTCTAGTTTTGGCTTCTTTTCTGGCCGTACAAGGACTTAAAAAGCAGATTTGTTGTTTTGGCTTCTCAACAAACCGTACAACGACTTGACTAGCAGATTTGTGGTAATAGTGCTTCTGTTCTGGCCGTACAACGTTTTGAATAGCAGATTTGTGGTTTTGGCTTCTCTTTTCGCCGTAATACAGCAGATTTGTGGTTTTGGCTTCTCTACTGGCCGTACAAAAGCAGATTTGTGGTTTTGGCTTCTCCAGAAACCGTACAAAGACTTGAAAAGCAGATTTCTGGTTTTGGCTCCTTTTCTGGCCGTACAAAAACCGATTTATGGTTTTGGCTCTCTCCACAAACCGTACAACGACTTGAATAGCAGATTTCTAGTTTTGGCTTCTTTCCTGGCCGTACAAGGACTTAAAAAGCAGATTTGTTGTTTTGGCTTCTCTACAAACCGTACAACGACTTGACTAGCAGATTTGTAATAATGGTGCTTCTGTTCTGGCCGTACAACGACTTGAATAGCAGATTTGTGGTTTTGGCTTCTCTTTTCGCCGTAATACAGCAGATTTGTGGTTTTGGCTTCTCTACTGGCCGTACAAAAGCAGATTTGTGGTTTTGGCTTCTCCAGAAACCGTACAACGACTTGAAAAGCAGATTTCTGGTTTTGGCTCCTATTCTGGCCGTACAAAAGCAGATTTGTGGTTTTGGCTTTTCCACAATCCGTACAACGACTTGAATAGCAGATTTCTTGTTTTGGCTTCTTTTCTAACCGTAAAACAGCAGATTTGTGGTTTTGGCGTTTCCACAGTCCGTACAACGACGTGAATAGCAGATTTCTTGTTTTGGCTTCTTTTCTGGCCGTAAAACAGCAGATTTATGGTTTTGGCTCTCTTTACAAACCGTACAACGACTTGAATAGCAGATTTCTAGTTTTGGCTTCTTATCTGGCCGTACAAGGACTTAAAAAGCAGATTTGTTGTTTTGGCTTCTCCACAAACCGTACAACGACTTGACTAGCAGATTTGTGGTAATGGTGCTTCTGTTCTGGCCGTACAACGACTTGAATAGCAGATTTGTGGTTTTGGCTTCTCTTTTCGCCGTAATACAGCAGATTTGTGGTTTTGGCTTCTCTACTGGCCGTACAAAAGCAGATTTGTGGTTTTGGCGTTTCCACAGTCCGTACAACGACTTGAATAGCAGATTTCTTGTTTTGGCTCCTTTTCTGGCCGTGAAACAGCAGATTTCTGGTTTTGGCTTTTCCACAATCCGTACAACGACTTGAATAGCAGATTTCTTGTTTTGGCTTCTTTTCTGGCCGTACAAGGACTTGAAAAGAAGATTTGTGGTTTCAACTTCTCTTTTGGCCGTAACACAGCAGATTTGTGGTTTTGGCTCTCTCCACAATCCGTATAACGACTTGAATAGCAGATTTCTTGTTTTGGCTTCTTTTCTGGCCGTACAACGACTTGACAAGAAGATTTGTGGTTTAAGCTTCTCTTTTGGCCGTAACACAGCAGATTTATAGTTTTGGCTCTCTCCATAAACCGTACAACGACTTGAATAGCAGATTTCTAGTTTTGGCTTTTTTTCTGGCCGTACAAGGACTTAAAAAGCAGATTTGTTGTTTTGGCTTCTCAACAAACCGTACAACGACTTGAATAGCAGATTTGTGGTAATGGTGCTTCTGTTCTGGCCGTACAACGACTTGAATAGCAGATTTGTGGTTTTGGCTTCTCTTTTCGCCGTATACAGCAGATTTGTGGTTTTGGCTTCTCTACTAGCCGTACAAAAGCAGATTTGTGGTTTTGGCTTCTCCAGAAACCGTACAACGACTTGAAAAGCAGATTTCTGGTTTTGGCTCCTTTTCTGGCCGTACAAAAGCAGATTTGTGGTTTTGGCTTTTCCACAATCCGTACAACGACTTGAATAGCAGATTTCTTGTTTTGGCTTCTTTTTTGGCCATACACCGACTTGACAAGAAGATTTGTGGTTTTAGCTTCTATTTTGGCCGTAACACAGCAGATTTATGGTTTTGGCTCTCTCCACAAACCGTACAACGACTTGAATAGCAGATTTGTGGTTTTGGCTTCTCTTTTCGCCGTAATACAGCAGATTTGTGGTTTTGGCTTCTCTACTGGCCGTACAAAAGCAGATTTGTGGTTTTGGCTTCTCCAGAAACCGTACAAAGACTTGAAAAGCAGATTTCTGGTTTTGGCTCTTTTTCTGGCCGTACAAAAACATATTTATGGTTTTGGCTCTCTCCACAAACCATACAACGACTTGAATAGCAGATTTCTAGTTTTGGCTTCTTTTCTGGCCGTACAAGGACTTAAAAAGCAGATTTGTTGTTTTGGCTTCTCTACAAACCGTACAACGACTTGACTAGCAGATTTGTGGTAATGGTGCTTCTGTTCTGGCCGTACAACGACTTGAATAGCAGATTTGTGGTTTTGGCTTCTCTTTTCGCCGTAATACAGCAGATTTGTGGTTTTGGCTTCTTTACTGGCCGTACAAAAGCAGATTTGTGGTTTTGGCTTCTCCAGAAACCGTACAACGACTTGAAAAGCAGATTTCTGGTTTTGGCTCCTATTCTGGCCGTACAAAAGCAGATTTGTGGTTTTGGCTTTTCCACAATCCGTACAACGACTTGAATAGCAGATTTCTTGTTTTGGCTTCTTTTCTAACCGTAAAACAGCAGATTTGTGGTTTTGGCTTCTCCAGAAACTGTACAAAGACTTGAAAAGCAGATTTCTGGTTTTGGTTCCTATTCTGGCCGTACAAAAGCAGATTTGTGGTTTTGGCTTTTCCACAATCCGTACAACGACTTGAATAGCAGATTTCTTGTTTTGGCTTCTTTTCTAACCGTAAAACAGCAGATTTGTGGTTTTGGCTTCTCTACTGGCCGTACAAAAGCAGATTAGTGGTTTTGGCGTTTCCACAGTCCGTACAACGACTTGAATAGCAGATTTTTTGTTTTGGCTCCTTTTCTGGCCGTGAAACAGCAGATTTCTGGTTTTGGCTTTTTCACAATCCGTACAACGACTTGAATAGCAGATTTCTTGTTTTGGCTTCTTTTCTGGCCGTACAACGACTTGAAAAGAAGATTTGTAGTTTTAGCTTCTCTTTTGGCCGTAACACAGCAGATTTATGGTTTTGGCTTCTCTTTTGGCCGTAAAACAGCAGATTTGTGGTTTTGGCTCCTTTTCTGGCCGTAAAACAGCAGATTTCTGGTTTTGGCTTTTTTTCTGGCCGTACAACGACTTGAAAAGAAGATTTGTTGTTTCAGCTTCTCTTTTGGCCGTAACACAGCAGATTTGTGGTTTTGGCTCTCTCCACAATCCGTATAACGACTTGAATAACAGATTTCTTGTTTTGGCTTCTTTTCTGGCCGTACAACGACTTGACAAGAAGATTTGTGGTTTTAGCTTCTCTTTTGGCCGTAACACAGCAGATTTATGGTTTTGGCTCTCTCCATAAACCGTACAACGACTTGAATAGCAGATTTCTAGTTTTGGCTTTTTTTCTGGCCGTACAACGACTTGACAAGAAGATTTGTGGTTTTAGCTTCTCTTTTGGCCGTAACATAGCAGATTTATGGTTTTGGCTCTCTACACAAACCGTACAATGACTTGAAAAGCAGATTTCTAGTTTTAAGTTCTTTTCTGGCCGTACAAGGACTAAAAAAGCAGATTTGTTGTTTTGGCTTCTCAACAAACCGTACAACGACTTGACTAGCAGATTTGTGGTAATGGTGCTTCTGTTCTGGCCGTACAACGACTTGAATAGCAGATTTGTGGTTTTGGCTTCTCTTTTCGCCGTATACAGCAGATTTGTGGTTTTGGCTTCTCTACTAACCGTACAAAAGCAGATTTGTGGTTTTGGCTTCTCCAGAAACCGTACAACGACTTGAAAAGCAGATTTCTGGTTTTGGCTCCTTTTCTGGCGGTACAACGACTTGACAAGAAGATTTGTGGTTTTAGCTTCTCTTTTGGCCGTAACACAGCAGATTTATGGTTTTGGCTCTCTCCACAAACCGTACAACGACTTGAATAGCAGATTTCTAGTTTTGGCTTCTTTTCTGGCCGTACAAGGACTTAAAAAGCAGATTTGTTGTTTTGGCTTCTCAACAAACCGTACAACGACTTGACTAGCAGATTTGTGGTAATGGTGCTTCTGTTCTGGCCGTACAACGACTTAAATAGCAGATTTGTGGTTTTGGCTTCTCTTTTCGCCGTAATACAGCAGATTTGTGGTTTTGGCTTCTCTACTGGCCGTACAAAAGCAGATTTGTGGTTTTGGCTTCTCCAGAAACCGTACAAAGACTTGAAAAGCAGATTTCTGGTTTTGGCTCCTTTTCTGGCCGTACAAAAACAGATTTATGATTTTGGCTCTCTCCACAAACCGTACAACGACTTGAATAGCAGATTTCTAGTTTTGGCTTCTTTTCTGGCCGTACAAGGACTTAAAAAGCAGATTTGTTGTTTTGGCTTCTCTACAAACCGTACAACGACTTGACTAGCAGATTTGTGGTAATGGTGCTTCTGTTCTGGCCGTACAACGACTTGAATAGCAGATTTGTGGTTTTGGCTTCTCTTTTCGCCGTAATACAGCAGATTTGTGGTTTTGGCTTCTCTACTGGCCGTACAAAAGCAGATTTGTGGTTTTGGCTTCTCCTGAAACCGTACAACGACTTGAAAAGCAGATTTCTGGTTTTGGCTCCTATTCTGGCCGTACAAAAGCAGATTTGTGGTTTTGGCTTTTCCACAATCCGTACAACGACTTGAATAGCAGATTTCTTGTTTTGGCTTCTTTTCTAACCGTAAAACAGCAGATTTGTGGTTTTGGCGTTTCCACAGTCCGTACAACGACTTGAATAGCAGATTTCTGGTTTTTGCTTCTCTTTTGGCCTTAAAACAGCAGATTTGTGGTTTTGGCTCCTTTTCTGGCCGTACAAAAGCAGATTTGTGGTTTTTGCTTTTGGTACAACGACTTGAATAGCAGATTTCTTGTTTTGGCTTCTTTTCTGGCCGTAAAACAGCAGATTTATGGTTTTGGCTCTCTCCACAAACCGTACAACGACTTGAATAGCAGATTTCTAGTTTTGGCTTCTTATCTGGCCGTACAAGGACTTAAAAAGGAGATTTGGTGTTTTGGCTTCTCCACAAACCGTACAACGACTTGACTAGCAGATTTGTGGTAATGGTGCTTCTGTTCTGGCCGTACAACGACTTGAATAGCAGATTTGTGGTTTTGGCTTCTCTTTTCGCCGTAATACAGCAGATTTGTGGTTTTGGCTTCTCTACTGGCCGTACAAAAGCAGATTTGTGGTTTTGGCTTCTCCAGAAACCGTACAACGACTTGAAAAGCAGATTTCTGGTTTTGGCTCCTATTCTGGCCGTACAAAAGCAGATTTGTGGTTTTGGCTTTTCCACAATCCGTACAACGACTTGAATAGCAGATTTCTTGTTTTGGCTTCTTTTCTAACCGTAAAACAGCAGATTTGTGGTTTTGGCTTCTCTACTGGCCGTACAAAAGCAGATTAGTGGTTTTGGCGTTTCCACAGTCCATACAACGACTTGAATAGCAGATTTCTTGTTTTGGCTCCTTTTCTGGCCGTGAAACAGCAGATTTCTGGTTTTGGCTTTTCCACAATCCGTACAACGACTTGAATAGCAGATTTCTTGTTTTGGCTTCTTTTCTGGCCGTACAACGACTTGAAAAGAAGATTTGTAGTTTTAGCTTCTCTTTTGGCCGTAACACAGCAGATTTATGGTTTTGGCTTCTCTTTTGGCCGTAAAACAGCAGATTTGTGGTTTTGGCTCCTTTTCTGGCCGTAAAACAGCAGATTTCTGGTTTTGGCTTTTTTCTGGCCGTGAAACAGCAGATTTCTGGTTTTGGCTTTTCCACAATCCGTATAACGACTTGAATAGCAGATTTCTTGTTTTGGCTTCTTTTCTGGCCGTACAACGACTTGACAAGAAGATTTGTGGTTTAAGCTTCTCTTTTGGCCGTAACACAGCAGATTTATGGTTTTGGCTCTCTCCATAAACCGTACAACGACTTGAATAGCAGATTTCTAGTTTTGGCTTTTTTTCTGGCCGTACAAGGACTTAAAAAGCAGATTTGTTGTTTTGGCTTCTCAACAAACCGTACAACGACTTGACTAGCAGATTTGTGGTAATGGTGCTTCTGTTCTTGCCGTACAACGACTTGAATAGCAGATTTGTGGTTTTGGCTTCTCTTTTCGCCGTATACAGCAGATTTGTGGTTTTGGCTTCTCTACTAGCCGTACAAAAGCAGATTTGTGGTTTTGGCTTCTCCAGAAACCGTACAACGACTTGAAAAGCAGATTTCTGGTTTTGGCTCCTTTTCTGGCCGTACAAAAGCAGATTTGTGGTTTTGGCTATTCCACAATCCGTACAACGACTTGAATAGCAGATTTCTTGTTTTGGCTTCTTTTCTGGCCGTACAACGACTTGACAAGAAGATTTGTGGTTTTAGCTTCTCTTTTGGCCGTAACACAGCAGATTTATGGTTTTGGCTCTCTCCACAAACCATACAACGACTTGAATAGCAGATTTCTAGTTTTGGCTTCTTTTCTGGCCGTACAAGGACTTAAAAAGCAGATTTGTTGTTTTGGCTTCTCAACAAACCGTACAACGACTTGACTAGCAGATTTGTGGTAATGGTGCTTCTGTTCTGGCCGTACAACGACTTGAATAGCAGATTTTTGGTTTTGGCTTCTCTTTTCGCCGTAATACAGCAGATTTGTGGTTTTGGCTTCTCTACTGGCCGTACAAAAGCAGATTTGTGGTTTTGGCTTCTCCAGAAACCGTACAAAGACTTGAAAAGCAGATTTCTGGTTTTGGCTCCTTTTCTGGCCGTACAAAAACAGATTTATGGTTTTGGCTCTCTCCACAAACCGTACAACGACTTGAATAGCAGATTTCTAGTTTTGGCTTCTTTTCTGGCCGTACAAGGACTTAAAAAGCAGATTTGTTGTTTTGGCTTCTCTACAAACCGTACAACGACTTGACTAGCAGATTTGTGGTAATGGTGCTTCTGTTCTGGCCGTACAACGACTTGAATAGCAGATTTGTGGTTTTGGCTTCTCTTTTCGCCGTAATACAGCAGATTTGTGGTTTTGGCTTCTCTACTGGCCGTACAAAAGCAGATTTGTGGTTTTGGCTTCTCCTGAAACCTTACAACGACTTGAAAAGCAGATTTCTGGTTTTGGCTCCTATTCTGGCCGTACAAAAGCAGATTTGTGGTTTTGGCTTTTCCACAATCCGTACAACGACTTGAATAGCAGATTTCTTGTTTTGGCTTCTTTTCTAACCGTAAAACAGCAGATTTGTGGTTTTGGCGTTTCCACAGTCCGTACAACGACTTGAATAGCAGATTTCTGGTTTTTGCTTCTCTTTTGGCCTTAAAACAGCAGATTTGTGGTTTTGGCTCGTTTTCTGGCCGTACAAAAGCAGATTTGTGGTTTTGGCTTTTGGTACAACGACTTGAATAGCAGATTTCTTGTTTTGGCTTCTTTTCTGGCCGTAAAACAGCAGATTTATGGTTTTGGCTCTCTCCACAAACCGTACAACGACTTGAATAGCAGATTTCTAGTTTTGGCTTCTTATCTGGCCGTACAAGGACTTAAATAGCAGATTTGTTGTTTTGGCTTCTCCACAAACCGTACAACGACTTGACTAGCAGATTTGTGGTAATGGTGCTTCTGTTCTGGCCGTACAACGACTTGAATAGCAGATTTGTGGTTTTGGCTTCTCTTTTCGCCGTAATACAGCAGATTTGTGGTTTTGGCTTCTCTACTGGCCGTACAAAAGCAGATTTGTGGTTTTGGCTTCTCCAGAAACCGTACAACGACTTGAAAAGCAGATTTCTGGTTTTGGCTCCTATTCTGGCCGTACAAAAGCAGATTTGTGGTTTTGGCTTTTCCACAATCCGTACAACGACTTGAATAGCAGATTTCTTGTTTTGGCTTCTTTTCTAACCGTAAAACAGCAGATTTGTGGTTTTGGCTTCTCTACTGGCCGTACAAAAGCAGATTAGTGGTTTTGGCGTTTCCACAGTCCGTACAACGACTTGAATAGCAGATTTCTTGTTTTGGCTCCTTTTCTGGCCGTGAAACAGCAGATTTCTGGTTTTGGCTTTTCCACAATCCGTACAACGACTTGAATAGCAGATTTCTTGTTTTGGCTTCTTTTCTGGCCGTACAACGACTTGAAAAGAAGATTTGTATTTTAGCTTCTCTTTTGGCTGTAACACAGCAGATTTATAGTTTTGGCTTCTCTTTTGGCCGTAAAACAGCAGATTTGTGGTTTTGGCTCCTTTTCTGGCAGTAAAACAGCAGATTTCTGGTTTTGGCTTTTTTTCTGGCCGTACAACGACTTGAAAAGAAGATTTGTGGTTTCAGCTTCTCTTTTGGCCGTAACACAGCAGATTTGTGGTTTTGGCTCTCACCACAATCCGTATAACGACTTGAATAGCAGATTTCTTGTTTTGGCTTCTTTTCTGGCCGTACAACGACTTGACAAGAAGATTTGTGGTTTAAGCTTCTCTTTTGGCCGTAACACAGCAGATTTATGGTTTTGGCTCTCTCCATAAACCGTACAACGACTTGAATAGCAGATTTCTAGTTTTGGCTTTTTTTCTGGCCGTACAAGGACTTAAAAAGCAGATTTGTTGTTTTGGCTTCTCAACAAACCGTACAACGACTTGACTAGCAGATTTGTGGTAATGGTGCTTCTGTTCTTGCCGTACAACGACTTGAATAGCAGATTTGTGGTTTTGGCTTCTCTTTTCGCCGTATACAGCAGATTTGTGGTTTTGGCTTCTCTACTAGCCGTACAAAAGCAGATTTGTGGTTTTGGCTTCTCCAGAAACCGTACAACGACTTGAAAAGCAGATTTCTGGTTTTGGCTCCTTTTCTGGCCGTACAAAAGCAGATTTGTGGTTTTGGCTTTACCACAATCCGTACAATGACTTGAATAGCAGATTTCTTGTTTTGGCTTCTTTTTTGGCCATACAACGACTTGACAAGAAGATTTGTGGTTTTAGCTTCTATTTTGGCCGTAACACAGCAGATTTATGGTTTTGGCTCTCTCCACAAACCGTACAACGACTTGAATAGCAGATTTCTAGTTTTGGCTTCTTTTCTGGCCGTACAAGGACTTAAAAAGCAGATTTGTTGTTTTGGCTTCTCAACAAACCGTACAACGACTTGACTAGCAGATTTGTGGTAATGGTGCTTTTGTTCTGGCCGTACAACGACTTGACAAGAAGATTTGTGGATTTAGCTTCTCTTTTGGCCGTAACACAGCAGATTTATAGTTTTGGCTCTCTCCATAAACCGTACAACGACTTGAATAGCAGATTTCTAGTTTTGGCTTTTTTTCTGGCCGTACAAGGACTTAAAAAGCAGATTTGTTGTTTTGGCTTCTCAACAAACCGTACAACGACTTGACTAGCAGATTTGTGGTAATGGTGCTTCTGTTCTGGCCGTACAACGACTTGAATAGCAGATTTGAGGTTTTGGCTTCTCTTTTCGCCGTATACAGCAGATTTGTGGTTTTGGCTTCTCTACTAGCCGTACAAAAGCAGATTTGTGGTTTTGGCTTCTCCAGAAACCGTACAACGACTTGAAAAGCAGATTTCTGGTTTTGGCTCCTTTTCTGGCCGTACAAAAGCAGATTTGTGGTTTTGGCTTTTCCACAATCCGTACAACGACTTGAATAGCAGATTTCTTGTTTTGGCTTCTTTTTTGGCCATACAACGACTTGACAAGAAGATTTGTGGTTTTAGCTTCTATTTTGGCCGTAACACAGCAGATTTATGGTTTTGGCTCTCTCCACAAACCGTACAACGACTTGAATAGCAGATTTCTAGTTTTGGCTTCTTTTCTGGCCGTACAAGGACTTAAAAAGCAGATTTGTTGTTTTGGCTTCTCAACAAACCGTACAACGACTTGACTAGCAGATTTGTGGTAATGGTGCTTCTGTTCTGGCCGTACAACGTTTTGAATAGCAGATTTGTGGTTTTGGCTTCTCTTTTCGCCGTAATACAGCAGATTTGTGGTTTTGGCTTCTCTACTGGCCGTACAAAAGCAGATTTGTGGTTTTGGCTTCTCCAGAAACCTTACAAAGACTTGAAAAGCAGATTTCTGGTTTTGGCTCCTTTTCTGGCCGTACAAAAACCGATTTATGGTTTTGGCTCTCTCCACAAACCGTACAACGACTTGAATAGCAGATTTCTAGTTTTGGCTTCTTTCCTGGCCGTACAAGGACTTAAAAAGCAGATTTGTTGTTTTGGCTTCTCTACAAACCGTACAACGACTTGACTAGCAGATTTGTGGTAATGGTGCTTCTGTTCTGGCCGTACAACGACTTGAATAGCAGATTTGTGGTTTTGGCTTCTCTTTTCGCCGTAATACAGCAGATTTGTGGTTTTGGCTTCTCTACTGGCCGTACAAAAGCAGATTTGTGGTTTTGGCTTCTCCAGAAACCGTACAACGACTTGAAAAGCAGATTTCTGGTTTTGGCTCCTATTCTGGGCGTACAAAAGCAGATTTGTGGTTTTGGCTTTTCCACAATCCGTACAACGACTTGAATAGCAGATTTCTTGTTTTGGCTTCTTTTCTAACCGTAAAACAGCAGATTTGTGGTTTTGGCTCTCTCCACAAACCGTACAACGACTTGAATAGCAGATTTCTAGTTTTGGCTTTTTTTCTGGCCATACAAGGACTTAAAAAGCAGATTTGTTGTTTTGGCTTATCCACAAACAGTACAACGACTTGACTAGCAGATTTGTGGTAATGGTGCTTCTGTTCTGGTCGTACAACGACTTGAATAGCGGATTTGTGGTTTTGGCTTCTCTTTTCGCCGTAATACAGCAGATTTGTGGTTTTGGCTTCTCTACTAGCCGTACAAAAGCAGATTTGTGGTTTTGGCTTCTCCAGAAACCGTACAACGACTTGAAAAGCAGATTTCTTGTTTTGGCTCCTTTTCTGGCCGTACAAAAACAGATTTGAGGTTTTGGCTTTTCCACAATCCGTACAACGACTTGAATAGCAGATTTCTTGTTTTGGCTTCTTTTTTGGCCATACAACGACTTGACAAGAAGATTTGTGGTTTTAGCTTCTATTTTGGCCGTAACACAGCAGATTTATGGTTTTGGCTCTCTCCACAAACCGTACAACGACTTGAATAGCAGATTTCTAGTTTTGGCTTCTTTTCTGGCCGTACAAGGACTTAAAAAGCAGATTTGTTGTTTTGGCTTCTCAACAAACCGTACAACGACTTGACTAGCAGATTTGTGGTAATGGTGCTTCTGTTCTGGCCGTACAACGTTTTGAATAGCAGATTTGTGGTTTTGGCTTCTCTTTTCGCCGTAATACAGCAGATTTGTGGTTTTGGCTTCTCTACTGGCCGTACAAAAGCAGATTTGTGGTTTTGGCTTCTCCAGAAACCTTACAAAGACTTGAAAAGCAGATTTCTGGTTTTGGCTCCTTTTCTGGCCGTACAAAAACCGATTTATGGTTTTGGCTCTCTCCACAAACCGTACAACGACTTGAATAGCAGATTTCTAGTTTTGGCTTCTTTCCTGGCCGTACAAGGACTTAAAAAGCAGATTTGTTGTTTTGGCTTCTCTACAAACCGTACAACGACTTGACTAGCAGATTTGTGGTAATGGTGCTTCTGTTCTGGCCGTACAACGACTTGAATAGCAGATTTGTGGTTTTGGCTTCTCTTTTCGCCGTAATACAGCAGATTTGTGGTTTTGGCTTCTCTACTGGCCGTACAAAAGCAGATTTGTGGTTTTGGCTTCTCCAGAAACCGTACAACGACTTGAAAAGCAGATTTCTGGTTTTGGCTCCTATTCTGGGCGTACAAAAGCAGATTTGTGGTTTTGGCTTTTCCACAATCCGTACAACGACTTGAATAGCAGATTTCTTGTTTTGGCTTCTTTTCTAACCGTAAAACAGCAGATTTGTGGTTTTGGCGTTTCCACAGTCCGTACAACGACTTGAATAGCAGATTTCTGGTTTTTGCTTCTCTTTTGGCCTTAAAACAGCAGATTTGTGGTTTTGGCTCCTTTTCTGGCCGTACAAAAGCAGATTTGTGGTTTTGGCTTTTGGTACAACGACGTGAATAGCAGATTTCTTTTTTTGGCTTCTTTTCTGGCCGTAAAACAGCAGATTTATGGTTTTGGCTCTCTTTACAAACCGTACAACGACTTGAATAGCAGATTTCTAGTTTTGGCTTCTTATCTGGCCGTACAAGGACTTAAAAAGCAGATTTGTTGTTTTGGCTTCTCCACAAACCGTACAACGACTTGACTAGCAGATTTGTGGTAATGGTGCTTCTGTTCTGGCCGTACAACGACTTGAATAGCAGATTTGTGGTTTTGGCTTCTCTTTTCGCCGTAATACAGCAGATTTGTGGTTTTGGCTTCTCTACTGGCCGTACAAAAGCAGATTTGTGGTTTTGGCGTTTCCACAGTCCGTACAACGACTTGAATAGCAGATTTCTTGTTTTGGCTCCTTTTCTGGCCGTGAAACAGCAGATTTCTGGTTTTGGCTTTTCCACAATCCGTACAACGACTTGAATAGCAGATTTCTTGTTTTGGCTTCTTTTTTGGCCATACAACGACTTGACAAGAAGATTTGTGGTTTTAGCTTCTATTTTGGCCGTAACACAGCAGATTTATGGTTTTGGCTCTCTCCACAAACCGTACAACGACTTGAATAGCAGATTTCTAGTTTTGGCTTCTTTTCTGGCCGTACAAGGACTTAAAAAGCAGATTTGTTGTTTTGGCTTCTCAACAAACCGTACAACGACTTGACTAGCAGATTTGTGGTAATGGTGCTTCTGTTCTGGCCGTACAACGACTTGAATAGCAGATTTGAGGTTTTGGCTTCTCTTTTCGCCGTATACAGCAGATTTGTGGTTTTGGCTTCTCTACTAGCCGTACAAAAGCAGATTTGTGGTTTTGGCTTCTCCAGAAACCGTACAACGACTTGAAAAGCAGATTTCTGGTTTTGGCTCCTTTTCTGGCCGTACAAAAGCAGATTTGTGGTTTTGGCTTTTCCACAATCCGTACAACGACTTGAATAGCAGATTTCTTGTTTTGGCTTCTTTTTTGGCCATACAACGACTTGACAAGAAGATTTGTGGTTTTAGCTTCTATTTTGGCCGTAACACAGCAGATTTATGGTTTTGGCTCTCTCCACAAACCGTACAACGACTTGAATAGCAGATTTCTAGTTTTGGCTTCTTTTCTGGCCGTACAAGGACTTAAAAAGCAGATTTGTTGTTTTGGCTTCTCAACAAACCGTACAACGACTTGACTAGCAGATTTGTGGTAATGGTGCTTCTGTTCTGGCCGTACAACGTTTTGAATAGCAGATTTGTGGTTTTGGCTTCTCTTTTCGCCGTAATACAGCAGATTTGTGGTTTTGGCTTCTCTACTGGCCGTACAAAAGCAGATTTGTGGTTTTGGCTTCTCCAGAAACCTTACAAAGACTTGAAAAGCAGATTTCTGGTTTTGGCTCCTTTTCTGGCCGTACAAAAACCGATTTATGGTTTTGGCTCTCTCCACAAACCGTACAACGACTTGAATAGCAGATTTCTAGTTTTGGCTTCTTTCCTGGCCGTACAAGGACTTAAAAAGCAGATTTGTTGTTTTGGCTTCTCTACAAACCGTACAACGACTTGACTAGCAGATTTGTGGTAATGGTGCTTCTGTTCTGGCCGTACAACGACTTGAATAGCAGATTTGTGGTTTTGGCTTCTCTTTTCGCCGTAATACAGCAGATTTGTGGTTTTGGCTTCTCTACTGGCCGTACAAAAGCAGATTTGTGGTTTTGGCTTCTCCAGAAACCGTACAACGACTTGAAAAGCAGATTTCTGGTTTTGGCTCCTATTCTGGGCGTACAAAAAAAGATTTGTGGTTTTGGCTTTTCCACAATCCGTACAACGACTTGAATAGCAGATTTCTTGTTTTGGCTTCTTTTCTAACCGTAAAACAGCAGATTTGTGGTTTTGGCTCTCTCCACAAACCGTACAACGACTTGAATAGCAGATTTCTAGTTTTGGCTTTTTTTCTGGCCATACAAGGACTTAAAAAGCAGATTTGTTGTTTTGGCTTATCCACAAACAGTACAACGACTTGACTAGCAGATTTGTGGTAATGGTGCTTCTGTTCTGGTCGTACAACGACTTGAATAGCGGATTTGTGGTTTTGGCTTCTCTTTTCGCCGTAATACAGCAGATTTGTGGTTTTGGCTTCTCTACTAGCCGTACAAAAGCAGATTTGTGGTTTTGGCTTCTCCAGAAACCGTACAACGACTTGAAAAGCAGATTTCTTGTTTTGGCTCCTTTTCTGGCCGTACAAAAACAGATTTGAGGTTTTGGCTTTTCCACAATCCGTATAACGACTTGAATAGCAGATTTCTTGTTTTGGCTTCTTTTCTGGCCGTACAACGACTTGACAAGAAGATTTGTGGATTTAGCTTCTCTTTTGGCCGTAACACAGCAGATTTATAGTTTTGGCTCTCTCCATAAACCGTACAACGACTTGAATAGCAGATTTCTAGTTTTGGCTTTTTTTCTGGCCGTACAAGGACTTAAAAAGCAGATTTGTTGTTTTGGCTTCTCAACAAACCGTACAACGACTTGACTAGCAGATTTGTGGTAATGGTGCTTCTGTTCTGGCCGTACAACGACTTGAATAGCAGATTTGAGGTTTTGGCTTCTCTTTTCGCCGTATACAGCAGATTTGTGGTTTTGGCTTCTCTACTAGCCGTACAAAAGCAGATTTGTGGTTTTGGCTTCTCCAGAAACCGTACAACGACTTGAAAAGCAGATTTCTGGTTTTGGCTCCTTTTCTGGCCGTACAAAAGCAGATTTGTGGTTTTGGCTTTTCCACAATCCGTACAACGACTTGAATAGCAGATTTCTTGTTTTGGCTTCTTTTTTGGCCATACAACGACTTGACAAGAAGATTTGTGGTTTTAGCTTCTATTTTGGCCGTAACACAGCAGATTTATGGTTTTGGCTCTCTCCACAAACCGTACAACGACTTGAATAGCAGATTTCTAGTTTTGGCTTCTTTTCTGGCCGTACAAGGACTTAAAAAGCAGATTTGTTGTTTTGGCTTCTCAACAAACCGTACAACGACTTGACTAGCAGATTTGTGGTAATGGTGCTTCTGTTCTGGCCGTACAACGTTTTGAATAGCAGATTTGTGGTTTTGGCTTCTCTTTTCGCCGTAATACAGCAGATTTGTGGTTTTGGCTTCTCTACTGGCCGTACAAAAGCAGATTTGTGGTTTTGGCTTCTCCAGAAACCTTACAAAGACTTGAAAAGCAGATTTCGGGTTTTGGCTCCTTTTCTGGCCGTACAAAAACCGATTTATGGTTTTGGCTCTCTCCACAAACCGTACAACGACTTGAATAGCAGATTTCTAGTTTTGGCTTCTTTCCTGGCCGTACAAGGACTTAAAAAGCAGATTTGTTGTTTTGGCTTCTCTACAAACCGTACAACGACTTGACTAGCAGATTTGTGGTAATGGTGCTTCTGTTCTGGCCGTACAACGACTTGAATAGCAGATTTGTGGTTTTGGCTTCTCTTTTCGCCGTAATACAGCAGATTTGTGGTTTTGGCTTCTCTACTGGCCGTACAAAAGCAGATTTGTGGTTTTGGCTTCTCCAGAAACCGTACAACGACTTGAAAAGCAGATTTCTGGTTTTGGCTCCTATTCTGGGCGTACAAAAGCAGATTTGTGGTTTTGGCTTTTCCACAATCCGTACAACGACTTGAATAGCAGATTTCTTGTTTTGGCTTCTTTTCTAACCGTAAAACAGCAGATTTGTGGTTTTGGCGTTTCCACAGTCCGTACAACGACTTGAATAGCAGATTTCTGGTTTTTGCTTCTCTTTTGGCCTTAAAACAGCAGATTTGTGGTTTTGGCTCCTTTTCTGGCCGTACAAAAGCAGATTTGTGGTTTTGGCTTTTGGTACAACGACGTGAATAGCAGATTTCTTTTTTTGGCTTCTTTTCTGGCCGTAAAACAGCAGATTTATGGTTTTGGCTCTCTTTACAAACCGTACAACGACTTGAATAGCAGATTTCTAGTTTTGGCTTCTTATCTGGCCGTACAAGGACTTAAAAAGCAGATTTGTTGTTTTGGCTTCTCCACAAACCGTACAACGACTTGACTAGCAGATTTGTGGTAATGGTGCTTCTGTTCTGGCCGTACAACGACTTGAATAGCAGATTTGTGGTTTTGGCTTCTCTTTTCGCCGTAATACAGCAGATTTGTGGTTTTGGCTTCTCTACTGGCCGTACAAAAGCAGATTTGTGGTTTTGGCGTTTCCACAGTCCGTACAACGACTTGAATAGCAGATTTCTTGTTTTGGCTCCTTTTCTGGCCGTGAAACAGCAGATTTCTGGTTTTGGCTTTTCCACAATCCGTACAACGACTTGAATAGCAGATTTCTTGTTTTGGCTTCTTTTTTGGCCATACAACGACTTGACAAGAAGATTTGTGGTTTTAGCTTCTATTTTGGCCGTAACACAGCAGATTTATGGTTTTGGCTCTCTCCACAAACCGTACAACGACTTGAATAGCAGATTTCTAGTTTTGGCTTCTTTTCTGGCCGTACAAGGACTTAAAAAGCAGATTTGTTGTTTTGGCTTCTCAACAAACCGTACAACGACTTGACTAGCAGATTTGTGGTAATAGTGCTTCTGTTCTGGCCGTACAACGTTTTGAATAGCAGATTTGTGGTTTTGGCTTCTCTTTTCGCCGTAATACAGCAGATTTGTGGTTTTGGCTTCTCTACTGGCCGTACAAAAGCAGATTTGTGGTTTTGGCTTCTCCAGAAACCGTACAAAGACTTGAAAAGCAGATTTCTGGTTTTGGCTCCTTTTCTGGCCGTACAAAAACCGATTTATGGTTTTGGCTCTCTCCACAAACCGTACAACGACTTGAATAGCAGATTTCTAGTTTTGGCTTCTTTCCTGGCCGTACAAGGACTTAAAAAGCAGATTTGTTGTTTTGGCTTCTCTACAAACCGTACAACGACTTGACTAGCAGATTTGTAATAATGGTGCTTCTGTTCTGGCCGTACAACGACTTGAATAGCAGATTTGTGGTTTTGGCTTCTCTTTTCGCCGTAATACAGCAGATTTGTGGTTTTGGCTTCTCTACTGGCCGTACAAAAGCAGATTTGTGGTTTTGGCTTCTCCAGAAACCGTACAACGACTTGAAAAGCAGATTTCTTGTTTTGGCTCCTTTTCTGGCCGTGAAACAGCAGATTTCTGGTTTTGGCTTTTCCACAATCCGTACAACGACTTGAATAGCAGATTTCTTGTTTTGGCTTCTTTTCTGGCCGTACAAGGACTTGAAAAGAAGATTTGTGGTTTCAACTTCTCTTTTGGCCGTAACACAGCAGATTTGTGGTTTTGGCTCTCTCCACAATCCGTATAACGACTTGAATAGCAGATTTCTTGTTTTGGCTTCTTTTCTGGCCGTACAACGACTTGACAAGAAGATTTGTGGTTTAAGCTTCTCTTTTGGCCGTAACACAGCAGATTTATAGTTTTGGCTCTCTCCATAAACCGTACAACGACTTGAATAGCAGATTTCTAGTTTTGGCTTTTTTTCTGGCCGTACAAGGACTTAAAAAGCAGATTTGTTGTTTTGGCTTCTCAACAAACCGTACAACGACTTGAATAGCAGATTTGTGGTAATGGTGCTTCTGTTCTGGCCGTACAACGACTTGAATAGCAGATTTGTGGTTTTGGCTTCTCTTTTCGCCGTATACAGCAGATTTGTGGTTTTGGCTTCTCTACTAGCCGTACAAAAGCAGATTTGTGGTTTTGGCTTCTCCAGAAACCGTACAACGACTTGAAAAGCAGATTTCTGGTTTTGGCTCCTTTTCTGGCCGTACAAAAGCAGATTTGTGGTTTTGGCTTTTCCACAATCCGTACAACGACTTGAATAGCAGATTTCTTGTTTTGGCTTCTTTTTTGGCCATACACCGACTTGACAAGAAGATTTGTGGTTTTAGCTTCTATTTTGGCCGTAACACAGCAGATTTATGGTTTTGGCTCTCTCCACAAACCGTACAACGACTTGAATAGCAGATTTGTGGTTTTGGCTTCTCTTTTCGCCGTAATACAGCAGATTTGTGGTTTTGGCTTCTCTACTGGCCGTACAAAAGCAGATTTGTGGTTTTGGCTTCTCCAGAAACCGTACAAAGACTTGAAAAGCAGATTTCTGGTTTTGGCTCTTTTTCTGGCCGTACAAAAACATATTTATGGTTTTGGCTCTCTCCACAAACCATACAACGACTTGAATAGCAGATTTCTAGTTTTGGCTTCTTTTCTGGCCGTACAAGGACTTAAAAAGCAGATTTGTTGTTTTGGCTTCTCTACAAACCGTACAACGACTTGACTAGCAGATTTGTGGTAATGGTGCTTCTGTTCTGGCCGTACAACGACTTGAATAGCAGATTTGTGGTTTTGGCTTCTCTTTTCGCCGTAATACAGCAGATTTGTGGTTTTGGCTTCTTTACTGGCCGTACAAAAGCAGATTTGTGGTTTTGGCTTCTCCAGAAACCGTACAACGACTTGAAAAGCAGATTTCTGGTTTTGGCTCCTATTCTGGCCGTACAAAAGCAGATTTGTGGTTTTGGCTTTTCCACAATCCGTACAACGACTTGAATAGCAGATTTCTTGTTTTGGCTTCTTTTCTAACCGTAAAACAGCAGATTTGTGGTTTTGGCTTCTCCAGAAACTGTACAAAGACTTGAAAAGCAGATTTCTGGTTTTGGTTCCTATTCTGGCCGTACAAAAGCAGATTTGTGGTTTTGGCTTTTCCACAATCCGTACAACGACTTGAATAGCAGATTTCTTGTTTTGGCTTCTTTTCTAACCGTAAAACAGCAGATTTGTGGTTTTGGCTTCTCTACTGGCCGTACAAAAGCAGATTAGTGGTTTTGGCGTTTCCACAGTCCGTACAACGACTTGAATAGCAGATTTTTTGTTTTGGCTCCTTTTCTGGCCGTGAAACAGCAGATTTCTGGTTTTGGCTTTTTCACAATCCGTACAACGACTTGAATAGCAGATTTCTTGTTTTGGCTTCTTTTCTGGCCGTACAACGACTTGAAAAGAAGATTTGTAGTTTTAGCTTCTCTTTTGGCCGTAACACAGCAGATTTATGGTTTTGGCTTCTCTTTTGGCCGTAAAACAGCAGATTTGTGGTTTTGGCTCCTTTTCTGGCCGTAAAACAGCAGATTTCTGGTTTTGGCTTTTTTTCTGGCCGTACAACGACTTGAAAAGAAGATTTGTTGTTTCAGCTTCTCTTTTGGCCGTAACACAGCAGATTTGTGGTTTTGGCTCTCTCCACAATCCGTATAACGACTTGAATAACAGATTTCTTGTTTTGGCTTCTTTTCTGGCCGTACAACGACTTGACAAGAAGATTTGTGGTTTTAGCTTCTCTTTTGGCCGTAACACAGCAGATTTATGGTTTTGGCTCTCTCCATAAACCGTACAACGACTTGAATAGCAGATTTCTAGTTTTGGCTTTTTTTCTGGCCGTACAACGACTTGACAAGAAGATTTGTGGTTTTAGCTTCTCTTTTGGCCGTAACATAGCAGATTTATGGTTTTGGCTCTCTACACAAACCGTACAATGACTTGAAAAGCAGATTTCTAGTTTTAAGTTCTTTTCTGGCCGTACAAGGACTAAAAAAGCAGATTTGTTGTTTTGGCTTCTCAACAAACCGTACAACGACTTGACTAGCAGATTTGTGGTAATGGTGCTTCTGTTCTGGCCGTACAACGACTTGAATAGCAGATTTGTGGTTTTGGCTTCTCTTTTCGCCGTATACAGCAGATTTGTGGTTTTGGCTTCTCTACTAACCGTACAAAAGCAGATTTGTGGTTTTGGCTTCTCCAGAAACCGTACAACGACTTGAAAAGCAGATTTCTGGTTTTGGCTCCTTTTCTGGCGGTACAACGACTTGACAAGAAGATTTGTGGTTTTAGCTTCTCTTTTGGCCGTAACACAGCAGATTTATGGTTTTGGCTCTCTCCACAAACCGTACAACGACTTGAATAGCAGATTTCTAGTTTTGGCTTCTTTTCTGGCCGTACAAGGACTTAAAAAGCAGATTTGTTGTTTTGGCTTCTCAACAAACCGTACAACGACTTGACTAGCAGATTTGTGGTAATGGTGCTTCTGTTCTGGCCGTACAACGACTTAAATAGCAGATTTGTGGTTTTGGCTTCTCTTTTCGCCGTAATACAGCAGATTTGTGGTTTTGGCTTCTCTACTGGCCGTACAAAAGCAGATTTGTGGTTTTGGCTTCTCCAGAAACCGTACAAAGACTTGAAAAGCAGATTTCTGGTTTTGGCTCCTTTTCTGGCCGTACAAAAACAGATTTATGATTTTGGCTCTCTCCACAAACCGTACAACGACTTGAATAGCAGATTTCTAGTTTTGGCTTCTTTTCTGGCCGTACAAGGACTTAAAAAGCAGATTTGTTGTTTTGGCTTCTCTACAAACCGTACAACGACTTGACTAGCAGATTTGTGGTAATGGTGCTTCTGTTCTGGCCGTACAACGACTTGAATAGCAGATTTGTGGTTTTGGCTTCTCTTTTCGCCGTAATACAGCAGATTTGTGGTTTTGGCTTCTCTACTGGCCGTACAAAAGCAGATTTGTGGTTTTGGCTTCTCCTGAAACCGTACAACGACTTGAAAAGCAGATTTCTGGTTTTGGCTCCTATTCTGGCCGTACAAAAGCAGATTTGTGGTTTTGGCTTTTCCACAATCCGTACAACGACTTGAATAGCAGATTTCTTGTTTTGGCTTCTTTTCTAACCGTAAAACAGCAGATTTGTGGTTTTGGCGTTTCCACAGTCCGTACAACGACTTGAATAGCAGATTTCTGGTTTTTGCTTCTCTTTTGGCCTTAAAACAGCAGATTTGTGGTTTTGGCTCCTTTTCTGGCCGTACAAAAGCAGATTTGTGGTTTTTGCTTTTGGTACAACGACTTGAATAGCAGATTTCTTGTTTTGGCTTCTTTTCTGGCCGTAAAACAGCAGATTTATGGTTTTGGCTCTCTCCACAAACCGTACAACGACTTGAATAGCAGATTTCTAGTTTTGGCTTCTTATCTGGCCGTACAAGGACTTAAAAAGGAGATTTGGTGTTTTGGCTTCTCCACAAACCGTACAACGACTTGACTAGCAGATTTGTGGTAATGGTGCTTCTGTTCTGGCCGTACAACGACTTGAATAGCAGATTTGTGGTTTTGGCTTCTCTTTTCGCCGTAATACAGCAGATTTGTGGTTTTGGCTTCTCTACTGGCCGTACAAAAGCAGATTTGTGGTTTTGGCTTCTCCAGAAACCGTACAACGACTTGAAAAGCAGATTTCTGGTTTTGGCTCCTATTCTGGCCGTACAAAAGCAGATTTGTGGTTTTGGCTTTTCCACAATCCGTACAACGACTTGAATAGCAGATTTCTTGTTTTGGCTTCTTTTCTAACCGTAAAACAGCAGATTTGTGGTTTTGGCTTCTCTACTGGCCGTACAAAAGCAGATTAGTGGTTTTGGCGTTTCCACAGTCCATACAACGACTTGAATAGCAGATTTCTTGTTTTGGCTCCTTTTCTGGCCGTGAAACAGCAGATTTCTGGTTTTGGCTTTTCCACAATCCGTACAACGACTTGAATAGCAGATTTCTTGTTTTGGCTTCTTTTCTGGCCGTACAACGACTTGAAAAGAAGATTTGTAGTTTTAGCTTCTCTTTTGGCCGTAACACAGCAGATTTATGGTTTTGGCTTCTCTTTTGGCCGTAAAACAGCAGATTTGTGGTTTTGGCTCCTTTTCTGGCCGTAAAACAGCAGATTTCTGGTTTTGGCTTTTTTCTGGCCGTGAAACAGCAGATTTCTGGTTTTGGCTTTTCCACAATCCGTATAACGACTTGAATAGCAGATTTCTTGTTTTGGCTTCTTTTCTGGCCGTACAACGACTTGACAAGAAGATTTGTGGTTTAAGCTTCTCTTTTGGCCGTAACACAGCAGATTTATGGTTTTGGCTCTCTCCATAAACCGTACAACGACTTGAATAGCAGATTTCTAGTTTTGGCTTTTTTTCTGGCCGTACAAGGACTTAAAAAGCAGATTTGTTGTTTTGGCTTCTCAACAAACCGTACAACGACTTGACTAGCAGATTTGTGGTAATGGTGCTTCTGTTCTTGCCGTACAACGACTTGAATAGCAGATTTGTGGTTTTGGCTTCTCTTTTCGCCGTATACAGCAGATTTGTGGTTTTGGCTTCTCTACTAGCCGTACAAAAGCAGATTTGTGGTTTTGGCTTCTCCAGAAACCGTACAACGACTTGAAAAGCAGATTTCTGGTTTTGGCTCCTTTTCTGGCCGTACAAAAGCAGATTTGTGGTTTTGGCTATTCCACAATCCGTACAACGACTTGAATAGCAGATTTCTTGTTTTGGCTTCTTTTCTGGCCGTACAACGACTTGACAAGAAGATTTGTGGTTTTAGCTTCTCTTTTGGCCGTAACACAGCAGATTTATGGTTTTGGCTCTCTCCACAAACCATACAACGACTTGAATAGCAGATTTCTAGTTTTGGCTTCTTTTCTGGCCGTACAAGGACTTAAAAAGCAGATTTGTTGTTTTGGCTTCTCAACAAACCGTACAACGACTTGACTAGCAGATTTGTGGTAATGGTGCTTCTGTTCTGGCCGTACAACGACTTGAATAGCAGATTTTTGGTTTTGGCTTCTCTTTTCGCCGTAATACAGCAGATTTGTGGTTTTGGCTTCTCTACTGGCCGTACAAAAGCAGATTTGTGGTTTTGGCTTCTCCAGAAACCGTACAAAGACTTGAAAAGCAGATTTCTGGTTTTGGCTCCTTTTCTGGCCGTACAAAAACAGATTTATGGTTTTGGCTCTCTCCACAAACCGTACAACGACTTGAATAGCAGATTTCTAGTTTTGGCTTCTTTTCTGGCCGTACAAGGACTTAAAAAGCAGATTTGTTGTTTTGGCTTCTCTACAAACCGTACAACGACTTGACTAGCAGATTTGTGGTAATGGTGCTTCTGTTCTGGCCGTACAACGACTTGAATAGCAGATTTGTGGTTTTGGCTTCTCTTTTCGCCGTAATACAGCAGATTTGTGGTTTTGGCTTCTCTACTGGCCGTACAAAAGCAGATTTGTGGTTTTGGCTTCTCCTGAAACCTTACAACGACTTGAAAAGCAGATTTCTGGTTTTGGCTCCTATTCTGGCCGTACAAAAGCAGATTTGTGGTTTTGGCTTTTCCACAATCCGTACAACGACTTGAATAGCAGATTTCTTGTTTTGGCTTCTTTTCTAACCGTAAAACAGCAGATTTGTGGTTTTGGCGTTTCCACAGTCCGTACAACGACTTGAATAGCAGATTTCTGGTTTTTGCTTCTCTTTTGGCCTTAAAACAGCAGATTTGTGGTTTTGGCTCGTTTTCTGGCCGTACAAAAGCAGATTTGTGGTTTTGGCTTTTGGTACAACGACTTGAATAGCAGATTTCTTGTTTTGGCTTCTTTTCTGGCCGTAAAACAGCAGATTTATGGTTTTGGCTCTCTCCACAAACCGTACAACGACTTGAATAGCAGATTTCTAGTTTTGGCTTCTTATCTGGCCGTACAAGGACTTAAATAGCAGATTTGTTGTTTTGGCTTCTCCACAAACCGTACAACGACTTGACTAGCAGATTTGTGGTAATGGTGCTTCTGTTCTGGCCGTACAACGACTTGAATAGCAGATTTGTGGTTTTGGCTTCTCTTTTCGCCGTAATACAGCAGATTTGTGGTTTTGGCTTCTCTACTGGCCGTACAAAAGCAGATTTGTGGTTTTGGCTTCTCCAGAAACCGTACAACGACTTGAAAAGCAGATTTCTGGTTTTGGCTCCTATTCTGGCCGTACAAAAGCAGATTTGTGGTTTTGGCTTTTCCACAATCCGTACAACGACTTGAATAGCAGATTTCTTGTTTTGGCTTCTTTTCTAACCGTAAAACAGCAGATTTGTGGTTTTGGCTTCTCTACTGGCCGTACAAAAGCAGATTAGTGGTTTTGGCGTTTCCACAGTCCGTACAACGACTTGAATAGCAGATTTCTTGTTTTGGCTCCTTTTCTGGCCGTGAAACAGCAGATTTCTGGTTTTGGCTTTTCCACAATCCGTACAACGACTTGAATAGCAGATTTCTTGTTTTGGCTTCTTTTCTGGCCGTACAACGACTTGAAAAGAAGATTTGTATTTTAGCTTCTCTTTTGGCTGTAACACAGCAGATTTATAGTTTTGGCTTCTCTTTTGGCCGTAAAACAGCAGATTTGTGGTTTTGGCTCCTTTTCTGGCAGTAAAACAGCAGATTTCTGGTTTTGGCTTTTTTTCTGGCCGTACAACGACTTGAAAAGAAGATTTGTGGTTTCAGCTTCTCTTTTGGCCGTAACACAGCAGATTTGTGGTTTTGGCTCTCACCACAATCCGTATAACGACTTGAATAGCAGATTTCTTGTTTTGGCTTCTTTTCTGGCCGTACAACGACTTGACAAGAAGATTTGTGGTTTAAGCTTCTCTTTTGGCCGTAACACAGCAGATTTATGGTTTTGGCTCTCTCCATAAACCGTACAACGACTTGAATAGCAGATTTCTAGTTTTGGCTTTTTTTCTGGCCGTACAAGGACTTAAAAAGCAGATTTGTTGTTTTGGCTTCTCAACAAACCGTACAACGACTTGACTAGCAGATTTGTGGTAATGGTGCTTCTGTTCTTGCCGTACAACGACTTGAATAGCAGATTTGTGGTTTTGGCTTCTCTTTTCGCCGTATACAGCAGATTTGTGGTTTTGGCTTCTCTACTAGCCGTACAAAAGCAGATTTGTGGTTTTGGCTTCTCCAGAAACCGTACAACGACTTGAAAAGCAGATTTCTGGTTTTGGCTCCTTTTCTGGCCGTACAAAAGCAGATTTGTGGTTTTGGCTTTACCACAATCCGTACAATGACTTGAATAGCAGATTTCTTGTTTTGGCTTCTTTTTTGGCCATACAACGACTTGACAAGAAGATTTGTGGTTTTAGCTTCTATTTTGGCCGTAACACAGCAGATTTATGGTTTTGGCTCTCTCCACAAACCGTACAACGACTTGAATAGCAGATTTCTAGTTTTGGCTTCTTTTCTGGCCGTACAAGGACTTAAAAAGCAGATTTGTTGTTTTGGCTTCTCAACAAACCGTACAACGACTTGACTAGCAGATTTGTGGTAATGGTGCTTTTGTTCTGGCCGTACAACGACTTGAATAGCAGATTTGTGGTTTTGGCTTCTCTTTTCGCCGTAATACAGCAGATTTGTGGTTTTGGCCTCTCTACTGGCCGTACAAAAGCAGATTTGTGGTTTTGGCTTCTCCAGAAACCGTACAAAGACTTGAAAAGCAGATTTCTGGTTTTGGCTCCTTTTCTGGCCGTACAAAAACAGATTTATGGTTTTGGCTCTCTCCACAAACCTTACAACGACTTGAATAGCAGATTTCTAGTTTTGGCTCCTTTTCTGGCCGTACAAGGACTTAAAAAGCAGATTTGTTGTTTTGGCTTCTCTACAAACCGTACAACGACTTGACTAGCAGATTTGTGGTAATGGTGCTTCTGTTCTGGCCGTACAACGACTTGAATAGCAGATTTGTGGTTTTGGCTTCTCTTTTCGCCGTAATACAGCAGATTTGTGGTTTTGGCTTCTCTACTGGCCGTACAAAAGCAGATTTGTGGTTTTGGCTTCTCCAGAAACCGTACAACGACTTGAAAAGCAGATTTCTGGTTTTGGCTCCTATTCTGGCCGTACAAAAGCAGATTTGTGGTTTTGGCTTTTCCACAATCCGTACAACGACTTGAATAGCAGATTTCTTGTTTTGGCTTCTTTTCTAACCGTAAAACAGCAGATTTGTGGTTTTGGCGTTTCCACAGTCCGTACAACGACTTGAATAGCAGATTTCTGGTTTTTGCTTCTCTTTTGGCCTTAAAACAGCAGATTTGTGGTTTTGGCTCCTTTTCTGGCCGTACAAAAGCAGATTTGTGGTTTTGGCTTTTGGTACAACGACTTGAATAGCAGATTTCTTGTTTTGGTTCTTTTCTGGCCGTAAAACAGCAGATTTATGGTTTTGGCTCTCTCCACAAACCGTACAACGACTTGAATAGCAGATTTCTAGTTTTGGCTTCTTATCTGGCCGTACAAGGACTTAAAAAGCAGATTTGTTGTTTTGGCTTCTCCACAAACCGTACAACGACTTGACTAGCAGATTTGTGGTAATGGTGCTTCTGTTCTGGCCGTACAACGACTTGAATAGCAGATTTGTGGTTTTGGCTTCTCTTTTCGCCGTAATACAGCAGATTTGTGGTTTTGGCTTCTCTACTGGCCGTACAAAAGCAGATTTGTGGTTTTGGCTTCTCCAGAAACCGTACAACGACTTGAAAAGCAGATTTCTGGTTTTGGCTCCTATTCTGGCCGTACAAAAGCAGATTTGTGGTTTTGGCTTTTTCACAATCCGTACAACGACTTGAATAGCAGATTTCTTGTTTTGGCTCCTTTTCTGGCCGTGAAACAGCAGATTTCTGGTTTTGGCTTTTCCACAATCCGTACAACGACTTGAATAGCAGATTTCTTGTTTTGGCTTCTTTTCTGGCCGTACAACGATTTGAAAAGAAGATTTGTGGTTTCAGCTTCTCTTTTGGCCGTAACACAGCAGATTTGTGGTTTTGGCTCTCTCCACAATCCGTATAACGACTTGAATAACAGATTTCTTGTTTTGGCTTCTTTTCTGGCCGTACAACGACTTGACAAGAAGATTTGTGGTTTTAGCTTCTCTTTTGGCCGTAACACAGCAGATTTATGGTTTTGGCTCTCTCCATAAACCGTACAACGACTTGAATAGCAGATTTCTAGTTTTGGCTTTTTTTTCTGGCCGTACAACGACTTGACAAGAAGATTTGTGGTTTTAGCTTCTCTTTTGGCCGTAACATAGCAGATTTATGGTTTTGGCTCTCTACACAAACCGTACAATGACTTGAATAGCAGATTTCTAGTTTTAAGTTCTTTTCTGGCCGTACAAGGACTTAAAAAGCAGATTTGTTGTTTTGGCTTCTCAACAAACCGTACAACGACTTGACTAGCAGATTTGTGGTAATGGTGCTTCTGTTCTGGCCGTACAACGACTTGAATAGCAGATTTGTGGTTTTGGCTTCTCTTTTCGCCGTATACAGCAGATTTGTGGTTTTGGCTTCTCTACTAACCGTACAAAAGCAGATTTGTGGTTTTGGCTTCTCCAGAAACCGTACAACGACTTGAAAAGCAGATTTCTGGTTTTGGCTCCTTTTCTGGCCGTACAAAAGCAGATTTGTGGTTTTGGCTATTCCACAATCCGTACAACGACTTGAATAGCAGATTTCTTGTTTTGGCTTCTTTTCTGGCCGTACAACGACTTGACAAGAAGATTTGTGGTTTTAGCTTCTCTTTTGGCCGTAACACAGCAGATTTATGGTTTTGGCTCTCTCCACAAACCGTACAACGACTTGAATAGCAGATTTCTAGTTTTGACTTCTTTTCTGGCCGTACAAGGACTTAAAAAGCAGATTTGTTGTTTTGGCTTCTCAACAAACCGTACAACGACTTGACTAGCAGATTTGTGGTAATGGTGCTTCTGTTCTGGCCGTACAACGACTTGAATAGCAGATTTGTGGTTTTGGCTTCTCTTTTCGCCGTAATACAGCAGATTTGTGGTTTTGGCTTCTCTACTGGCCGTACAAAAGCAGATTTGTGGTTTTGGCTTCTCCAGAAACCGTACAAAGACTTGAAAAGCAGATTTCTGGTTTTGGCTCCTTTTCTGGCCGTACAAAAACAGATTTATGGTTTTGGCTCTCTCCACAAACCGTACAACGACTTGAATAGCAGATTTCTAGTTTTGGCTTCTTTTCTGGCCGTACAAGGACTTAAAAAGCAGATTTATTGTTTTGGCTTCTCTACAAACCGTACAACGACTTGACTAGCAGATTTGTGGTAATGGTGCTTCTGTTCTGGCCGTACAACGACTTGAATAGCAGATTTGTGGTTTTGGCTTCTCTTTTCGCCGTAATACAGCAGATTTGTGGTTTTGGCTTCTCTACTGGCCGTACAAAAGCAGATTTGTGGTTTTGGCTTCTCCAGAAACCGTACAAAGACTTGAAAAGCAGATTTCTGGTTTTGGCTCTCTCCACAAACCGTACAACAAATTGAATAGCAGATTTCTAGTTTTGGCTTCTTTTCTGGCCGTACAAGGACTTAAAAAGCAGATTTGTTGTTTTGGCTTCTCCACAAACCGTACAACGACTTGACTAGCAGATTTGTGGTAATGGTGCTTCTGTTCTGGCCGTACAACGACTTGAATAGCAGATTTGTGGTTTTGGCTTCTCTTTTCGCCGTAATACAGCAGATTTGTGGTTTTGGCTTCTCTATTGGCCGTACAAAAGCAGATTTGTGGTTTTGGCTTCTCCAGAAACCGTACAAAGACTTGAATAGCAGATTTCTAGTTTTGGCTTCTTATCTGGCCGTACAAGGACTTAAATAGCAGATTTGTTGTTTTGGCTTCTCCACAAACCGTACAACGACTTGACTAGCAGATTTGTGGTAATGATGCTTCTGTTCTGGCCGTACAACGACTTGAATAGCAGATTTGTGGTTTTGGCTTCTCTTTTCGCCGTAATACAGCAGATTTGTGGTTTTGGCTTCTCTACTGGCCGTACAAAAGCAGATTTGTGGTTTTGGCTTCTCCAGAAACCGTACAACGACTTGAAAAGCAGATTTCTGGTTTTGGCTCCTATTCTGGCCGTACAAAAGCAGATTTGTGGTTTTGGCTTTTCCACAATCCGTACAACGACTTGAATAGCAGATTTCTTGTTTTGGCTTCTTTTCTAACCGTAAAACAGCAGATTTGTGGTTTTGGCTTCTCTACTGGCCGTACAAAAGCAGATTAGTGGTTTTGGCGTTTCCACAGTCCGTACAACGACTTGAATAGCAGATTTTTTGTTTTGGCTCCTTTTCTGGCCGTGAAACAGCAGATTTCTGGTTTTGGCTTTTCCACAATCCGTACAACGACTTGAATAGCAGATTTCTTGTTTTGGCTTCTTTTCTGGCCGTACAACGACTTGAAAAGAAGATTTGTATTTTAGCTTCTCTTTTGGCCGTAACACAGCAGATTTATGGTTTTGGCTTCTCTTTTGGCCGTAAAACAGCAGATTTGTGGTTTTGGCTCCTTTTCTGGCCGTAAAACAGCAGATTTCTGGTTTTGGCTTTTTTTCTGGCCGTACAACGACTTGAAAAGAAGATTTGTGGTTTCAGCTTCTCTTTTGGCCGTAACACAGCAGATTTGTGGTTTTGGCTCTCTCCACAATCCGTATAACGACTTGAATAGCAGATTTCTTGTTTTGGCTTCTTTTCTGGCCGTACAACGACTTGACAAGAAGATTTGTGGTTTAAGCTTCTCTTTTGGCCGTAACACAGCAGATTTATGGTTTTGGCTCTCTCCATAAACCGTACAGCGACTTGAATAGCAGATTTCTAGTTTTGGCTTTTTTTCTGGCCGTACAAGGACTTAAAAAGCAGATTTGTTGTTTTGGCTTCTCAACAAACCGTACAACGACTTGACTAGCAGATTTGTGGTAATGGTGCTTCTGTTCTTGCCGTACAACGACTTGAATAGCAGATTTGTGGTTTTGGCTTCTCTTTTCGCCGTATACAGCAGATTTGTGGTTTTGGCTTCTCTACTAGCCGTACAAAAGCAGATTTGTGGTTTTGGCTTCTCCAGAAACCGTACAACGACTTGAAAAGCAGATTTCTGGTTTTGGCTCCTTTTCTGGCCGTACAAAAGCAGATTTGTGGTTTTGGCTTCTCCACAAACCGTACAACGACTTGACTAGCAGATTTGTGGTAATGGTGCTTCTGTTCTGGCCGTACAACGACTTGAATAGCAGATTTGTGGTTTTGGCTTCTCTTTTCGCCGTAATACAGCAGATTTATGGTTTTGGCTCTCTCCACAAACCGTACAACGACTTGAATAGCAGATTTCTAGTTTTGGCTTCTTTTCTGGCCGTACAACGACTTGAAAAGCAGATTTCTGGTTTTGGCTCCTTTTCTGGCCGTACAAAAGCAGATTTGTGGTTTTGGCTTTACCACAATCCGTACAACGACTTGAATAGCAGATTTCTTGTTTTGGCTTCTTTTTTGGCCATACAACGACTTGACAAGAAGATGTGTGGTTTTAGCTTCTATTTTGGCCGTAACACAGCAGATTTATGGTTTTGGCTCTCTCCACAAACCGTACAACGACTTGAATAGCAGATTTCTAGTTTTGGCTTCTTTTCTGGCCGTACAAGGACTTAAAAAGCAGATTTGTTGTTTTGGCTTCTCAACAAACCGTACAACGACTTGACTAGCAGATTTGTGGTAATGGTGCTTTTGTTCTGGCCGTACAACGACTTGAATAGCAGATTTGTGGTTTTGGCTTCTCTTTTCGCCGTAATACAGCAGATTTCTGGTTTTGGCTTCTCTACTGGCCGTACAAAAGCAGATTTGTGGTTTTGGCTTCTCCAGAAACCGTACAAAGACTTGAAAAGCAGATTTCTGGTTTTGGCTCCTTTTCTGGCCGTACAAAAACAGATTTATGGTTTTGGCTCTCTCCACAAACCTTACAACGACTTGAATAGCAGATTTCTAGTTTTGGCTTCTTTTCTGGCCGTACAAGGACTTAAAAAGCAGATTTGTTGTTTTGGCTTCTCTACAAACCGTACAACGACTTGACTAGCAGATTTGTGGTAATGGTGCTTCTGTTCTGGCCGTACAACGACTTGAATAGCAGATTTCTGGTTTTGGCTCCTATTCTGGCCGTACAAAAGCAGATTTGTGGTTTTGGCTTTTCCACAATCCGTACAACGACTTGAATAGCAGATTTCTTGTTTTGGCTTCTTTTCTAACCGTAAAACAGCAGATTTGTGGTTTTGGCGTTTCCACAGTCCGTACAACGACTTGAATAGCAGATTTCTGGTTTTTGCTTCTCTTTTGGCCTTAAAACAGCAGATTTGTGGTTTTGGCTCCTTTTCTGGCCGTACAAAAGCAGATTTGTGGTTTTGGCTTTTGGTACAACGACTTGAATAGCAGATTTCTTGTTTTGGTTCTTTTCTGGCCGTAAAACAGCAGATTTATGGTTTTGGCTCTCTCCACAAACCGTACAACGACTTGAATAGCAGATTTCTAGTTTTGGCTTCTTATCTGGCCGTACAAGGACTTAAAAAGCAGATTTGTTGTTTTGGCTTCTCCACAAACCGTACAACGACTTGACTAGCAGATTTGTGGTAATGGTGCTTCTGTTCTGGCCGTACAACGACTTGAATAGCAGATTTGTGGTTTTGGCTTCTCTTTTCGCCGTAATACAGCAGATTTGTGGTTTTGGCTTCTCTACTGGCCGTACAAAAGCAGATTTGTGGTTTTGGCTTCTCCAGAAACCGTACAACGACTTGAAAAGCAGATTTCTGGTTTTGGCTCCTATTCTGGCCGTACAAAAGCAGATTTGTGGTTTTGGCTTTTTCACAATCCGTACAACGACTTGAATAGCAGATTTCTTGTTTTGGCTCCTTTTCTGGCCGTGAAACAGCAGATTTCTGGTTTTGGCTTTTCCACAATCCGTACAACGACTTGAATAGCAGATTTCTTGTTTTGGCTTCTTTTCTGGCCGTACAACGACTTGAAAAGAAGATTTGTAGTTTTAGCTTCTCTTTTGGCCGTAACACAGCAGATTTGTGGTTTTGGCTCCTTTTCTGGCCGTAAAACAGCATATTTCTGGTTTTGGCTTTTTTTCTGGCCGTACAACGACTTGAAAAGAAGATTTGTGGTTTCAGCTTCTCTTTTGGCCGTAACACAGCAGATTTGTGGTTTTGGCGTTCTCCACAATCCGTATAACGACTTGAATAACAGATTTCTTGTTTTGGCTTCTTTTCTTGACGTACAACGACTTGACAAGAAGATTTGTGGTTTTAGCTTCTCTTTTGGCCGTAACACAGCAGATTTGAGGTTTTGGCTCTCTCCATAAACCGTACAACGACTTGAATAGCAGATTTCTAGTTTTGGCTTTTTTTTCTGGCCGTACAACGACTTGACAAGAAGATTTGTGGTTTTAGCTTCTCTTTTGGCCGTAACATAGCAGATTTATGGTTTTGGCTCTCTACACAAACCGTACAATGACTTGAATAGCAGATTTCTAGTTTTAAGTTCTTTTCTGGCCGTACAAGGACTTAAAAAGCAGATTTGTTGTTTTGGCTTCTCAACAAACCGTACAACGACTTGACTAGCAGATTTGTGGTAATGGTGCTTCTGTTCTGGCCGTACAACGACTTGAATAGCAGATTTGTGGTTTTGGCTTCTCTTTTCGCCGTATACAGCAGATTTGTGGTTTTGGCTTCTCTACTAACCGTACAAAAGCAGATTTGTGGTTTTGGCTTCTCCAGAAACCGTACAACGACTTGAAAAGCAGATTTCTGGTTTTGGCTCCTTTTCTGGCCGTACAAAAGCAGATTTGTGGTTTTGGCTATTCCACAATCCGTACAACGACTTGAATAGCAGATTTCTAGTTTTGGCTTCTTTTCTGGCCGTACAACGACTTGACAAGAAGATTTGTGGTTTTAGCTTCTCTTTTGGCCGTAACACAGCAGATTTATGGTTTTGGCTCTCTCCACAAACCGTACAACGACTTGAATAGCAGATTTCTAGTTTTGGCTTCTTTTCTGGCCGTACAAGGACTTAAAAAGCAGATTTGTTGTTTTGGCTTCTCAACAAACCGTACAACGACTTGACTAGCAGATTTGTGGTAATGGTGCTTCTGTTCTGGCCGTACAACGACTTGAATAGCAGATTTGTGGTTTTGGCTTCTCTTTTCGCCGTAATACAGCAGATTTGTGGTTTTGGCTTCTCTACTGGCCGTACAAAAGCAGATTTGTGGTTTTGGCTTCTCCAGAAACCGTACAAAGACTTGAAAAGCAGATTTCTGGTTTTGGCTCCTTTTCTGGCCGTACAAAAACAGATTTATGGTTTTGGCTCTCTCCACAAACCGTACAACGACTTGAATAGCAGATTTCTAGTTTTGGCTTCTTTTCTGGCCGTACAAGGACTTAAAAAGCAGATTTATTGTTTTGGCTTCTCTACAAACCGTACAACGACTTGACTAGCAGATTTGTGGTAATGGTGCTTCTGTTCTGGCCGTACAACGACTTGAATAGCAGATTTGTGGTTTTGGCTTCTCTTTTCGCCGTAATACAGCAGATTTGTGGTTTTGGCTTCTCTACTGGCCGTACAAAAGCAGATTTGTGGTTTTGGCTTCTCCAGAAACCGTACAAAGACTTGAAAAGCAGATTTCTGGTTTTGGCTCTCTCCACAAACCGTACAACAACTTGAATAGCAGATTTCTAGTTTTGGCTTCTTTTCTGGCCGTACAAGGACTTAAAAAGCAGATTTGTTGTTTTGGCTTCTCCACAAACCGTACAACGACTTGACTAGCAGATTTGTGGTAATGGTGCTTCTGTTCTGGCCGTACAACGACTTGAATAGCAGATTTGTGGTTTTGGCTTCTCTTTTCGCCGTAATAGAGCAGATTTGTGGTTTTGGCTTCTCTATTGGCCGTACAAAAGCAGATTTGTGGTTTTGGCTTCTCCAGAAACCGTACAAAGACTTCAAAAGCAGATTTCTGGTTTTGGCTCCTTTTCTGGCCGTACAAAAACAGATTTATGGTTTTGGCTCTCTCCACAAACCGTACAACGACTTGAATAGCAGATTTCTAGTTTTGGCTTCTTTTCTGGCCGTACAAAAGCAGATTTGTAATTTTGGCTTTTCCACAATCCGTACAACGACTTGAATAGCAGATTTCTTGTTTTGGCTTCTTTTCTAACCGTAAAACAGCAGATTTGTGGTTTTGGCTTCTCTACTGGCCGTACAAAAGCAGATTTGTGGTTTTGGCGTTTCCACAGTCCGTACAACGACTTGAATAGCAGATTTCTTGTTTTGGCTCCTTTTATGGCCGTAAAACAGCAGATTTCTGGTTTTGGCTTTTTTTCTGGCCGTACAACGACTTGAAAAAAAGATTTGTGGTTTCAGCTTCTCTTTTGGCCGTAACACAGCAGATTTGTGGTTTTGGCTCTCTCCACAAACCGTACAACGACTTGACTAGCAGATTTGTGGTAATGGTGCTTCTGTTCTGGCCGTACAACGACTTGAATAGCAGATTTGTGGTTTTGGCTTCTCTTTTCGCCGTATACAGCAGATTTGTGGTTTTGGCTTCTCTACTAACCGTACAAAAGCAGATTTGTGGTTTTGGCTTCTCCAGAAACCGTACAACGACTTGAAAAGCAGATTTCTGGTTTTGGCTCCTTTTCTGGCCGTACAAAAGCAGATTTGTGGTTTTGGCTATTCCACAATCCGTACAACGACTTGAATAGCAGATTTCTTGTTTTGGCTTCTTTTCTGGCCGTACAACGACTTGACAAGAAGATTTGTGGTTTTAGCTTCTCTTTTGGCCGTAACACAGCAGATTTATGGTTTTGGCTCTCTCCACAAACCGTACAACGACTTGAATAGCAGATTTCTAGTTTTGGCTTCTTTTCTGGCCGTACAAGGACTTAAAAAGCAGATTTGTTGTTTTGGCTTCTCAACAAACCGTACAACGACTTGACTAGCAGATTTGTGGTAATGGTGCTTCTGTTCTGGCCGTACAACGACTTGAATAGCAGATTTGTGGTTTTGGCTTCTCTTTTCGCCGTAATACAGCAGATTTGTGGTTTTGGCTTCTCTACTGGCCGTACAAAAGCAGATTTGTGGTTTTGGCTTCTCCAGAAACCGTACAAAGACTTGAAAAGCAGATTTCTGGTTTTGGCTCCTTTTCTGGCCGTACAAAAACAGATTTATGGTTTTGGCTCTCTCCACAAACCGTACAACGACTTGAATAGCAGATTTCTAGTTTTGGCTTCTTTTCTGGCCGTACAAGGACTTAAAAAGCAGATTTATTGTTTTGGCTTCTCTACAAACCGTACAACGACTTGACTAGCAGATTTGTGGTAATGGTGCTTCTGTTCTGGCCGTACAACGACTTGAATAGCAGATTTGTGGTTTTGGCTTCTCTTTTCGCCGTAATACAGCAGATTTGTGGTTTTGGCTTCTCCAGAAACCGTACAAAGACTTGAAAAGCAGATTTCTGGTTTTGGCTCTCTCCACAAACCGTACAACAACTTGAATAGCAGATTTCTAGTTTTGGCTTCTTTTCTGGCCGTACAAGGACTTAAAAAGCAGATTTGTTGTTTTGGCTTCTCCACAAACCGTACAACGACTTGACTAGCAGATTTGTGGTAATGGTGCTTCTGTTCTGGCCGTACAACGACTTGAATAGCAGATTTGTGGTTTTGGCTTCTCTTTTCGCCGTAATAGAGCAGATTTGTGGTTTTGGCTTCTCTATTGGCCGTACAAAAGCAGATTTGTGGTTTTGGCTTCTCCAGAAACCGTACAAAGACTTGAAAAGCAGATTTCTGGTTTTGGCTCCTTTTCTGGCCGTACAAAAACAGATTTATGGTTTTGGCTCTCTCCACAAACCGTACAACGACTTGAATAGCAGATTTCTAGTTTTGGCTTCTTTTCTGGCCGTACAAAAGCAGATTTGTAATTTTGGCTTTTCCACAATCCGTACAACGACTTGAATAGCAGATTTCTTGTTTTGGCTTCTTTTCTAACCGTAAAACAGCAGATTTGTGGTTTTGGCTTCTCTACTGGCCGTACAAAAGCAGATTTGTGGTTTTGGCGTTTCCACAGTCCGTACAACGACTTGAATAGCAGATTTCTTGTTTTGGCTCCTTTTATGGCCGTAAAACAGCAGATTTCTGGTTTTGGCTTTTTTTCTGGCCGTACAACGACTTGAAAAAAAGATTTGTGGTTTCAGCTTCTCTTTTGGCCGTAATACAGCAGATTTGTGGTTTTGGCTCTCTCCACAAACCGTACAACGACTTGACTAGCAGATTTATTGTAATGGTGCTTCTGTTCTGGCCGTACAACGACTTGAATAGCATATTTGTGGTTTTGGCTTCTCTTTTCGCCGTAATACAGCAGATTTGTGGTTTTGGCTTCTCTACTAGCCGTACAAAAGCAGATTTGTGGTTTTGGCTTCTTTTCTGGCCGTACAAAAACAGATTTATGGTTTTGGCTCTCTCCACAAACCGTACAACGACTTGAATAGCAGATTTCTAGTTTTGCCTTATTTTCTGGCCGTAAAACAGCAGATTTATGGTTTTGGCTCTCTTTACAAACCGTACAACGACTTGAATAGCAGATTTCTAGTTTTGGCTTCTTATCTGGCCGTACAAGGACTTAAAAAGCAGATTTGTTGTTTTGGCTTCTCCACAAACCGTACAACGACTTGACTAGCAGATTTGTGGTAATGGTGCTTCTGTTCTGGCCGTACAACGACTTGAATAGCAGATTTGTGGTTTTGGCTTCTCTTTTCGCCGTAATACAGCAGATTTGTGGTTTTGGCTTCTCTACTGGCCGTACAAAAGCAGATTTGTGGTTTTGGCTTCTCCAGAAACCGTACAAAGACTTGAAAAGCAGATTTCTGGTTTTGGCTCCTTTTCTGGCCGTACAAAAACAGATTTATGGTTTTGGCTCTCTCCACAAACCGTACAACGACTTGAATAGCAGATTTCTAGTTTTGGCTTCTTTTCTGGCCGTACAAGGACTTAAAAAGCAGATTTATTGTTTTGGCTTCTCTACAAACCGTACAACGACTTGACTAGCAGATTTGTGGTAATGGTGCTTCTGTTCTGGCCGTACAACGACTTGAATAGCAGATTTGTGGTTTTGGCTTCTCTTTTCGCCGTAATACAGCAGATTTGTGGTTTTGGCTTCTCTACTGGCCGTACAAAAGCAGATTTGTGGTTTTGGCTTCTCCAGAAACCGTACAAAGACTTGAAAAGCAGATTTCTGGTTTTGGCTCTCTCCACAAACCGTACAACAACTTGAATAGCAGATTTCTAGTTTTGGCTTCTTTTCTGGCCGTACAAGGACTTAAAAAGCAGATTTGTTGTTTTGGCTTCTCCACAAACCGTACAACGACTTGACTAGCAGATTTGTGGTAATGGTGCTTCTGTTCTGGCCGTACAACGACTTGAATAGCAGATTTGTGGTTTTGGCTTCTCTTTTCGCCGTAATACAGCAGATTTGTGGTTTTGGCTTCTCTATTGGCCGTACAAAAGCAGATTTGTGGTTTTGGCTTCTCCAGAAACCGTACAAAGACTTGAATAGCAGATTTCTAGTTTTGGCTTCTTATCTGGCCGTACAAGGACTTAAATAGCAGATTTGTTGTTTTGGCTTCTCCACAAACCGTACAACGACTTGACTAGCAGATTTGTGGTAATGATGCTTCTGTTCTGGCCGTACAACGACTTGAATAGCAGATTTGTGGTTTTGGCTTCTCTTTTCGCCGTAATACAGCAGATTTGTGGTTTTGGCTTCTCTACTGGCCGTACAAAAGCAGATTTGTGGTTTTGGCTTCTCCAGAAACCGTACAACGACTTGAAAAGCAGATTTCTGGTTTTGGCTCCTATTCTGGCCGTACAAAAGCAGATTTGTGGTTTTGGCTTTTCCACAATCCGTACAACGACTTGAATAGCAGATTTCTTGTTTTGGCTTCTTTTCTAACCGTAAAACAGCAGATTTGTGGTTTTGGCTTCTCTACTGGCCGTACAAAAGCAGATTAGTGGTTTTGGCGTTTCCACAGTCCGTACAACGACTTGAATAGCAGATTTCTTGTTTTGGCTCCTTTTCTGGCCGTGAAACAGCAGATTTCTGGTTTTGGCTTTTCCACAATCCGTACAACGACTTGAATAGCAGATTTCTTGTTTTGGCTTCTTTTCTGGCCGTACAACGACTTGAAAAGAAGATTTGTATTTTAGCTTCTCTTTTGGCCGTAACACAGCAGATTTATGGTTTTGGCTTCTCTTTTGGCCGTAAAACAGCAGATTTGTGGTTTTGGCTCCTTTTCTGGCCGTAAAACAGCAGATTTCTGGTTTTGGCTTTTTTTCTGGCCGTACAACGACTTGAAAAGAAGATTTGTGGTTTCAGCTTCTCTTTTGGCCGTAACACAGCAGATTTGTGGTTTTGGCTCTCTCCACAATCCGTATAACGACTTGAATAGCAGATTTCTTGTTTTGGCTTCTTTTCTGGCCGTACAACGACTTGACAAGAAGATTTGTGGTTTAAGCTTCTCTTTTGGCCGTAACACAGCAGATTTATGGTTTTGGCTCTCTCCATAAACCGTACAGCGACTTGAATAGCAGATTTCTAGTTTTGGCTTTTTTTCTGGCCGTACAAGGACTTAAAAAGCAGATTTGTTGTTTTGGCTTCTCAACAAACCGTACAACGACTTGACTAGCAGATTTGTGGTAATGGTGCTTCTGTTCTTGCCGTACAACGACTTGAATAGCAGATTTGTAGTTTTGGCTTCTCTTTTCGCCGTATACAGCAGATTTGTGGTTTTGGCTTCTCTACTAGCCGTACAAAAGCAGATTTGTGGTTTTGGCTTCTCCAGAAACCGTACAACGACTTGAAAAGCAGATTTCTGGTTTTGGCTCCTTTTCTGGCCGTACAAAAGCAGATTTGTGGTTTTGGCTTCTCCACAAACCGTACAACGACTTGACTAGCAGATTTGTGGTAATGGTGCTTCTGTTCTGGCCGTACAACGACTTGAATAGCAGATTTGTGGTTTTGGCTTCTCTTTTCGCCGTAATACAGCAGATTTATGGTTTTGGCTCTCTCCACAAACCGTACAACGACTTGAATAGCAGATTTCTAGTTTTGGCTTCTTTTCTGGCCGTACAACGACTTGAAAAGCAGATTTCTGGTTTTGGCTCCTTTTCTGGCCGTACAAAAGCAGATTTGTGGTTTTGGCTTTACCACAATCCGTACAACGACTTGAATAGCAGATTTCTTGTTTTGGCTTCTTTTTTGGCCATACAACGACTTGACAAGAAGATTTGTGGTTTTAGCTTCTATTTTGGCCGTAACACAGCAGATTTATGGTTTTGGCTCTCTCCACAAACCGTACAACGACTTGAATAGCAGATTTCTAGTTTTGGCTTCTTTTCTGGCCGTACAAGGACTTAAAAAGCAGATTTGTTGTTTTGGCTTCTCAACAAACCGTACAACGACTTGACTAGCAGATTTGTGGTAATGGTGCTTTTGTTCTGGCCGTACAACGACTTGAATAGCAGATTTGTGGTTTTGGCTTCTCTTTTCGCCGTAATACAGCAGATTTCTGGTTTTGGCTTCTCTACTGGCCGTACAAAAGCAGATTTGTGGTTTTGGCTTCTCCAGAAACCGTACAAAGACTTGAAAAGCAGATTTCTGGTTTTGGCTCCTTTTCTGGCCGTACAAAAACAGATTTATGGTTTTGGCTCTCTCCACAAACCTTACAACGACTTGAATAGCAGATTTCTAGTTTTGGCTTCTTTTCTGGCCGTACAAGGACTTAAAAAGCAGATTTGTTGTTTTGGCTTCTCTACAAACCGTACAACGACTTGACTAGCAGATTTGTGGTAATGGTGCTTCTGTTCTGGCCGTACAACGACTTGAATAGCAGATTTCTGGTTTTGGCTCCTATTCTGGCCGTACAAAAGCAGATTTGTGGTTTTGGCTTTTCCACAATCCGTACAACGACTTGAATAGCAGATTTCTTGTTTTGGCTTCTTTTCTAACCGTAAAACAGCAGATTTGTGGTTTTGGCGTTTCCACAGTCCGTACAACGACTTGAATAGCAGATTTCTGGTTTTTGCTTCTCTTTTGGCCTTAAAACAGCAGATTTGTGGTTTTGGCTCCTTTTCTGGCCGTACAAAAGCAGATTTGTGGTTTTGGCTTTTGGTACAACGACTTGAATAGCAGATTTCTTGTTTTGGTTCTTTTCTGGCCGTAAAACAGCAGATTTATGGTTTTGGCTCTCTCCACAAACCGTACAACGACTTGAATAGCAGATTTCTAGTTTTGGCTTCTTATCTGGCCGTACAAGGACTTAAAAAGCAGATTTGTTGTTTTGGCTTCTCCACAAACCGTACAACGACTTGACTAGCAGATTTGTGGTAATGGTGCTTCTGTTCTGGCCGTACAACGACTTGAATAGCAGATTTGTGGTTTTGGCTTCTCTTTTCGCCGTAATACAGCAGATTTGTGGTTTTGGCTTCTCTACTGGCCGTACAAAAGCAGATTTGTGGTTTTGGCTTCTCCAGAAACCGTACAACGACTTGAAAAGCAGATTTCTGGTTTTGGCTCCTATTCTGGCCGTACAAAAGCAGATTTGTGGTTTTGGCTTTTTCACAATCCGTACAACGACTTGAATAGCAGATTTCTTGTTTTGGCTCCTTTTCTGGCCGTGAAACAGCAGATTTCTGGTTTTGGCTTTTCCACAATCCGTACAACGACTTGAATAGCAGATTTCTTGTTTTGGCTTCTTTTCTGGCCGTACAACGACTTGAAAAGAAGATTTGTAGTTTTAGCTTCTCTTTTGGCCGTAACACAGCAGATTTGTGGTTTTGGCTCCTTTTCTGGCCGTAAAACAGCATATTTCTGGTTTTGGCTTTTTTTCTGGCCGTACAACGACTTGAAAAGAAGATTTGTGGTTTCAGCTTCTCTTTTGGCCGTAACACAGCAGATTTGTGGTTTTGGCGTTCTCCACAATCCGTATAACGACTTGAATAACAGATTTCTTGTTTTGGCTTCTTTTCTTGCCGTACAACGACTTGACAAGAAGATTTGTGGTTTTAGCTTCTCTTTTGGCCGTAACACAGCAGATTTATGGTTTTGGCTCTCTCCATAAACCGTACAACGACTTGAATAGCAGATTTCTAGTTTTGGCTTTTTTTTCTGGCCGTACAACGACTTGACAAGAAGATTTGTGGTTTTAGCTTCTCTTTTGGCCGTAACATAGCAGATTTATGGTTTTGGCTCTCTACACAAACCGTACAATGACTTGAATAGCAGATTTCTAGTTTTAAGTTCTTTTCTGGCCGTACAAGGACTTAAAAAGCAGATTTGTTGTTTTGGCTTCTCAACAAACCGTACAACGACTTGACTAGCAGATTTGTGGTAATGGTGCTTCTGTTCTGGCCGTACAACGACTTGAATAGCAGATTTGTGGTTTTGGCTTCTCTTTTCGCCGTATACAGCAGATTTGTGGTTTTGGCTTCTCTACTAACCGTACAAAAGCAGATTTGTGGTTTTGGCTTCTCCAGAAACCGTACAACGACTTGAAAAGCAGATTTCTGGTTTTGGCTCCTTTTCTGGCCGTACAAAAGCAGATTTGTGGTTTTGGCTATTCCACAATCCGTACAACGACTTGAATAGCAGATTTCTAGTTTTGGCTTCTTTTCTGGCCGTACAACGACTTGACAAGAAGATTTTTGGTTTTAGCTTCTCTTTTGGCCGTAACACAGCAGATTTATGGTTTTGGCTCTCTCCACAAACCGTACAACGACTTGAATAGCAGATTTCTAGTTTTGGCTTCTTTTCTGGCCGTACAAGGACTTAAAAAGCAGATTTGTTGTTTTGGCTTCTCAACAAACCGTACAACGACTTGACTAGCAGATTTGTGGTAATGGTGCTTCTGTTCTGGCCGTACAACGACTTGAATAGCAGATTTGTGGTTTTGGCTTCTCTTTTCGCCGTAATACAGCAGATTTGTGGTTTTGGCTTCTCTACTGGCCGTACAAAAGCAGATTTGTGGTTTTGGCTTCTCCAGAAACCGTACAAAGACTTGAAAAGCAGATTTCTGGTTTTGGCTCCTTTTCTGGCCGTACAAAAACAGATTTATGGTTTTGGCTCTCTCCACAAACCGTACAACGACTTGAATAGCAGATTTCTAGTTTTGGCTTCTTTTCTGGCCGTACAAGGACTTAAAAAGCAGATTTATTGTTTTGGCTTCTCTACAAACCGTACAACGACTTGACTAGCAGATTTGTGGTAATGGTGCTTCTGTTCTGGCCGTACAACGACTTGAATAGCAGATTTGTGGTTTTGGCTTCTCTTTTCGCCGTAATACAGCAGATTTGTGGTTTTGGCTTCTCTACTGGCCGTACAAAAGCAGATTTGTGGTTTTGGCTTCTCCAGAAACCGTACAAAGACTTGAAAAGCAGATTTCTGGTTTTGGCTCTCTCCACAAACCGTACAACAACTTGAATAGCAGATTTCTAGTTTTGGCTTCTTTTCTGGCCGTACAAGGACTTAAAAAGCAGATTTGTTGTTTTGGCTTCTCCACAAACCGTACAACGACTTGACTAGCAGATTTGTGGTAATGGTGCTTCTGTTCTGGCCGTACAACGACTTGAATAGCAGATTTGTGGTTTTGGCTTCTCTTTTCGCCGTAATAGAGCAGATTTGTGGTTTTGGCTTCTCTATTGGCCGTACAAAAGCAGATTTGTGGTTTTGGCTTCTCCAGAAACCGTACAAAGACTTCAAAAGCAGATTTCTGGTTTTGGCTCCTTTTCTGGCCGTACAAAAACAGATTTATGGTTTTGGCTCTCTCCACAAACCGTACAACGACTTGAATAGCAGATTTCTAGTTTTGGCTTCTTTTCTGGCCGTACAAAAGCAGATTTGTAATTTTGGCTTTTCCACAATCCGTACAACGACTTGAATAGCAGATTTCTTGTTTTGGCTTCTTTTCTAACCGTAAAACAGCAGATTTGTGGTTTTGGCTTCTCTACTGGCCGTACAAAAGCAGATTTGTGGTTTTGGCGTTTCCACAGTCCGTACAACGACTTGAATAGCAGATTTCTTGTTTTGGCTCCTTTTATGGCCGTAAAACAGCAGATTTCTGGTTTTGGCTTTTTTTCTGGCCGTACAACGACTTGAAAAAAAGATTTGTGGTTTCAGCTTCTCTTTTGGCCGTAACACAGCAGATTTGTGGTTTTGGCTCTCTCCACAAACCGTACAACGACTTGACTAGCAGATTTGTGGTAATGGTGCTTCTGTTCTGGCCGTACAACGACTTGAATAGCAGATTTGTGGTTTTGGCTTCTCTTTTCGCCGTATACAGCAGATTTGTGGTTTTGGCTTCTCTACTAACCGTACAAAAGCAGATTTGTGGTTTTGGCTTCTCCAGAAACCGTACAACGACTTGAAAAGCAGATTTCTGGTTTTGGCTCCTTTTCTGGCCGTACAAAAGCAGATTTGTGGTTTTGGCTATTCCACAATCCGTACAACGACTTGAATAGCAGATTTCTTGTTTTGGCTTCTTTTCTGGCCGTACAACGACTTGACAAGAAGATTTGTGGTTTTAGCTTCTCTTTTGGCCGTAACACAGCAGATTTATGGTTTTGGCTCTCTCCACAAACCGTACAACGACTTGAATAGCAGATTTCTAGTTTTGGCTTCTTTTCTGGCCGTACAAGGACTTAAAAAGCAGATTTGTTGTTTTGGCTTCTCAACAAACCGTACAACGACTTGACTAGCAGATTTGTGGTAATGGTGCTTCTGTTCTGGCCGTACAACGACTTGAATAGCAGATTTGTGGTTTTGGCTTCTCTTTTCGCCGTAATACAGCAGATTTGTGGTTTTGGCTTCTCTACTGGCCGTACAAAAGCAGATTTGTGGTTTTGGCTTCTCCAGAAACCGTACAAAGACTTGAAAAGCAGATTTCTGGTTTTGGCTCCTTTTCTGGCCGTACAAAAACAGATTTATGGTTTTGGCTCTCTCCACAAACCGTACAACGACTTGAATAGCAGATTTCTAGTTTTGGCTTCTTTTCTGGCCGTACAAGGACTTAAAAAGCAGATTTATTGTTTTGGCTTCTCTACAAACCGTACAACGACTTGACTAGCAGATTTGTGGTAATGGTGCTTCTGTTCTGGCCGTACAACGACTTGAATAGCAGATTTGTGGTTTTGGCTTCTCTTTTCGCCGTAATACAGCAGATTTGTGGTTTTGGCTTCTCCAGAAACCGTACAAAGACTTGAAAAGCAGATTTCTGGTTTTGGCTCTCTCCACAAACCGTACAACAACTTGAATAGCAGATTTCTAGTTTTGGCTTCTTTTCTGGCCGTACAAGGACTTAAAAAGCAGATTTGTTGTTTTGGCTTCTCCACAAACCGTACAACGACTTGACTAGCAGATTTGTGGTAATGGTGCTTCTGTTCTGGCCGTACAACGACTTGAATAGCAGATTTGTGGTTTTGGCTTCTCTTTTCGCCGTAATAGAGCAGATTTGTGGTTTTGGCTTCTCTATTGGCCGTACAAAAGCAGATTTGTGGTTTTGGCTTCTCCAGAAACCGTACAAAGACTTGAAAAGCAGATTTCTGGTTTTGGCTCCTTTTCTGGCCGTACAAAAACAGATTTATGGTTTTGGCTCTCTCCACAAACCGTACAACGACTTGAATAGCAGATTTCTAGTTTTGGCTTCTTTTCTGGCCGTACAAAAGCAGATTTGTAATTTTGGCTTTTCCACAATCCGTACAACGACTTGAATAGCAGATTTCTTGTTTTGGCTTCTTTTCTAACCGTAAAACAGCAGATTTGTGGTTTTGGCTTCTCTACTGGCCGTACAAAAGCAGATTTGTGGTTTTGGCGTTTCCACAGTCCGTACAACGACTTGAATAGCAGATTTCTTGTTTTGGCTCCTTTTATGGCCGTAAAACAGCAGATTTCTGGTTTTGGCTTTTTTTCTGGCCGTACAACGACTTGAAAAAAAGATTTGTGGTTTCAGCTTCTCTTTTGGCCGTAACACAGCAGATTTGTGGTTTTGGCTCTCTCCACAAACCGTACAACGACTTGACTAGCAGATTTGTGGTAATGGTGCTTCTGTTCTGGCCGTACAACGACTTGAATAGCATATTTGTGGTTTTGGCTTCTCTTTTCGCCGTAATACAGCAGATTTGTGGTTTTGGCTTCTCTACTAGCCGTACAAAAGCAGATTTGTGGTTTTGGCTTCTTTTCTGGCCGTACAAAAACAGATTTATGGTTTTGGCTCTCTCCACAAACCGTACAACGACTTGAATAGCAGATTTCTAGTTTTGGCTTCTTTTCTGGCCGTAAAACAGCAGATTTATGGTTTTGGCTCTCTTTACAAACCGTACAACGACTTGAATAGCAGATTTCTAGTTTTGGCTTCTTATCTGGCCGTACAAGGACTTAAAAAGCAGATTTGTTGTTTTGGCTTCTCCACAAACCGTACAACGACTTGACTAGCAGATTTGTGGTAATGGTGCTTCTGTTCTGGCCGTACAACGACTTGAATAGCAGATTTGTGGTTTTGGCTTCTCTTTTCGCCGTAATACAGCAGATTTGTGGTTTTGGCTTCTCTACTGGCCGTACAAAAGCAGATTTGTGGTTTTGGCGTTTCCACAGTCCGTACAACGACTTGAATAGCAGATTTCTTGTTTTGGCTCCTTTTCTGGCCGTGAAACAGCAGATTTCTGGTTTTGGCTTTTCCACAATCCGTACAACGACTTGAATAGCAGATTTCTTGTTTTGGCTTCTTTTCTGGCCGTACAAGGACTTGAAAAGAAGATTTGTGGTTTCAGCTTCTCTTTTGGCCGTAACACAGCAGATTTGTGGTTTTGGCTCTCTCCACAATCCGTATAACGACTTGAATAGCAGATTTCTTGTTTTGGCTTCTTTTCTGGCCGTACAACGACTTGACAAGAAGATTTGTGGTTTAAGCTTCTCTTTTGGCCGTAACACAGCAGATTTATGGTTTTGGCTCTCTCCATAAACCGTACAACGACTTGAATAGCAGATTTCTAGTTTTGGCTTTTTTTCTGGCCGTACAAGGACTTAAAAAGCAGATTTGTTGTTTTGGCTTCTCAACAAACCGTACAACGACTTGAATAGCAGATTTGTGGTAATGGTGCTTCTGTTCTGGCCGTACAACGACTTGAATAGCAGATTTGTGGTTTTGGCTTCTCTTTTCGCCGTATACAGCAGATTTGTGGTTTTGGCTTCTCTACTAGCCGTACAAAAGCAGATTTGTGGTTTTGGCTTCTCCAGAAACCGTACAACGACTTGAAAAGCAGATTTCTGGTTTTGGCTCCTTTTCTGGCCGTACAAAAGCAGATTTGTGGTTTTGGCTTTTCCACAATCCGTACAACGACTTGAATAGCAGATTTCTTGTTTTGGCTTCTTTTTTGGCCATACACCGACTTGACAAGAAGATTTGTGGTTTTAGCTTCTATTTTGGCCGTAACACAGCAGATTTATGGTTTTGGCTCTCTCCACAAACCGTACAACGACTTGAATAGCAGATTTGTGGTTTTGGCTTCTCTTTTCGCCGTAATACAGCAGATTTGTGGTTTTGGCTTCTCTACTGGCCGTACAAAAGCAGATTTGTGGTTTTGGCTTCTCCAGAAACCGTACAAAGACTTGAAAAGCAGATTTCTGGTTTTGGCTCTTTTTCTGGCCGTACAAAAACAGATTTATGGTTTTGGCTCTCTCCACAAACCATACAACGACTTGAATAGCAGATTTCTAGTTTTGGCTTCTTTTCTGGCCGTACAAGGACTTAAAAAGCAGATTTGTTGTTTTGGCTTCTCTACAAACCGTACAACGACTTGACTAGCAGATTTGTGGTAATGGTGCTTCTGTTCTGGCCGTACAACGACTTGAATAGCAGATTTGTGGTTTTGGCTTCTCTTTTCGCCGTAATACAGCAGATTTGTGGTTTTGGCTTCTTTACTGGCCGTACAAAAGCAGATTTGTGGTTTTGGCTTCTCCAGAAACCGTACAACGACTTGAAAAGCAGATTTCTGGTTTTGGCTCCTATTCTGGCCGTACAAAAGCAGATTTGTGGTTTTGGCTTTTCCACAATCCGTACAACGACTTGAATAGCAGATTTCTTGTTTTGGCTTCTTTTCTAACCGTAAAACAGCAGATTTGTGGTTTTGGCTTCTCCAGAAACTGTACAAAGACTTGAAAAGCAGATTTCTGGTTTTGGCTCCTATTCTGGCCGTACAAAAGCAGATTTGTGGTTTTGGCTTTTCCACAATCCGTACAACGACTTGAATAGCAGATTTCTTGTTTTGGCTTCTTTTCTAACCGTAAAACAGCAGATTTGTGGTTTTGGCTTCTCTACTGGCCGTACAAAAGCAGATTAGTGGTTTTGGCGTTTCCACAGTCCGTACAACGACTTGAATAGCAGATTTCTTGTTTTGGCTCCTTTTCTGGCCGTGAAACAGCAGATTTCTGGTTTTGGCTTTTCCACAATCCGTACAACGACTTGAATAGCAGATTTCTTGTTTTGGCTTCTTTTCTGGCCGTACAACGACTTGAAAAGAAGATTTGTAGTTTTAGCTTCTCTTTTGGCCGTAACACAGCAGATTTATGGTTTTGGCTTCTCTTTTGGCCGTAAAACAGCAGATTTGTGGTTTTGGCTCCTTTTCTGGCCGTAAAACAGCAGATTTCTGGTTTTGGCTTTTTTTCTGGCCGTACAACGACTTGAAAAGAAGATTTGTGGTTTCAGCTTCTCTTTTGGCCGTAACACAGCAGATTTGTGGTTTTGGCTCTCTCCACAATCCGTATAACGACTTGAATAACAGATTTCTTGTTTTGGCTTCTTTTCTGGCCGTACAACGACTTGACAAGAAGATTTGTGGTTTTAGCTTCTCTTTTGGCCGTAACACAGCAGATTTATGGTTTTGGCTCTCTCCATAAACCGTACAACGACTTGAATAGCAGATTTCTAGTTTTGGCTTTTTTTCTGGCGGTACAACGACTTGACAAGAAGATTTGTGGTTTTAGCTTCTCTTTTGGCCGTAACATAGCAGATTTATGGTTTTGGCTCTCTACACAAACCGTACAATGACTTGAATAGCAGATTTCTAGTTTTTAGTTCTTTTCTGGCCGTACAAGGACTTAAAAAGCAGATTTGTTGTTTTGGCTTCTCAACAAACCGTACAACGACTTGACTAGCAGATTTGTGATAATGGTGCTTCTGTTCTGGCCGTACAACGACTTGAATAGCAGATTTGTGGTTTTGGCTTCTCTTTTCGCCGTATACAGCAGATTTGTGGTTTTGGCTTCTCTACTAACCGTACAAAAGCAGATTTGTGGTTTTGGCTTCTCCAGAAACCGTACAACGACTTGAAAAGCAGATTTCTGGTTTTGGCTCCTTTTCTGGCCGTACAAAAGCAGATTTGTGGTTTTGGCTATTCCACAATCCGTACAACGACTTGAATAGCAGATTTCTTGTTTTGGCTTCTTTTCTGGCCGTACAACGACTTGACAAGAAGATTTGTGGTTTTAGCTTCTTAACAAACCGTACAACGACTTGACTAGCAGATTTGTGGTAATGGTGCTTCTGTTCTGGCCGTACAACGACTTGAATAGCAGATTTGTGGTTTTGGCTTCTCTTTTCGCCGTAATACAGCAGATTTGTGGTTTTGGCTTCTCTACTGGCCGTACAAAAGCAGATTTGTGGTTTTGGCTTCTCCAGAAACCGTACAACGACTTGAAAAGCAGATTTCTGGTTTTGGCTCCTTTTCTGGCCGTACAAAAGCAGATTTGTGGTTTTGGCTTTTCCACAATCCGTACAACGACTTGAATAGCAGATTTCTTGTTTTGGCTTCTTTTTTGGCCATACACCGACTTGACAAGAAGATTTGTGGTTTTAGCTTCTATTTTGGCCGTAACACAGCAGATTTATGGTTTTGGCTCTCTCCACAAACCGTACAACGACTTGAATAGCAGATTTGTGGTTTTGGCTTCTCTTTTCGCCGTAATACAGCAGATTTGTGGTTTTGGCTTCTCTACTGGCCGTACAAAAGCAGATTTGTGGTTTTGGCTTCTCCAGAAACCGTACAAAGACTTGAAAAGCAGATTTCTGGTTTTGGCTCTTTTTCTGGCCGTACAAAAACAGATTTATGGTTTTGGCTCTCTCCACAAACCATACAACGACTTGAATAGCAGATTTCTAGTTTTGGCTTCTTTTCTGGCCGTACAAGGACTTAAAAAGCAGATTTGTTGTTTTGGCTTCTCTACAAACCGTACAACGACTTGACTAGCAGATTTGTGGTAATGGTGCTTCTGTTCTGGCCGTACAACGACTTGAATAGCAGATTTGTGGTTTTGGCTTCTCTTTTCGCCGTAATACAGCAGATTTGTGGTTTTGGCTTCTTTACTGGCCGTACAAAAGCAGATTTGTGGTTTTGGCTTCTCCAGAAACCGTACAACGACTTGAAAAGCAGATTTCTGGTTTTGGCTCCTATTCTGGCCGTACAAAAGCAGATTTGTGGTTTTGGCTTTTCCACAATCCGTACAACGACTTGAATAGCAGATTTCTTGTTTTGGCTTCTTTTCTAACCGTAAAACAGCAGATTTGTGGTTTTGGCTTCTCCAGAAACTGTACAAAGACTTGAAAAGCAGATTTCTGGTTTTGGCTCCTATTCTGGCCGTACAAAAGCAGATTTGTGGTTTTGGCTTTTCCACAATCCGTACAACGACTTGAATAGCAGATTTCTTGTTTTGGCTTCTTTTCTAACCGTAAAACAGCAGATTTGTGGTTTTGGCTTCTCTACTGGCCGTACAAAAGCAGATTAGTGGTTTTGGCGTTTCCACAGTCCGTACAACGACTTGAATAGCAGATTTCTTGTTTTGGCTCCTTTTCTGGCCGTGAAACAGCAGATTTCTGGTTTTGGCTTTTCCACAATCCGTACAACGACTTGAATAGCAGATTTCTTGTTTTGGCTTCTTTTCTGGCCGTACAACGACTTGAAAAGAAGATTTGTAGTTTTAGCTTCTCTTTTGGCCGTAACACAGCAGATTTATGGTTTTGGCTTCTCTTTTGGCCGTAAAACAGCAGATTTGTGGTTTTGGCTCCTTTTCTGGCCGTAAAACAGCAGATTTCTGGTTTTGGCTTTTTTTTCTGGCCGTACAACGACTTGAAAAGAAGATTTGTGGTTTCAGCTTCTCTTTTGGCCGTAACACAGCAGATTTGTGGTTTTGGCTCTCTCCACAATCCGTATAACGACTTGAATAACAGATTTCTTGTTTTGGCTTCTTTTCTGGCCGTACAACGACTTGACAAGAAGATTTGTGGTTTTAGCTTCTCTTTTGGCCGTAACACAGCAGATTTATGGTTTTGGCTCTCTCCATAAACCGTACAACGACTTGAATAACAGATTTCTTGTTTTGGCTTCTTTTCTGGCCGTACAACGACTTGACAAGAAGATTTGTGGTTTTGGCTTCTCTTTTCGCCGTATACAGCAGATTTGTGGTTTTGGCTTCTCTACTAACCGTACAAAAGCAGATTTGTGGTTTTGGCTTCTCCAGAAACCGTACAACGACTTGAAAAGCAGATTTCTGGTTTTGGCTCCTTTTCTGGCCGTACAAAAGCAGATTTGTGGTTTTGGCTATTCCACAATCCGTACAACGACTTGAATAGCAGATTTCTTGTTTTGGCTTCTTTTCTGGCCGTACAACGACTTGACAAGAAGATTTGTGGTTTTAGCTTCTCTTTTGGCCGTAACACAGCAGATTTATGGTTTTGGCTCTCTCCACAAACCGTACAACGACTTGAATAGCAGATTTCTAGTTTTGGCTTCTTTTCTGGCCGTACAAGGACTTAAAAAGCAGATTTGTTGTTTTGGCTTCTCAACAAACCGTACAACGACTTGACTAGCAGATTTGTGGTAATGGTGCTTCTGTTCTGGCCGTACAACGACTTGAATAGCAGATTTGTGGTTTTGGCTTCTCTTTTCGCCGTAATACAGCAGATTTGTGGTTTTGGCTTCTCTACTGGCCGTACAAAAGCAGATTTGTGGTTTTGGCTTCTCCAGAAACCGTACAAAGACTTGAAAAGCAGATTTCTGGTTTTGGCTCCTTTTCTGGCCGTACAAAAACAGATTTATGGTTTTGGCTCTCTCCACAAACCGTACAACGACTTGAATAGCAGATTTCTAGTTTTGGCTTCTTTTCTGGCCGTACAAGGACTTAAAAAGCAGATTTGTTGTTTTGGCTTCTCTACAAACCGTACAACGACTTGACTAGCAGATTTGTGGTAATGGTGCTTCTGTTCTGGCCGTACAACGACTTGAATAGCAGATTTGTGGTTTTGGCTTCTCTTTTCGCCGTAATACAGCAGATTTGTGGTTTTGGCTTCTCTACTGGCCGTACAAAAGCAGATTTGTGGTTTTGGCTTCTCCTGAAACGGTGCAACGACTTGAAAAGCAGATTTCTGGTTTTGGCTCCTATTCTGGCCGTACAAAAGCAGATTTGTGGTTTTGGCTCTCTCCACAATCCGTACAACGACTTGAATAGCAGATTTCTTGTTTTGGCTTCTTTTCTAACCGTAAAACAGCAGATTTGTGGTTTTGGCGTTTCCACAGTCCGTACAACGACTTGAATAGCAGATTTCTGGTTTTTGCTTCTCTTTTGGCCTTAAAACAGCAGATTTGTGGTTTTGGCTCCTTTTCTGGCCGTACAAAAGCAGATTTGTGGTTTTTGCTTTTGGTACAACGACTTGAATAGCAGATTTCTAGTTTTGGCTTCTTATCTGGCCGTACAAGGACTTAAAAAGCAGATTTGTTGTTTTGGCTTCTCCACAAACCGTACAACGACTTGACTAGCAGATTTGTGGTAATGGTGCTTCTGTTCTGGCCGTACAACGACTTGAATAGCAGATTTGTGGTTTTGGCTTCTCTTTTCGCCGTAATACAGCAGATTTGTGGTTTTGGCTTCTCTACTGGCCGTACAAAAGCAGATTTGTGGTTTTGGCTTCTCCAGAAACCGTACAACGACTTGAAAAGCAGATTTCTGGTTTTGGCTCCTATTCTGGCCGTACAAAAGCAGATTTGTGGTTTTGGCTTTTCCACAATCCGTACAACGACTTGAATAGCAGATTTCTTGTTTTGGCTTCTTTTCTAACCGTAAAACAGCAGATTTGTGGTTTTGGCTTCTCTACTGGCCGTACAAAAGCAGATTAGTGGTTTTGGCGTTTCCACAGTCCGTACAACGACTTGAATAGCAGATTTCTTGTTTTGGCTCCTTTTCTGGCCGTGAAACAGCAGATTTCTGGTTTTGGCTTTTCCACAATCCGTACAACGACTTGAATAGCAGATTTCTTGTTTTGGCTTCTTTTCTGGCCGTACAACGACTTGACAAGAAGATTTGTGGTTTTAGCTTCTCTTTTGGCCGTAACACAGCAGATTTATGGTTTTGGCTCTCTCCACAAACCGTACAACGACTTGAATAGCAGATTTCTAGTTTTGGCTTCTTTTCTGGCCGTACAAGGACTTAAAAAGCAGATTTGTTGTTTTGGCTTCTCAACAAACCGTACAACGACTTGACTAGCAGATTTGTGGTAATGGTGCTTCTGTTCTGGCCGTACAACGACTTGAATAGCAGATTTGTGGTTTTGGCTTCTCTTTTCGCCGTAATACAGCAGATTTGTGGTTTTGGCTTCTCTACTGGCCGTACAAAAGCAGATTTGTGGTTTTGGCTTCTCCAGAAACCGTACAAAGACTTGAAAAGCAGATTTCTGGTTTTGGCTCCTTTTCTGGCCGTACAAAAACAGATTTATGGTTTTGGCTCTCTCCACAAACCGTACAACGACTTGAATAGCAGATTTCTAGTTTTGGCTTCTTTTCTGGCCGTACAAGGACTTAAAAAGCAGATTTATTGTTTTGGCTTCTCTACAAACCGTACAACGACTTGACTAGCAGATTTGTGGTAATGGTGCTTCTGTTCTGGCCGTACAACGACTTGAATAGCAGATTTGTGGTTTTGGCTTCTCTTTTCGCCGTAATACAGCAGATTTGTGGTTTTGGCTTCTCTACTGGCCGTACAAAAGCAGATTTGTGGTTTTGGCTTCTCCAGAAACCGTACAAAGACTTGAAAAGCAGATTTCTGGTTTTGGCTCTCTCCACAAACCGTACAACAACTTGAATAGCAGATTTCTAGTTTTGGCTTCTTTTCTGGCCGTACAAGGACTTAAAAAGCAGATTTGTTGTTTTGGCTTCTCCACAAACCGTACAACGACTTGACTAGCAGATTTGTGGTAATGGTGCTTCTGTTCTGGCCGTACAACGACTTGAATAGCAGATTTGTGGTTTTGGCTTCTCTTTTCGCCGTAATAGAGCAGATTTGTGGTTTTGGCTTCTCTATTGGCCGTACAAAAGCAGATTTGTGGTTTTGGCTTCTCCAGAAACCGTACAAAGACTTGAAAAGCAGATTTCTGGTTTTGGCTCCTCTTCTGGCCGTACAAAAACAGATTTATGGTTTTGGCTCTCTCCACAAACCGTACAACGACTTGAATAGCAGATTTCTAGTTTTGGCTTCTTTTCTGGCCGTACAAAAGCAGATTTGTAATTTTGGCTTTTCCACAATCCGTACAACGACTTGAATAGCAGATTTCTTGTTTTGGCTTCTTTTCTAACCGTAAAACAGCAGATTTGTGGTTTTGGCTTCTCTACTGGCCGTACAAAAGCAGATTTGTGGTTTTGGCGTTTCCACAGTCCGTACAACGACTTGAATAGCAGATTTCTTGTTTTGGCTCCTTTTATGGCCGTAAAACAGCAGATTTCTGGTTTTGGCTTTTTTTCTGGCCGTACAACGACTTGAAAAAAAGATTTGTGGTTTCAGCTTCTCTTTTGGCCGTAACACAGCAGATTTGTGGTTTTGGCTCTCTCCACAAACCGTACAACGACTTGACTAGCAGATTTGTGGTAATGGTGCTTCTGTTCTGGCCGTACAACGACTTGAATAGCATATTTGTGGTTTTGGCTTCTCTTTTCGCCGTAATACAGCAGATTTGTGGTTTTGGCTTCTCTACTAGCCGTACAAAAGCAGATTTGTGGTTTTGGCTTCTTTTCTGGCCGTACAAAAACAGATTTATGGTTTTGGCTCTCTCCACAAACCGTACAACGACTTGAATAGCAGATTTCTAGTTTTGGCTTCTTTTCTGGCCGTAAAACAGCAGATTTATGGTTTTGGCTCTCTTTACAAACCGTACAACGACTTGAATAGCAGATTTCTAGTTTTGGCTTCTTATCTGGCCGTACAAGGACTTAAAAAGCAGATTTGTTGTTTTGGCTTCTCCACAAACCGTACAACGACTTGACTAGCAGATTTGTGGTAATGGTGCTTCTGTTCTGGCCGTACAACGACTTGAATAGCAGATTTGTGGTTTTGGCTTCTCTTTTCGCCGTAATACAGCAGATTTGTGGTTTTGGCTTCTCTACTGGCCGTACAAAAGCAGATTTGTGGTTTTGGCGTTTCCACAGTCCGTACAACGACTTGAATAGCAGTTTTCTAGTTTTGGCTCCTTTTCTGGCCGTGAAACAGCAGATTTCTGGTTTTGGCTTTTCCACAATCCGTACAACGACTTGAATAGCAGATTTCTTGTTTTGGCTTCTTTTCTGGCCGTACAAGGACTTGAAAAGAAGATTTGTGGTTTCAGCTTCTCTTTTGGCCGTAACACAGCAGATTTGTGGTTTTGGCTCTCTCCACAATCCGTATAACGACTTGAATAGCAGATTTCTTGTTTTGGCTTCTTTTCTGGCCGTACAACGACTTGACAAGAAGATTTGTGGTTTAAGCTTCTCTTTTGGCCGTAACACAGCAGATTTATGGTTTTGGCTCTCTCCATAAACCGTACAACGACTTGAATAGCAGATTTCTAGTTTTGGCTTTTTTTCTGGCCGTACAAGGACTTAAAAAGCAGATTTGTTGTTTTGGCTTCTCAACAAACCGTACAACGACTTGAATAGCAGATTTGTGGTAATGGTGCTTCTGTTCTGGCCGTACAACGACTTGAATAGCAGATTTGTGGTTTTGGCTTCTCTTTTCGCCGTATACAGCAGATTTGTGGTTTTGGCTTCTCTACTAGCCGTACAAAAGCAGATTTGTGGTTTTGGCTTCTCCAGAAACCGTACAACGACTTGAAAAGCAGATTTCTGGTTTTGGCTCCTTTTCTGGCCGTACAAAAGCAGATTTGTGGTTTTGGCTTTTCCACAATCCGTACAACGACTTGAATAGCAGATTTCTTGTTTTGGCTTCTTTTTTGGCCATACACCGACTTGACAAGAAGATTTGTGGTTTTAGCTTCTATTTTGGCCGTAACACAGCAGATTTATGGTTTTGGCTCTCTCCACAAACCGTACAACGACTTGAATAGCAGATTTGTGGTTTTGGCTTCTCTTTTCGCCGTAATACAGCAGATTTGTGGTTTTGGCTTCTCTACTGGCCGTACAAAAGCAGATTTGTGGTTTTGGCTTCTCCAGAAACCGTACAAAGACTTGAAAAGCAGATTTCTGGTTTTGGCCCTTTTTCTGGCCGTACAAAAACAGATTTATGGTTTTGGCTCTCTCTCCACAAACCATACAACGACTTGAATAGCAGATTTCTAGTTTTGGCTTCTTTTCTGGCCGTACAAGGACTTAAAAAGCAGATTTGTTGTTTTGGCTTCTCTACAAACCGTACAACGACTTGACTAGCAGATTTGTGGTAATGGTGCTTCTGTTCTGGCCGTACAACGACTTGAATAGCAGATTTGTGGTTTTGGCTTCTCTTTTCGCCGTAATACAGCAGATTTGTGGTTTTGGCTTCTTTACTGGCCGTACAAAAGCAGATTTGTGGTTTTGGCTTCTCCAGAAACCGTACAACGACTTGAAAAGCAGATTTCTGGTTTTGGCTCCTATTCTGGCCGTACAAAAGCAGATTTGTGGTTTTGGCTTTTCCACAATCCGTACAACGACTTGAATAGCAGATTTCTTGTTTTGGCTTCTTTTCTAACCGTAAAACAGCAGATTTGTGGTTTTGGCTTCTCCAGAAACTGTACAAAGACTTGAAAAGCAGATTTCTGGTTTTGGCTCCTATTCTGGCCGTACAAAAGCAGATTTGTGGTTTTGGCTTTTCCACAATCCGTACAACGACTTGAATAGCAGATTTCTTGTTTTGGCTTCTTTTCTAACCGTAAAACAGCAGATTTGTGGTTTTGGCTTCTCTACTGGCCGTACAAAAGCAGATTAGTGGTTTTGGCGTTTCCACAGTCCGTACAACGACTTGAATAGCAGATTTCTTGTTTTGGCTCCTTTTCTGGCCGTGAAACAGCAGATTTCTGGTTTTGGCTTTTCCACAATCCGTACAACGACTTGAATAGCAGATTTCTTGTTTTGGCTTCTTTTCTGGCCGTACAACGACTTGAAAAGAAGATTTGTAGTTTTAGCTTCTCTTTTGGCCGTAACACAGCAGATTTATGGTTTTGGCTTCTCTTTTGGCCGTAAAACAGCAGATTTGTGGTTTTGGCTCCTTTTCTGGCCGTAAAACAGCAGATTTCTGGTTTTGGCTTTTTTTCTGGCCGTACAACGACTTGAAAAGAAGATTTGTGGTTTCAGCTTCTCTTTTGGCCGTAACACAGCAGATTTGTGGTTTTGGCTCTCTCCACAATCCGTATAACGACTTGAATAACAGATTTCTTGTTTTGGCTTCTTTTCTGGCCGTACAACGACTTGACAAGAAGATTTGTGGTTTTAGCTTCTCTTTTGGCCGTAACACAGCAGATTTATGGTTTTGGCTCTCTCCATAAACCGTACAACGACTTGAATAGCAGATTTCTAGTTTTGGCTTTTTTTCTGGCGGTACAACGACTTGACAAGAAGATTTGTGGTTTTAGCTTCTCTTTTGGCCGTAACATAGCAGATTTATGGTTTTGGCTCTCTACACAAACCGTACAATGACTTGAATAGCAGATTTCTAGTTTTTAGTTCTTTTCTGGCCGTACAAGGACTTAAAAAGCAGATTTGTTGTTTTGGCTTCTCAACAAACCGTACAACGACTTGACTAGCAGATTTGTGATAATGGTGCTTCTGTTCTGGCCGTACAACGACTTGAATAGCAGATTTGTGGTTTTGGCTTCTCTTTTCGCCGTATACAGCAGATTTGTGGTTTTGGCTTCTCTACTAACCGTACAAAAGCAGATTTGTGGTTTTGGCTTCTCCAGAAACCGTACAACGACTTGAAAAGCAGATTTCTGGTTTTGGCTCCTTTTCTGGCCGTACAAAAGCAGATTTGTGGTTTTGGCTATTCCACAATCCGTACAACGACTTGAATAGCAGATTTCTTGTTTTGGCTTCTTTTCTGGCCGTACAACGACTTGACAAGAAGATTTGTGGTTTTAGCTTCTTAACAAACCGTACAACGACTTGACTAGCAGATTTGTGGTAATGGTGCTTCTGTTCTGGCCGTACAACGACTTGAATAGCAGATTTGTGGTTTTGGCTTCTCTTTTCGCCGTAATACAGCAGATTTGTGGTTTTGGCTTCTCTACTGGCCGTACAAAAGCAGATTTGTGGTTTTGGCTTCTCCAGAAACCGTACAACGACTTGAAAAGCAGATTTCTGGTTTTGGCTCCTTTTCTGGCCGTACAAAAGCAGATTTGTGGTTTTGGCTTTTCCACAATCCGTACAACGACTTGAATAGCAGATTTCTTGTTTTGGCTTCTTTTTTGGCCATACACCGACTTGACAAGAAGATTTGTGGTTTTAGCTTCTATTTTGGCCGTAACACAGCAGATTTATGGTTTTGGCTCTCTCCACAAACCGTACAACGACTTGAATAGCAGATTTGTGGTTTTGGCTTCTCTTTTCGCCGTAATACAGCAGATTTGTGGTTTTGGCTTCTCTACTGGCCGTACAAAAGCAGATTTGTGGTTTTGGCTTCTCCAGAAACCGTACAAAGACTTGAAAAGCAGATTTCTGGTTTTGGCTCTTTTTCTGGCCGTACAAAAACAGATTTATGGTTTTGGCTCTCTCCACAAACCATACAACGACTTGAATAGCAGATTTCTAGTTTTGGCTTCTTTTCTGGCCGTACAAGGACTTAAAAAGCAGATTTGTTGTTTTGGCTTCTCTACAAACCGTACAACGACTTGACTAGCAGATTTGTGGTAATGGTGCTTCTGTTCTGGCCGTACAACGACTTGAATAGCAGATTTGTGGTTTTGGCTTCTCTTTTCGCCGTAATACAGCAGATTTGTGGTTTTGGCTTCTTTACTGGCCGTACAAAAGCAGATTTGTGGTTTTGGCTTCTCCAGAAACCGTACAACGACTTGAAAAGCAGATTTCTGGTTTTGGCTCCTATTCTGGCCGTACAAAAGCAGATTTGTGGTTTTGGCTTTTCCACAATCCGTACAACGACTTGAATAGCAGATTTCTTGTTTTGGCTTCTTTTCTAACCGTAAAACAGCAGATTTGTGGTTTTGGCTTCTCCAGAAACTGTACAAAGACTTGAAAAGCAGATTTCTGGTTTTGGCTCCTATTCTGGCCGTACAAAAGCAGATTTGTGGTTTTGGCTTTTCCACAATCCGTACAACGACTTGAATAGCAGATTTCTTGTTTTGGCTTCTTTTCTAACCGTAAAACAGCAGATTTGTGGTTTTGGCTTCTCTACTGGCCGTACAAAAGCAGATTAGTGGTTTTGGCGTTTCCACAGTCCGTACAACGACTTGAATAGCAGATTTCTTGTTTTGGCTCCTTTTCTGGCCGTGAAACAGCAGATTTCTGGTTTTGGCTTTTCCACAATCCGTACAACGACTTGAATAGCAGATTTCTTGTTTTGGCTTCTTTTCTGGCCGTACAACGACTTGAAAAGAAGATTTGTAGTTTTAGCTTCTCTTTTGGCCGTAACACAGCAGATTTATGGTTTTGGCTTCTCTTTTGGCCGTAAAACAGCAGATTTGTGGTTTTGGCTCCTTTTCTGGCCGTAAAACAGCAGATTTCTGGTTTTGGCTTTTTTTCTGGCCGTACAACGACTTGAAAAGAAGATTTGTGGTTTCAGCTTCTCTTTTGGCCGTAACACAGCAGATTTGTGGTTTTGGCTCTCTCCACAATCCGTATAACGACTTGAATAACAGATTTCTTGTTTTGGCTTCTTTTCTGGCCGTACAACGACTTGACAAGAAGATTTGTGGTTTTAGCTTCTCTTTTGGCCGTAACACAGCAGATTTATGGTTTTGGCTCTCTCCATAAACCGTACAACGACTTGAATAACAGATTTCTTGTTTTGGCTTCTTTTCTGGCCGTACAACGACTTGACAAGAAGATTTGTGGTTTTGGCTTCTCTTTTCGCCGTATACAGCAGATTTGTGGTTTTGGCTTCTCTACTAACCGTACAAAAGCAGATTTGTGGTTTTGGCTTCTCCAGAAACCGTACAACGACTTGAAAAGCAGATTTCTGGTTTTGGCTCCTTTTCTGGCCGTACAAAAGCAGATTTGTGGTTTTGGCTATTCCACAATCCGTACAACGACTTGAATAGCAGATTTCTTGTTTTGGCTTCTTTTCTGGCCGTACAACGACTTGACAAGAAGATTTGTGGTTTTAGCTTCTCTTTTGGCCGTAACACAGCAGATTTATGGTTTTGGCTCTCTCCACAAACCGTACAACGACTTGAATAGCAGATTTCTAGTTTTGGCTTCTTTTCTGGCCGTACAAGGACTTAAAAAGCAGATTTGTTGTTTTGGCTTCTCAACAAACCGTACAACGACTTGACTAGCAGATTTGTGGTAATGGTGCTTCTGTTCTGGCCGTACAACGACTTGAATAGCAGATTTGTGGTTTTGGCTTCTCTTTTCGCCGTAATACAGCAGATTTGTGGTTTTGGCTTCTCTACTGGCCGTACAAAAGCAGATTTGTGGTTTTGGCTTCTCCAGAAACCGTACAAAGACTTGAAAAGCAGATTTCTGGTTTTGGCTCCTTTTCTGGCCGTACAAAAACAGATTTATGGTTTTGGCTCTCTCCACAAACCGTACAACGACTTGAATAGCAGATTTCTAGTTTTGGCTTCTTTTCTGGCCGTACAAGGACTTAAAAAGCAGATTTGTTGTTTTGGCTTCTCTACAAACCGTACAACGACTTGACTAGCAGATTTGTGGTAATGGTGCTTCTGTTCTGGCCGTACAACGACTTGAATAGCAGATTTGTGGTTTTGGCTTCTCTTTTCGCCGTAATACAGCAGATTTGTGGTTTTGGCTTCTCTACTGGCCGTACAAAAGCAGATTTGTGGTTTTGGCTTCTCCTGAAACGGTGCAACGACTTGAAAAGCAGATTTCTGGTTTTGGCTCCTATTCTGGCCGTACAAAAGCAGATTTGTGGTTTTGGCTCTCTCCACAATCCGTACAACGACTTGAATAGCAGATTTCTTGTTTTGGCTTCTTTTCTAACCGTAAAACAGCAGATTTGTGGTTTTGGCGTTTCCACAGTCCGTACAACGACTTGAATAGCAGATTTCTGGTTTTTGCTTCTCTTTTGGCCTTAAAACAGCAGATTTGTGGTTTTGGCTCCTTTTCTGGCCGTACAAAAGCAGATTTGTGGTTTTTGCTTTTGGTACAACGACTTGAATAGCAGATTTCTTGTTTTGGCTTCTTTTCTGGCCGTAAAACAGCAGATTTATGGTTTTGGCTCTCTCCACAAACCGTACAACGACTTGAATAGCAGATTTCTAGTTTTGGCTTCTTATCTGGCCGTACAAGGACTTAAAAAGCAGATTTGTTGTTTTGGCTTCTCCACAAACCGTACAACGACTTGACTAGCAGATTTGTGGTAATGGTGCTTCTGTTCTGGCCGTACAACGACTTGAATAGCAGATTTGTGGTTTTGGCTTCTCTTTTCGCCGTAATACAGCAGATTTGTGGTTTTGGCTTCTCTACTGGCCGTACAAAAGCAGATTTGTGGTTTTGGCTTCTCCAGAAACCGTACAACGACTTGAAAAGCAGATTTCTGGTTTTGGCTCCTATTCTGGCCGTACAAAAGCAGATTTGTGGTTTTGGCTTTTCCACAATCCGTACAACGACTTGAATAGCAGATTTCTTGTTTTGGCTTCTTTTCTAACCGTAAAACAGCAGATTTGTGGTTTTGGCTTCTCTACTGGCCGTACAAAAGCAGATTAGTGGTTTTGGCGTTTCCACAGTCCGTACAACGACTTGAATAGCAGATTTCTTGTTTTGGCTCCTTTTCTGGCCGTGAAACAGCAGATTTCTGGTTTTGGCTTTTCCACAATCCGTACAACGACTTGAATAGCAGATTTCTTGTTTTGGCTTCTTTTCTGGCCGTACAACGACTTGACAAGAAGATTTGTGGTTTTAGCTTCTCTTTTGGCCGTAACACAGCAGATTTATGGTTTTGGCTCTCTCCACAAACCGTACAACGACTTGAATAGCAGATTTCTAGTTTTGGCTTCTTTTCTGGCCGTACAAGGACTTAAAAAGCAGATTTGTTGTTTTGGCTTCTCAACAAACCGTACAACGACTTGACTAGCAGATTTGTGGTAATGGTGCTTCTGTTCTGGCCGTACAACGACTTGAATAGCAGATTTGTGGTTTTGGCTTCTCTTTTCGCCGTAATACAGCAGATTTGTGGTTTTGGCTTCTCTACTGGCCGTACAAAAGCAGATTTGTGGTTTTGGCTTCTCCAGAAACCGTACAAAGACTTGAAAAGCAGATTTCTGGTTTTGGCTCCTTTTCTGGCCGTACAAAAACAGATTTATGGTTTTGGCTCTCTCCACAAACCGTACAACGACTTGAATAGCAGATTTCTAGTTTTGGCTTCTTTTCTGGCCGTACAAGGACTTAAAAAGCAGATTTATTGTTTTGGCTTCTCTACAAACCGTACAACGACTTGACTAGCAGATTTGTGGTAATGGTGCTTCTGTTCTGGCCGTACAACGACTTGAATAGCAGATTTGTGGTTTTGGCTTCTCTTTTCGCCGTAATACAGCAGATTTGTGGTTTTGGCTTCTCTACTGGCCGTACAAAAGCAGATTTGTGGTTTTGGCTTCTCCAGAAACCGTACAAAGACTTGAAAAGCAGATTTCTGGTTTTGGCTCTCTCCACAAACCGTACAACAACTTGAATAGCAGATTTCTAGTTTTGGCTTCTTTTCTGGCCGTACAAGGACTTAAAAAGCAGATTTGTTGTTTTGGCTTCTCCACAAACCGTACAACGACTTGACTAGCAGATTTGTGGTAATGGTGCTTCTGTTCTGGCCGTACAACGACTTGAATAGCAGATTTGTGGTTTTGGCTTCTCTTTTCGCCGTAATAGAGCAGATTTGTGGTTTTGGCTTCTCTATTGGCCGTACAAAAGCAGATTTGTGGTTTTGGCTTCTCCAGAAACCGTACAAAGACTTGAAAAGCAGATTTCTGGTTTTGGCTCCTCTTCTGGCCGTACAAAAACAGATTTATGGTTTTGGCTCTCTCCACAAACCGTACAACGACTTGAATAGCAGATTTCTAGTTTTGGCTTCTTTTCTGGCCGTACAAAAGCAGATTTGTAATTTTGGCTTTTCCACAATCCGTACAACGACTTGAATAGCAGATTTCTTGTTTTGGCTTCTTTTCTAACCGTAAAACAGCAGATTTGTGGTTTTGGCTTCTCTACTGGCCGTACAAAAGCAGATTTGTGGTTTTGGCGTTTCCACAGTCCGTACAACGACTTGAATAGCAGATTTCTTGTTTTGGCTCCTTTTATGGCCGTAAAACAGCAGATTTCTGGTTTTGGCTTTTTTTCTGGCCGTACAACGACTTGAAAAAAAGATTTGTGGTTTCAGCTTCTCTTTTGGCCGTAACACAGCAGATTTGTGGTTTTGGCTCTCTCCACAAACCGTACAACGACTTGACTAGCAGATTTGTGGTAATGGTGCTTCTGTTCTGGCCGTACAACGACTTGAATAGCATATTTGTGGTTTTGGCTTCTCTTTTCGCCGTAATACAGCAGATTTGTGGTTTTGGCTTCTCTACTAGCCGTACAAAAGCAGATTTGTGGTTTTGGCTTCTTTTCTGGCCGTACAAAAACAGATTTATGGTTTTGGCTCTCTCCACAAACCGTACAACGACTTGAATAGCAGATTTCTAGTTTTGGCTTCTTTTCTGGCCGTAAAACAGCAGATTTATGGTTTTGGCTCTCTTTACAAACCGTACAACGACTTGAATAGCAGATTTCTAGTTTTGGCTTCTTATCTGGCCGTACAAGGACTTAAAAAGCAGATTTGTTGTTTTGGCTTCTCCACAAACCGTACAACGACTTGACTAGCAGATTTGTGGTAATGGTGCTTCTGTTCTGGCCGTACAACGACTTGAATAGCAGATTTGTGGTTTTGGCTTCTCTTTTCGCCGTAATACAGCAGATTTGTGGTTTTGGCTTCTCTACTGGCCGTACAAAAGCAGATTTGTGGTTTTGGCGTTTCCACAGTCCGTACAACGACTTGAATAGCAGTTTTCTAGTTTTGGCTCCTTTTCTGGCCGTGAAACAGCAGATTTCTGGTTTTGGCTTTTCCACAATCCGTACAACGACTTGAATAGCAGATTTCTTGTTTTGGCTTCTTTTCTGGCCGTACAAGGACTTGAAAAGAAGATTTGTGGTTTCAGCTTCTCTTTTGGCCGTAACACAGCAGATTTGTGGTTTTGGCTCTCTCCACAATCCGTATAACGACTTGAATAGCAGATTTCTTGTTTTGGCTTCTTTTCTGGCCGTACAACGACTTGACAAGAAGATTTGTGGTTTAAGCTTCTCTTTTGGCCGTAACACAGCAGATTTATGGTTTTGGCTCTCTCCATAAACCGTACAACGACTTGAATAGCAGATTTCTAGTTTTGGCTTTTTTTCTGGCCGTACAAGGACTTAAAAAGCAGATTTGTTGTTTTGGCTTCTCAACAAACCGTACAACGACTTGAATAGCAGATTTGTGGTAATGGTGCTTCTGTTCTGGCCGTACAACGACTTGAATAGCAGATTTGTGGTTTTGGCTTCTCTTTTCGCCGTATACAGCAGATTTGTGGTTTTGGCTTCTCTACTAGCCGTACAAAAGCAGATTTGTGGTTTTGGCTTCTCCAGAAACCGTACAACGACTTGAAAAGCAGATTTCTGGTTTTGGCTCCTTTTCTGGCCGTACAAAAGCAGATTTGTGGTTTTGGCTTTTCCACAATCCGTACAACGACTTGAATAGCAGATTTCTTGTTTTGGCTTCTTTTTTGGCCATACACCGACTTGACAAGAAGATTTGTGGTTTTAGCTTCTATTTTGGCCGTAACACAGCAGATTTATGGTTTTGGCTCTCTCCACAAACCGTACAACGACTTGAATAGCAGATTTGTGGTTTTGGCTTCTCTTTTCGCCGTAATACAGCAGATTTGTGGTTTTGGCTTCTCTACTGGCCGTACAAAAGCAGATTTGTGGTTTTGGCTTCTCCAGAAACCGTACAACGACTTGAATAGCAGATTTCTGGTTTTGGCTCTTTTTCTGGCCGTACAAAAACAGATTTATGGTTTTGGCTCTCTCCACAAACCATACAACGACTTGAATAGCAGATTTCTAGTTTTGGCTTCTTTTCTGGCCGTACAAGGACTTAAAAAGCAGATTTGTTGTTTTGGCTTCTCTACAAACCGTACAACGACTTGACTAGCAGATTTGTGGTAATGGTGCTTCTGTTCTGGCCGTACAACGACTTGAATAGCAGATTTGTGGTTTTGGCTTCTCTTTTCGCCGTAATACAGCAGATTTGTGGTTTTGGCTTCTTTACTGGCCGTACAAAAGCAGATTTGTGGTTTTGGCTTCTCCAGAAACCGTACAACGACTTGAAAAGCAGATTTCTGGTTTTGGCTCCTATTCTGGCCGTACAAAAGCAGATTTGTGGTTTTGGCTTTTCCACAATCCGTACAACGACTTGAATAGCAGATTTCTTATTTTGGCTTCTTTTCTAACCGTAAAACAGCAGATTTGTGGTTTTGGCTTCTCCAGAAACTGTACAAAGACTTGAAAAGCAGATTTCTGGTTTTGGCTCCTATTCTGGCCGTACAAAAGCAGATTTGTGGTTTTGGCTTTTCCACAATCCGTACAACGACTTGAATAGCAGATTTCTTGTTTTGGCTTCTTTTCTAACCGTAAAACAGCAGATTTGTGGTTTTGGCTTCTCTACTGGCCGTACAAAAGCAGATTAGTGGTTTTGGCGTTTCCACAGTCCGTACAACGACTTGAATAGCAGATTTCTTGTTTTGGCTCCTTTTCTGGCCGTGAAACAGCAGATTTCTGGTTTTGGCTTTTCCACAATCCGTACAACGACTTGAATAGCAGATTTCTTGTTTTGGCTTCTTTTCTGGCCGTACAACGACTTGAAAAGAAGATTTGTAGTTTTAGCTTCTCTTTTGGCCGTAACATAGCAGATTTATGGTTTTGGCTCTCTACACAAACCGTACAATGACTTGAATAGCATATTTCTAGTTTTAAGTTCTTTTCTGGCCGTACAAGGACTTAAAAAGCAGATTTGTTGTTTTGGCTTCTCAACAAACCGTACAACGACTTGACTAGCAGATTTGTGGTAATGGTGCTTCTGTTCTGGCCGTACAACGACTTGAATAGCAGATTTGTGGTTTTGGCTTCTCTTTTCGCCGTATACAGCAGATTTGTGGTTTTGGCTTCTCTACTAACCGTACAAAAGCAGATTTGTGGTTTTGGCTTCTCCAGAAACCGTACAACGACTTGAAAAGCAGATTTCTGGTTTTGGCTCCTTTTCTGGCCGTACAAAAGCAGATTTGTGGTTTTGGCTATTCCACAATCCGTACAACGACTTGAATAGCAGATTTCTTGTTTTGGCTTCTTTTCTGGCCGTACAACGACTTGACAAGAAGATTTGTGGTTTTAGCTTCTCTTTTGGCCGTAACACAGCAGATTTATGGTTTTGGCTCTCTCCACAAACCGTACAACGACTTGAATAGCAGATTTCTAGTTTTGGCTTCTTTTCTGGCCGTACAAGGACTTAAAAAGCAGATTTGTTGTTTTGGCTTCTCAACAAACCGTACAACGACTTGACTAGCAGATTTGTGGTAATGGTGCTTCTGTTCTGGCCGTACAACGACTTGAATAGCAGATTTGTGGTTTTGGCTTCTCTTTTCGCCGTAATACAGCAGATTTGTGGTTTTGGCTTCTCTACTCGCCGTACAAAAGCAGATTTGTGGTTTTGGCTTCTCCAGAAACCGTACAAAGACTTGAAAAGCAGATTTCTGGTTTTGGCTCCTTTTCTGGCCGTACAAAAACAGATTTATGGTTTTGGCTCTCTCCACAAACCGTACAACGACTTGAATAGCAGATTTCTAGTTTTGGCTTCTTTTCTGGCCGTACAAGGACTTAAAAAGCAGATTTGTTGTTTTGGCTTCTCTACAAACCGTACAACGACTTGACTAGCAGATTTGTGGTAATGGTGCTTCTGTTCTGGCCGTACAACGACTTGAATAGCAGATTTGTGGTTTTGGCTTCTCTTTTCGCCGTAATACAGCAGATTTGTGGTTTTGGCTTCTCTACTGGCCGTACAAAAGCAGATTTGTGGTTTTGGCTTCTCCTGAAACCGTACAACGACTTGAAAAGCAGATTTCTGGTTTTGGCTCCTATTCTGGCCGTACAAAAGCAGATTTGTGGTTTTGGCTTTTCCACAATCCGTACAACGACTTGAATAGCAGATTTCTTGTTTTGGCTTCTTTTCTAACCGTAAAACAGCAGATTTGTGGTTTTGGCGTTTCCACAGTCCGTACAACGACTTGAATAGCAGATTTCTGGTTTTTGCTTCTCTTTTGGCCTTAAAACAGCAGATTTGTGGTTTTGGCTCCTTTTCTGGCCGTACAAAAGCAGATTTGTGGTTTTTGCTTTTGGTACAACGACTTGAATAGCAGATTTCTTGTTTTGGCTTCTTTTCTGGCCGTAAAACAGCAGATTTATGGTTTTGGCTCTCTCCACAAACCGTACAACGACTTGAATAGCAGATTTCTAGTTTTGGCTTCTTATCTGGCCGTACAAGGACTTAAAAAGCAGATTTGTTGTTTTGGCTTCTCCACAAACCGTACAACGACTTGACTAGCAGATTTGTGGTAATGGTGCTTCTGTTCTGGCCGTACAACGACTTGAATAGCAGATTTGTGGTTTTGGCTTCTCTTTTCGCCGTAATACAGCAGATTTGTGGTTTTGGCATCTCTACTGGCCGTACAAAAGCAGATTTGTGGTTTTGGCGTTTCCACAGTCCGTACAACGACTTGAATAGCAGATTTCTTGTTTTGGCTCCTTTTCTGGCCGTGAAACAGCAGATTTCTGGTTTTGGCTTTTCCACAATCCGTACAACGACTTGAATAGCAGATTTCTTGTTTTGGCTTCTTTTCTGGCCGTACAACGACTTGAAAAGAAGATTTGTAGTTTTAGCTTCTCTTTTGGCCGTAACACAGCAGATTTATGGTTTTGGCTTCTCTTTTGGCCGTAAAACAGCAGATTTGTGGTTTTGGCTCCTTTTCTGGCCGTAAAACAGCAGATTTCTGGTTTTGGCTTTTTTTCTGGCCGTACAACGACTTGAAAAGAAGATTTGTGGTTTCAGCTTCTCTTTTGGCCGTAACACAGCAGATTTGTGGTTTTGGCTCTCTCCACAATCCGTATAACGACTTGAATAGCAGATTTCTTGTTTTGGCTTCTTTTCTGGCCGTACAACGACTTGACAAGAAGATTTGTGGTTTAAGCTTCTCTTTTGGCCGTAACACAGCAGATTTATGGTTTTGGCTCTCTCCATAAACCGTACAACGACATGAATAGCAGATTTCTAGTTTTGGCTTTTTTTCTGGCCGTACAAGGACTTAAAAAGCAGATTTGTTGTTTTGGCTTCTCAACAAACCGTACAACGACTTGACTAGCAGATTTGTGGTAATGGTGCTTCTGTTCTTGCCGTACAACGACTTGAATAGCAGATTTGTGGTTTTGGCTTCTCTTTTCGCCGTATACAGCAGATTTGTGGTTTTGGCTTCTCTACTAGCCGTACAAAAGCAGATTTGTGGTTTTGGCTTCTCCAGAAACCGTACAACGACTTGAAAAGCAGATTTCTGGTTTTGGCTCCTTTTCTGGCCGTACAAAAGCAGATTTGTGGTTTTGGCTATTCCACAATCCGTACAACGACTTGAATAGCAGATTTCTTGTTTTGGCTTCTTTTCTGGCCGTACAACGACTTGACAAGAAGATTTGTGGTTTTAGCTTCTCTTTTGGCCGTAACACAGCAGATTTATGGTTTTGGCTCTCTCCACAAACCATACAACGACTTGAATAGCAGATTTCTAGTTTTGGCTTCTTTTCTGGCCGTACAAGGACTTAAAAAGCAGATTTGTTGTTTTGGCTTCTCAACAAACCGTACAACGACTTGACTAGCAGATTTGTGGTAATGGTGCTTCTGTTCTGGCCGTACAACGACTTGAATAGCAGATTTTTGGTTTTGGCTTCTCTTTTCGCCGTAATACAGCAGATTTGTGGTTTTGGCTTCTCTACTGGCCGTACAAAAGCAGATTTGTGGTTTTGGCTTCTCCAGAAACCGTACAAAGACTTGAAAAGCAGATTTCTGGTTTTGGCTCCTTTTCTGGCCGTACAAAAACAGATTTATGGTTTTGGCTCTCTCCACAAACCGTACAACGACTTGAATAGCAGATTTCTAGTTTTGGCTTCTTTTCTGGCCGTACAAGGACTTAAAAAGCAGATTTGTTGTTTTGGCTTCTCTACAAACCGTACAACGACTTGACTAGCAGATTTGTGGTAATGGTGCTTCTGTTCTGGCCGTACAACGACTTGAATAGCAGATTTGTGGTTTTGGCTTCTCTTTTCGCCGTAATACAGCAGATTTGTGGTTTTGGCTTCTCTACTGGCCGTACAAAAGCAGATTTGTGGTTTTGGCTTCTCCTGAAACCGTACAACGACTTGAAAAGCAGATTTCTGGTTTTGGCTCCTATTCTGGCCGTACAAAAGCAGATTTGTGGTTTTGGCTTTTCCACAATCCGTACAACGACTTGAATAGCAGATTTCTTGTTTTGGCTTCTTTTCTAACCGTAAAACAGCAGATTTGTGGTTTTTGCGTTTCCACAGTCCGTACAACGACTTGAATAGCAGATTTCTGGTTTTTGCTTCTCTTTTGGCCTTAAAACAGCAGATTTGTGGTTTTGGCTCCTTTTCTGGCCGTACAAAAGCAGATTTGTGGTTTTGACTTTTGGTACAACGACTTGAATAGCAGATTTCTTGTTTTGGCTTCTTTTCTGGCCGTAAAACAGCAGATTTATGGTTTTGGCTCTCTCCACAAACCGTACAACGACTTGAATAGCAGATTTCTAGTTTTGGCTTCTTATCTGGCCGTACAAGGACTTAAATAGCAGATTTGTTGTTTTGGCTTCTCCCCAAACCGTACAACGACTTGACTAGCAGATTTGTGGTAATGGTGCGTCTGTTCTGGCCGTACAACGACTTGAATAGCAGATTTGTGGTTTTGGCTTCTCTTTTCGCCGTAATACAGCAGATTTGTGGTTTTGGCTTCTCTACTGGCCGTACAAAAGCAGATTTGTGGTTTTGGCTTCTCCAGAAACCGTACAACGACTTGAAAAGCAGATTTCTGGTTTTGGCTCCTATTCTGGCCGTACAAAAGCAGATTTGTGGTTTTGGCTATTCCACAATCCGTACAACGACTTGAATAGCAGATTTCTTGTTTTGGCTTCTTTTCTGGCCGTACAATGACTTGACAAGAAGATTTGTGGTTTTAGCTTCTCTTTTGGCCGTAACACAGCAGATTTATGGTTTTGGCTCTCTCCACAAACCATACAACGACTTGAATAGCAGATTTCTAGTTTTGGCTTCTTTTCTGGCCGTACAAGGACTTAAAAAGCAGATTTGTTGTTTTGGCTTCTCAACAAACCGTACAACGACTTGACTAGCAGATTTGTGGTAATGGTGCTTCTGTTCTGGCCGTACAACGACTTGAATAGCAGATTTTTGGTTTTGGCTTCTCTTTTCGCCGTAATACAGCAGATTTGTGGTTTTGGCTTCTCTACTGGCCGTACAAAAGCAGATTTGTGGTTTTGGCTTCTCCAGAAACCGTACAAAGACTTGAAAAGCAGATTTCTGGTTTTGGCTCCTTTTCTGGCCGTACAAAAACAGATTTATGGTTTTGGCTCTCTCCACAAACCGTACAACGACTTGAATAGCAGATTTCTAGTTTTGGCTTCTTTTCTGGCCGTACAAGGACTTAAAAAGCAGATTTGTTGTTTTGGCTTCTCTACAAACCGTACAACGACTTGACTAGCAGATTTGTGGTAATGGTGCTTCTGTTCTGGCCGTACAACGACTTGAATAGCAGATTTGTGGTTTTGGCTTCTCTTTTCGCCGTAATACAGCAGATTTGTGGTTTTGGCTTCTCTACTGGCCGTACAAAAGCAGATTTGTGGTTTTGGCTTCTCCTGAAACCGTACAACGACTTGAAAAGCAGATTTCTGGTTTTGGCTCCTATTCTGGCCGTACAAAAGCAGATTTGTGGTTTTGGCTTTTCCACAATCCGTACAACGACTTGAATAGCAGATTTCTTGTTTTGGCTTCTTTTCTAACCGTAAAACAGCAGATTTGTGGTTTTGGCGTTTCCACAGTCCGTACAACGACTTGAATAGCAGATTTCTGGTTTTTGCTTCTCTTTTGGCCTTAAAACAGCAGATTTGTGGTTTTGGCTCCTTTTCTGGCCGTACAAAAGCAGATTTGTGGTTTTGGCTTTTGGTACAACGACTTGAATAGCAGATTTCTTGTTTTGGCTTCTTTTCTGGCCGTAAAACAGCAGATTTATGGTTTTGGCTCTCTCCACAAACCGTACAACGACTTGAATAGCAGATTTCTAGTTTTGGCTTCTTATCTGGCCGTACAAGGACTTAAATAGCAGATTTGTTGTTTTGGCTTCTCCCCAAACCGTACAACGACTTGACTAGCAGATTTGTGGTAATGGTGCGTCTGTTCTGGCCGTACAACGACTTGAATAGCAGATTTGTGGTTTTGGCTTCTCTTTTCGCCGTAATACAGCAGATTTGTGGTTTTGGCTTCTCTACTGGCCGTACAAAAGCAGATTTGTGGTTTTGGCTTCTCCAGAAACCGTACAACGACTTGAAAAGCAGATTTCTGGTTTTGGCTCCTATTCTGGCCGTACAAAAGCAGATTTGTGGTTTTGGCTTTTCCACAATCCGTACAACGACTTGAATAGCAGATTTCTTGTTTTGGCTTCTTTTCTAACCGTAAAACAGCAGATTTGTGGTTTTGGCTTCTCTACTGGCCGTACAAAAGCAGATTAGTGGTTTGGGCGTTTCCACAGTCCGTACAACGACTTGAATAGCAGATTTCTTGTTTTGGCTCCTTTTCTGGCCGTGAAACAGCAGATTTCTGGTTTTGGCTTTTCCACAATCCGTACAACGACTTGAATAGCAGATTTCTTGTTTTGGCTTCTTTTCTGGCCGTACAACGACTTGAAAAGAAGATTTGTATTTTAGCTTCTCTTTTGGCTGTAACACAGCAGATTTATGGTTTTGGCTTCTCTTTTGGCCGTAAAACAGCAGATTTGTGGTTTTGGCTCCTTTTCTGGCCGTAAAACAGCAGATTTCTGGTTTTGGCTTTTTTTCTGGCCGTACAACGACTTGAAAAGAAGATTTGTGGTTTCAGCTTCTCTTTTGGCCGTAACACAGCAGATTTGTGGTTTTGGCTCTCTCCACAATCCGTATAACGACTTGAATAGCAGATTTCTTGTTTTGGCTTCTTTTCTGGCCGTACAACGACTTGACAAGAAGATTTGTGGTTTAAGCTTCTCTTTTGGCCGTAACACAGCAGATTTATGGTTTTGGCTCTCTCCATTAACCGTACAACGACTTGAATAGCAGATTTCTAGTTTTGGCTTTTTTTCTGGCCGTACAAGGACTTAAAAAGCAGATTTGTTGTTTTGGCTTCTCAACAAACCGTACAACGACTTGACTAGCAGATTTGTGGTAATGGTGCTTCTGTTCTTGCCGTACAACGACTTGAATAGCAGATTTGTGGTTTTGGCTTCTCTTTTCGCCGTATACAGCAGATTTGTGGTTTTGGCTTCTCTACTAGCCGTACAAAAGCAGATTTGTGGTTTTGGCTTCTCCAGAAACCGTACAACGACTTGAATAGCAGATTTCTTGTTTTGGCTTCTTTTTTGGCCATACAACGACTTGACAAGAAGATTTGTGGTTTTAGCTTCTATTTTGGCCGTAACACAGCAGATTTATGGTTTTGGCTCTCTCCACAAACCGTACAACGACTTGAATAGCAGATTTCTAGTTTTGGCTTCTTTTCTGGCCGTACAAGGACTTAAAAAGCAGATTTGTTGTTTTGGCTTCTCAACAAACCGTACAACGACTTGACTAGCAGATTTGTGGTAATGGTGTTTTTGTTCTGGCCGTACAACGACTTGAATAGCAGATTTGTGGTTTTGGCTTCTCTTTTCGCCGTAATACAGCAGATTTGTGGTTTTGGCCTCTCTACTGGCCGTACAAAAGCAGATTTGTGGTTTTGGCTTCTCCAGAAACCGTACAAAGACTTGAAAAGCAGATTTCTGGTTTTGGCTCCTTTTCTGGCCGTACAAAAACAGATTTATGGTTTTGGCTCTCTCCACAAACCTTACAACGACTTGAATAGCAGATTTCTAGTTTTGGCTTCTTTTCTGGCCGTACAAGGACTTAAAAAGCAGATTTGTTGTTTTGGCTTCTCTACAAACCGTACAACGACTTGACTAGCAGATTTGTGGTAATGGTGCTTCTGTTCTGGCCGTACAACGACTTGAATAGCAGATTTGTGGTTTTGGCTTCTCTTTTCGCCGTAATACAGCAGATTTGTGGTTTTGGCTTCTCTACTGGCCGTACAAAAGCAGATTTGTGGTTTTGGCTTCTCCAGAAACCGTACAACGACTTGAAAAGCAGATTTCTGGTTTTGGCTCCTATTCTGGCCGTACAAAAGCAGATTTGTGGTTTTGGCTTTTCCACAATCCGTACAACGACTTGAATAGCAGATTTCTTGTTTTGGCTTCTTTTCTAACCGTAAAACAGCAGATTTGTGGTTTTGGCGTTTCCACAGTCCGTACAACGACTTGAATAGCAGATTTCTGGTTTTTGCTTCTCTTTTGGCCTTAAAACAGCAGATTTGTGGTTTTGGCTCCTTTTCTGGCCGTACAAAAGCAGATTTGTGGTTTTGGCTTTTGGTACAACGACTTGAATAGCAGATTTCTTGTTTTGGTTCTTTTCTGGCCGTAAAACAGCAGATTTATGGTTTTGGCTCTCTCCACAAACCGTACAACGACTTGAATAGCAGATTTCTAGTTTTGGCTTCTTATCTGGCCGTACAAGGACTTAAAAAGCAGATTTGTTGTTTTGGCTTCTCCACGAACCGTACAACGACTTGACTAGCAGATTTGTGGTAATGGTGCTTCTGTTCTGGCCGTACAACGACTTGAATAGCAGATTTGTGGTTTTGGCTTCTCTTTTCGCCGTAATACAGCAGATTTGTGGTTTTGGCTTCTCTACTGGCCGTACAAAAGCAGATTTGTGGTTTTGGCTTCTCCAGAAACCGTACAACGACTTGAAAAGCAGATTTCTGGTTTTGGCTCCTATTCTGGCCGTACAAAAGCAGATTTGTGGTTTTGGCTTTTTCACAATCCGTACAACGACTTGAATAGCAGATTTCTTGTTTTGGCTCCTTTTCTGGCCGTGAAACAGCAGATTTCTGGTTTTGGCTTTTCCACAATCCGTACAACGACTTGAATAGCAGATTTCTTGTTTTGGCTTCTTTTCTGGCCGTACAACGACTTGAAAAGAAGATTTGTAGTTTTAGCTTCTCTTTTGGCCGTAACACAGCAGATTTATGGTTTTGGCTTCTCTTTTGGCCGTAAAACAGCAGATTTGTGGTTTTGGCTCCTTTTCTGGACGTAAAACAGCATATTTCTGGTTTTGGCTTTTTTTCTGGCCGTACAACGACTTGAAAAGAAGATTTGTGGTTTCAGCTTCTCTTTTGGCCGTAACACAGCAGATTTGTGGTTTTGGCTCTCTCCACAATCCGTATAACGACTTGAATAACAGATTTCTTGTTTTGGCTTCTTTTCTGGCCGTACAACGACTTGACAAGAAGATTTGTGGTTTTAGCTTCTCTTTTGGCCGTAACACAGCAGATTTATGGTTTTGGCTCTCTCCATAAACCGTACAACGACTTGAATAGCAGATTTCTAGTTTTGGCTTTTTTTTCTGGCCGTACAACGACTTGACAAGAAGATTTGTGGTTTTAGCTTCTCTTTTGGCCGTAACATAGCAGATTTATGGTTTTGGCTCTCTACACAAACCGTACAATGACTTGAATAGCAGATTTCTAGTTTTAAGTTCTTTTCTGGCCGTACAAGGACTTAAAAAGCAGATTTGTTGTTTTGGCTTCTCAACAAACCGTACAACGACTTGACTAGCAGATTTGTGGTAATGGTGCTTCTGTTCTGGCCGTACAACGACTTGAATAGCAGATTTGTGGTTTTGGCTTCTCTTTTCGCCGTATACAGCAGATTTGTGGTTTTGGCTTCTCTACTAACCGTACAAAAGCAGATTTGTGGTTTTGGCTTCTCCAGAAACCGTACAACGACTTGAAAAGCAGATTTCTGGTTTTGGCTCCTTTTCTGGCCGTACAAAAGCAGATTTGTGGTTTTGGCTATTCCACAATCCGTACAACGACTTGAATAGCAGATTTCTTGTTTTGGCTTCTTTTCTGGCCGTACAACGACTTGACAAGAAGATTTGTGGTTTTAGCTTCTCTTTTGTCCGTAACACAGCAGATTTATGGTTGAGGCTCTCTCCACAAACCGTACAACGACTTGAATAGCAGATTTCTAGTTTTGGCTTCTTTTCTGGCCGTACAAGGACTTAAAAAGCAGATTTGTTGTTTTGGCTTCTCAACAAACCGTACAACGACTTGACTAGCAGATTTGTGGTAATGGTGCTTCTGTTCTTGCCGTACAACGACTTGAATAGCAGATTTGTGGTTTTGGCTTCTCTTTTCGCCGTATACAGCAGATTTGTGGTTTTGGCTTCTCTACTAGCCGTACAAAAGCAGATTTGTGGTTTTGGCTTCTCCAGAAACCGTACAACGACTTGAAAAGCAGATTTCTGGTTTTGGCTCCTTTTCTGGCCGTACAAAAGCAGATTTGTGGTTTTGGCTTTACCACAATCCGTACAACGACTTGAATAGCAGATTTCTTGTTTTGGCTTCTTTTTTGGCCATACAACGACTTGACAAGAAGATTTGTGGTTTTAGCTTCTATTTTGGCCGTAACACAGCAGATTTATGGTTTTGGCTCTCTCCACAAACCGTACAACGACTTGAATAGCAGATTTCTAGTTTTGGCTTCTTTTCTGGCCGTACAAGGACTTAAAAAGCAGATTTGTTGTTTTGGCTTCTCAACAAACCGTACAACGACTTGACTAGCAGATTTGTGGTAATGGTGCTTTTGTTCTGGCCGTACAACGACTTGAATAGCAGATTTGTGGTTTTGGCTTCTCTTTTCGCCGTAATACAGCAGATTTGTGGTTTTGGCCTCTCTACTGGCCGTACAAAAGCAGATTTGTGGTTTTGGCTTCTCCAGAAACCGTACAAAGACTTGAAAAGCAGATTTCTGGTTTTGGCTCCTTTTCTGGCCGTACAAAAACAGATTTATGGTTTTGGCTCTCTCCACAAACCTTACAACGACTTGAATAGCAGATTTCTAGTTTTGGCTTCTTTTCTGGCCGTACAAGGACTTAAAAAGCAGATTTGTTGTTTTGGCTTCTCTACAAACCGTACAACGACTTGACTAGCAGATTTGTGGTAATGGTGCTTCTGTTCTGGCCGTACAACGACTTGAATAGCAGATTTGTGGTTTTGGCTTCTCTTTTCGCCGTAATACAGCAGATTTGTGGTTTTGGCTTCTCTACTGGCCGTACAAAAGCAGATTTGTGGTTTTGGCTTCTCCAGAAACCGTACAACGACTTGAAAAGCAGATTTCTGGTTTTGGCTCCTATTCTGGCCGTACAAAAGCAGATTTGTGGTTTTGGCTTTTCCACAATCCGTACAACGACTTGAATAGCAGATTTCTTGTTTTGGCTTCTTTTCTAACCGTAAAACAGCAGATTTGTGGTTTTGGCGTTTCCACAGTCCGTACAACGACTTGAATAGCAGATTTCTGGTTTTTGCTTCTCTTTTGGCCTTAAAACAGCAGATTTGTGGTTTTGGCTCCTTTTCTGGCCGTACAAAAGCAGATTTGTGGTTTTGGCTTTTGGTACAACGACTTGAATAGCAGATTTCTTGTTTTGGTTCTTTTCTGGCCGTAAAACAGCAGATTTATGGTTTTGGCTCTCTCCACAAACCGTACAACGACTTGAATAGCAGATTTCTAGTTTTGGCTTCTTATCTGGCCGTACAAGGACTTAAAAAGCAGATTTGTTGTTTTGGCTTCTCCACAAACCGTACAACGACTTGACTAGCAGATTTGTGGTAATGGTGCTTCTGTTCTGGCCGTACAACGACTTGAATAGCAGATTTGTGGTTTTGGCTTCTCTTTTCGCCGTAATACAGCAGATTTGTGGTTTTGGCTTCTCTACTGGCCGTACAAAAGCAGATTTGTGGTTTTGGCTTCTCCAGAAACCGTACAACGACTTGAAAAGCAGATTTCTGGTTTTGGCTCCTATTCTGGCCGTACAAAAGCAGATTTGTGGTTTTGGCTTTTTCACAATCCGTACAACGACTTGAATAGCAGATTTCTTGTTTTGGCTCCTTTTCTGGCCGTGAAACAGCAGATTTCTGGTTTTGGCTTTTCCACAATCCGTACAACGACTTGAATAGCAGATTTCTTGTTTTGGCTTCTTTTCTGGCCGTACAACGACTTGAAAAGAAGATTTGTAGTTTTAGCTTCTCTTTTGGCCGTAACACAGCAGATTTATGGTTTTGGCTTCTCTTTTGGCCGTAAAACAGCAGATTTGTGGTTTTGGCTCCTTTTCTGGCCGTAAAACAGCATATTTCTGGTTTTGGCTTTTTTTCTGGCCGTACAACGACTTGAAAAGAAGATTTGTGGTTTCAGCTTCTCTTTTGGCCGTAACACAGCAGATTTGTGGTTTTGGCTCTCTCCACAATCCGTATAACGACTTGAATAACAGATTTCTTGTTTTGGCTTCTTTTCTGGCCGTACAACGACTTGACAAGAAGATTTGTGGTTTTAGCTTCTCTTTTGGCCGTAACACAGCAGATTTATGGTTTTGGCTCTCTCCATAAACCGTACAACGACTTGAATAGCAGATTTCTAGTTTTGGCTTTTTTTTCTGGCCGTACAACGACTTGACAAGAAGATTTGTGGTTTTAGCTTCTCTTTTGGCCGTAACACAGCAGATTTATGGTTTTGGCTCTCTCCACAAACCGTACAACGACTTGAATAGCAGATTTCTAGTTTTGGCTTCTTTTCTGGCCGTACAAGGACTTAAAAAGCAGATTTGTTGTTTTGGCTTCTCAACAAACCGTACAACGACTTGACTAGCAGATTTGTGGTAATGGTGCTTTTGTTCTGGCCGTACAACGACTTGAATAGCAGATTTGTGGTTTTGGCTTCTCTTTTCGCCGTAATACAGCAGATTTGTGGTTTTGGCCTCTCTACTGGCCGTACAAAAGCAGATTTGTGGTTTTGGCTTCTCCAGAAACCGTACAAAGACTTGAAAAGCAGATTTCTGGTTTTGGCTCCTTTTCTGGCCGTACAAAAACAGATTTATGGTTTTGGCTCTCTCCACAAACCTTACAACGACTTGAATAGCAGATTTCTAGTTTTGGCTTCTTTTCTGGCCGTACAAGGACTTAAAAAGCAGATTTGTTGTTTTGGCTTCTCTACAAACCGTACAACGACTTGACTAGCAGATTTGTGGTAATGGTGCTTCTGTTCTGGCCGTACAACGACTTGAATAGCAGATTTGTGGTTTTGGCTTCTCTTTTCGCCGTAATACAGCAGATTTGTGGTTTTGGCTTCTCTACTGGCCGTACAAAAGCAGATTTGTGGTTTTGGCTTCTCCAGAAACCGTACAACGACTTGAAAAGCAGATTTCTGGTTTTGGCTCCTATTCTGGCCGTACAAAAGCAGATTTGTGGTTTTGGCTTTTCCACAATCCGTACAACGACTTGAATAGCAGATTTCTTGTTTTGGCTTCTTTTCTAACCGTAAAACAGCAGATTTGTGGTTTTGGCGTTTCCACAGTCCGTACAACGACTTGAATAGCAGATTTCTGGTTTTTGCTTCTCTTTTGGCCTTAAAACAGCAGATTTGTGGTTTTGGCTCCTTTTCTGGCCGTACAAAAGCAGATTTGTGGTTTTGGCTTTTGGTACAACGACTTGAATAGCAGATTTCTTGTTTTGGTTCTTTTCTGGCCGTAAAACAGCAGATTTATGGTTTTGGCTCTCTCCACAAACCGTACAACGACTTGAATAGCAGATTTCTAGTTTTGGCTTCTTATCTGGCCGTACAAGGACTTAAAAAGCAGATTTGTTGTTTTGGCTTCTCCACAAACCGTACAACGACTTGACTAGCAGATTTGTGGTAATGGTGCTTCTGTTCTGGCCGTACAACGACTTGAATAGCAGATTTGTGGTTTTGGCTTCTCTTTTCGCCGTAATACAGCAGATTTGTGGTTTTGGCTTCTCTACTGGCCGTACAAAAGCAGATTTGTGGTTTTGGCTTCTCCAGAAACCGTACAACGACTTGAAAAGCAGATTTCTGGTTTTGGCTCCTATTCTGGCCGTACAAAAGCAGATTTGTGGTTTTGGCTTTTTCACAATCCGTACAACGACTTGAATAGCAGATTTCTTGTTTTGGCTCCTTTTCTGGCCGTGAAACAGCAGATTTCTGGTTTTGGCTTTTCCACAATCCGTACAACGACTTGAATAGCAGATTTCTTGTTTTGGCTTCTTTTCTGGCCGTACAACGACTTGAAAAGAAGATTTGTAGTTTTAGCTTCTCTTTTGGCCGTAACACAGCAGATTTATGGTTTTGGCTTCTCTTTTGGCCGTAAAACAGCAGATTTGTGGTTTTGGCTCCTTTTCTGGCCGTAAAACAGCATATTTCTGGTTTTGGCTTTTTTTCTGGCCGTACAACGACTTGAAAAGAAGATTTGTGGTTTCAGCTTCTCTTTTGGCCGTAACACAGCAGATTTGTGGTTTTGGCTCTCTCCACAATCCGTATAACGACTTGAATAACAGATTTCTTGTTTTGGCTTCTTTTCTGGCCGTACAACGACTTGACAAGAAGATTTGTGGTTTTAGCTTCTCTTTTGGCCGTAACACAGCAGATTTATGGTTTTGGCTCTCTCCATAAACCGTACAACGACTTGAATAGCAGATTTCTAGTTTTGGCTTTTTTTTCTGGCCGTACAACGACTTGACAAGAAGATTTGTGGTTTTAGCTTCTCTTTTGGCCGTAACATAGCAGATTTATGGTTTTGGCTCTCTACACAAACCGTACAATGACTTGAATAGCAGATTTCTAGTTTTAAGTTCTTTTCTGGCCGTACAAGGACTTAAAAAGCAGATTTGTTGTTTTGGCTTCTCAACAAACCGTACAACGACTTGACTAGCAGATTTGTGGTAATGGTGCTTCTGTTCTGGCCGTACAACGACTTGAATAGCAGATTTGTGGTTTTGGCTTCTCTTTTCGCCGTATACAGCAGATTTGTGGTTTTGGCTTCTCTACTAACCGTACAAAAGCAGATTTGTGGTTTTGGCTTCTCCAGAAACCGTACAACGACTTGAAAAGCAGATTTCTGGTTTTGGCTCCTTTTCTGGCCGTACAAAAGCAGATTTGTGGTTTTGGCTATTCCACAATCCGTACAACGACTTGAATAGCAGATTTCTTGTTTTGGCTTCTTTTCTGGCCGTACAACGACTTGACAAGAAGATTTGTGGTTTTAGCTTCTCTTTTGGCCGTAACACAGCAGATTTATGGTTTTGGCTCTCTCCACAAACCGTACAACGACTTGAATAGCAGATTTCTAGTTTTGGCTTCTTTTCTGGCCGTACAAGGACTTAAAAAGCAGATTTGTTGTTTTGGCTTCTCAACAAACCGTACAACGACTTGACTAGCAGATTTGTGGTAATGGTGCTTCTGTTCTGGCCGTACAACGACTTGAATAGCAGATTTGTGGTTTTGGCTTCTCTTTTCGCCGTAATACAGCAGATTTGTGGTTTTGGCTTCTCTACTGGCCGTACAAAAGCAGATTTGTGGTTTTGGCTTCTCCAGAAACCGTACAAAGACTTGAAAAGCAGATTTCTGGTTTTGGCTCCTTTTCTGGCCGTACAAAAACAGATTTATGGTTTTGGCTCTCTCCACAAACCGTACAACGACTTGAATAGCAGATTTCTAGTTTTGGCTTCTTTTCTGGCCGTACAAGGACTTAAAAAGCAGATTTATTGTTTTGGCTTCTCTACAAACCGTACAACGACTTGACTAGCAGATTTGTGGTAATGGTGCTTCTGTTCTGGCCGTACAACGACTTGAATAGCAGATTTGTGGTTTTGGCTTCTCTTTTCGCCGTAATACAGCAGATTTGTGGTTTTGGCTTCTCTACTGGCCGTACAAAAGCAGATTTGTGGTTTTGGCTTCTCCAGAAACCGTACAAAGACTTGAAAAGCAGATTTCTGGTTTTGGCTCTCTCCACAAACCGTACAACAACTTGAATAGCAGATTTCTAGTTTTGGCTTCTTTTCTGGCCGTACAAGGACTTAAAAAGCAGATTTGTTGTTTTGGCTTCTCCACAAACCGTACAACGACTTGACTAGCAGATTTCTAGTTTTGGCTTTTTTTCTGGCCGTACAACGACTTGAAAAGAAGATTTGTGGTTTCAGCTTCTCTTTTGGCCGTAACACAGCAGATTTGTGGTTTTGGCTCTCTCCACAATCCGTATAACGACTTGAATAGCAGATTTCTTGTTTTGGCTTCTTTTCTGGCCGTACAACGACTTGACAAGAAGATTTGTGGTTTAAGCTTCTCTTTTGGCCGTAACACAGCAGATTTATGGTTTTGGCTCTCTCCATAAACCGTACAACGACTTGAATAGCAGATTTCTAGTTTTGGCTTTTTTTCTGGCCGTACAAGGACTTAAAAAGCAGATTTGTTGTTTTGGCTTCTCAACAAACCGTACAACGACTTGACTAGCAGATTTGTGGTAATGGTGCTTCTGTTCTTGCCGTACAACGACTTGAATAGCAGATTTGTGGTTTTGGCTTCTCTTTTCGCCGTATACAGCAGATTTGTGGTTTTGGCTTCTCTACTAGCCGTACAAAAGCAGATTTGTGGTTTTGGCTTCTCCAGAAACCGTACAACGACTTGAAAAGCAGATTTCTGGTTTTGGCTCCTTTTCTGGCCGTACAAAAGCAGATTTGTGGTTTTGGCTTTACCACAATCCGTACAACGACTTGAATAGCAGATTTCTTGTTTTGGCTTCTTTTTTGGCCATACAACGACTTGACAAGAAGATTTGTGGTTTTAGCTTCTATTTTGGCCGTAACACAGCAGATTTATGGTTTTGGCTCTCTCCACAAACCGTACAACGACTTGAATAGCAGATTTCTAGTTTTGGCTTCTTTTCTGGCCGTACAAGGACTTAAAAAGCAGATTTGTTGTTTTGGCTTCTCAACAAACCGTACAACGACTTGACTAGCAGATTTGTGGTAATGGTGCTTTTGTTCTGGCCGTACAACGACTTGAATAGCAGATTTGTGGTTTTGGCTTCTCTTTTCGCCGTAATACAGCAGATTTGTGGTTTTGGCTTCTCTACTGGCCGTACAAAAGCAGATTTGTGGTTTTGGCTTCTCCAGAAACCGTACAAAGACTTGAAAAGCAGATTTCTGGTTTTGGCTCCTTTTCTGGCCGTACAAAAACAGATTTATGGTTTTGGCTCTCTCCACAAACCTTACAACGACTTGAATAGCAGATTTCTAGTTTTGGCTTCTTTTCTGGCCGTACAAGGACTTAAAAAGCAGATTTGTTGTTTTGGCTTCTCTACAAACCGTACAACGACTTGACTAGCAGATTTGTGGTAATGGTGCTTCTGTTCTGGCCGTACAACGACTTGAATAGCAGATTTGTGGTTTTGGCTTCTCTTTTCGCCGTAATACAGCAGATTTGTGGTTTTGGCTTCTCTACTGGCCGTACAAAAGCAGATTTGTGGTTTTGGCTTCTCCAGAAACCGTACAACGACTTGAAAAGCAGATTTCTGGTTTTGGCTCCTATTCTGGCCGTACAAAAGCAGATTTGTGGTTTTGGCTTTTCCACAATCCGTACAACGACTTGAATAGCAGATTTCTTGTTTTGGCTTCTTTTCTAACCGTAAAACAGCAGATTTGTGGTTTTGGCGTTTCCACAGTCCGTACAACGACTTGAATAGCAGATTTCTGGTTTTTGCTTCTCTTTTGGCCTTAAAACAGCAGATTTGTGGTTTTGGCTCCTTTTCTGGCCGTACAAAAGCAGATTTGTGGTTTTGGCTTTTGGTACAACGACTTGAATAGCAGATTTCTTGTTTTGGTTCTTTTCTGGCCGTAAAACAGCAGATTTATGGTTTTGGCTCTCTCCACAAACCGTACAACGACTTGAATAGCAGATTTCTAGTTTTGGCTTCTTATCTGGCCGTACAAGGACTTAAAAAGCAGATTTGTTGTTTTGGCTTCTCCACAAACCGTACAACGACTTGACTAGCAGATTTGTGGTAATGGTGCTTCTGTTCTGGCCGTACAACGACTTGAATAGCAGATTTGTGGTTTTGGCTTCTCTTTTCGCCGTAATACAGCAGATTTGTGGTTTTGGCTTCTCTACTGGCCGTACAAAAGCAGATTTGTGGTTTTGGCTTCTCCAGAAACCGTACAACGACTTGAAAAGCAGATTTCTGGTTTTGGCTCCTATTCTGGCCGTACAAAAGCAGATTTGTGGTTTTGGCTTTTTCACAATCCGTACAACGACTTGAATAGCAGATTTCTTGTTTTGGCTCCTTTTCTGGCCGTGAAACAGCAGATTTCTGGTTTTGGCTTTTCCACAATCCGTACAACGACTTGAATAGCAGATTTCTTGTTTTGGCTTCTTTTCTGGCCGTACAACGACTTGAAAAGAAGATTTGTAGTTTTAGCTTCTCTTTTGGCCGTAACACAGCAGATTTATGGTTTTGGCTTCTCTTTTGGCCGTAAAACAGCAGATTTGTGGTTTTGGCTCCTTTTCTGGCCGTAAAACAGCATATTTCTGGTTTTGGCTTTTTTTCTGGCCGTACAACGACTTGAAAAGAAGATTTGTGGTTTCAGCTTCTCTTTTGGCCGTAACACAGCAGATTTGTGGTTTTGGCTCTCTCCACAATCCGTATAACGACTTGAATAACAGATTTCTTGTTTTGGCTTCTTTTCTGGCCGTACAACGACTTGACAAGAAGATTTGTGGTTTTAGCTTCTCTTTTGGCCGTAACACAGCAGATTTATGGTTTTGGCTCTCTCCATAAACCGTACAACGACTTGAATAGCAGATTTCTAGTTTTGGCTTTTTTTTCTGGCCGTACAACGACTTGACAAGAAGATTTGTGGTTTTAGCTTCTCTTTTGGCCGTAACATAGCAGATTTATGGTTTTGGCTCTCTACACAAACCGTACAATGACTTGAATAGCAGATTTCTAGTTTTAAGTTCTTTTCTGGCCGTACAAGGACTTAAAAAGCAGATTTGTTGTTTTGGCTTCTCAACAAACCGTACAACGACTTGACTAGCAGATTTGTGGTAATGGTGCTTCTGTTCTGGCCGTACAACGACTTGAATAGCAGATTTGTGGTTTTGGCTTCTCTTTTCGCCGTATACAGCAGATTTGTGGTTTTGGCTTCTCTACTAACCGTACAAAAGCAGATTTGTGGTTTTGGCTTCTCCAGAAACCGTACAACGACTTGAAAAGCAGATTTCTGGTTTTGGCTCCTTTTCTGGCCGTACAAAAGCAGATTTGTGGTTTTGGCTATTCCACAATCCGTACAACGACTTGAATAGCAGATTTCTTGTTTTGGCTTCTTTTCTGGCCGTACAACGACTTGACAAGAAGATTTGTGGTTTTAGCTTCTCTTTTGTCCGTAACACAGCAGATTTATGGTTTTGGCTCTCTCCACAAACCGTACAACGACTTGAATAGCAGATTTCTAGTTTTGGCTTCTTTTCTGGCCGTACAAGGACTTAAAAAGCAGATTTGTTGTTTTGGCTTCTCAACAAACCGTAAAACGACTTGACTAGCAGATTTGTGGTAATGGTGCTTCTGTTCTGGCCGTACAACGACTTGAATAGCAGATTTGTGGTTTTGGCTTCTCTTTTCGCCGTAATACAGCAGATTTGTGGTTTTGGCTTCTCTACTGGCCGTACAAAAGCAGATTTGTGGTTTTGGCTTCTCCAGAAACCGTACAAAGACTTGAAAAGCAGATTTCTGGTTTTGGCTCCTTTTCTGGCCGTACAAAAACAGATTTATGGTTTTGGCTCTCTCCACAAACCGTACAACGACTTGAATAGCAGATTTCTAGTTTTGGCTTCTTTTCTGGCCGTACAAGGACTTAAAAAGCAGATTTATTGTTTTGGCTTCTCTACAAACCGTACAACGACTTGACTAGCAGATTTGTGGTAATGGTGCTTCTGTTCTGGCCGTACAACGACTTGAATAGCAGATTTGTGGTTTTGGCTTCTCTTTTCGCCGTAATACAGCAGATTTGTGGTTTTGGCTTCTCTACTGGCCGTACAAAAGCAGATTTGTGGTTTTGGCTTCTCCAGAAACCGTACAAAGACTTGAAAAGCAGATTTCTGGTTTTGGCTCTCTCCACAAACCGTACAACAACTTGAATAGCAGATTTCTAGTTTTGGCTTCTTTTCTGGCCGTACAAGGACTTAAAAAGCAGATTTGTTGTTTTGGCTTCTCCACAAACCGTACAACGACTTGACTAGCAGATTTGTGGTAATGGTGCTTCTGTTCTGGCCGTACAACGACTTGAATAGCAGATTTGTGGTTTTGGCTTCTCTTTTCGCCGTAATACAGCAGATTTGTGGTTTTGGCTTCTCTATTGGCCGTACAAAAGCAGATTTGTGGTTTTGGCTTCTCCAGAAACCGTACAACGACTTGAAAAGCAGATTTCTGGTTTTGGCTCCTATTCTGGCCGTACAAAAGCAGATTTGTGGTTTTGGCTTTTTCACAATCCGTACAACGACTTGAATAGCAGATTTCTTGTTTTGGCTCCTTTTCTGGCCGTGAAACAGCAGATTTCTGGTTTTGGCTTTTCCACAATCCGTACAACGACTTGAATAGCAGATTTCTTGTTTTGGCTTCTTTTCTGGCCGTACAACGACTTGAAAAGAAGATTTGTAGTTTTAGCTTCTCTTTTGGCCGTAAAACAGCAGATTTGTGGTTTTGGCTCCTTTTCTGGCCGTAAAACAGCATATTTCTGGTTTTGGCTTTTTTTCTGGCCGTACAACGACTTGAAAAGAAGATTTGTGGTTTCAGCTTCTCTTTTGGCCGTAACACAGCAGATTTGTGGTTTTGGCTCTCTCCACAATCCGTATAACGACTTGAATAACAGATTTCTTGTTTTGGCTTCTTTTCTGGCCGTACAACGACTTGACAAGAAGATTTGTGGTTTTAGCTTCTCTTTTGGCCGTAACACAGCAGATTTATGGTTTTGGCTCTCTCCATAAACCGTACAACGACTTGAATAGCAGATTTCTAGTTTTGGCTTTTTTTTCTGGCCGTACAACGACTTGACAAGAAGATTTGTGGTTTTAGCTTCTCTTTTGGCCGTAACATAGCAGATTTATGGTTTTGGCTCTCTACACAAACCGTACAATGACTTGAATAGCAGATTTCTAGTTTTAAGTTCTTTTCTGGCCGTACAAGGACTTAAAAAGCAGATTTGTTGTTTTGGCTTCTCAACAAACCGTACAACGACTTGACTAGCAGATTTGTGGTAATGGTGCTTCTGTTCTGGCCGTACAACGACTTGAATAGCAGATTTGTGGTTTTGGCTTCTCTTTTCGCCGTATACAGCAGATTTGTGGTTTTGGCTTCTCTACTAACCGTACAAAAGCAGATTTGTGGTTTTGGCTTCTCCAGAAACCGTACAACGACTTGAAAAGCAGATTTCTGGTTTTGGCTCCTTTTCTGGCCGTACAAAAGCAGATTTGTGGTTTTGGCTATTCCACAATCCGTACAACGACTTGAATAGCAGATTTCTTGTTTTGGCTTCTTTTCTGGCCGTACAACGACTTGACAAGAAGATTTGTGGTTTTAGCTTCTCTTTTGTCCGTAACACAGCAGATTTATGGTTTTGGCTCTCTCCACAAACCGTACAACGACTTGAATAGCAGATTTCTAGTTTTGGCTTCTTTTCTGGCCGTACAAGGACTTAAAAAGCAGATTTGTTGTTTTGGCTTCTCAACAAACCGTAAAACGACTTGACTAGCAGATTTGTGGTAATGGTGCTTCTGTTCTGGCCGTACAACGACTTGAATAGCAGATTTGTGGTTTTGGCTTCTCTTTTCGCCGTAATACAGCAGATTTGTGGTTTTGGCTTCTCTACTGGCCGTACAAAAGCAGATTTGTGGTTTTGGCTTCTCCAGAAACCGTACAAAGACTTGAAAAGCAGATTTCTGGTTTTGGCTCCTTTTCTGGCCGTACAAAAACAGATTTATGGTTTTGGCTCTCTCCACAAACCGTACAACGACTTGAATAGCAGATTTCTAGTTTTGGCTTCTTTTCTGGCCGTACAAGGACTTAAAAAGCAGATTTATTGTTTTGGCTTCTCTACAAACCGTACAACGACTTGACTAGCAGATTTGTGGTAATGGTGCTTCTGTTCTGGCCGTACAACGACTTGAATAGCAGATTTGTGGTTTTGGCTTCTCTTTTCGCCGTAATACAGCAGATTTGTGGTTTTGGCTTCTCTACTGGCCGTACAAAAGCAGATTTGTGGTTTTGGCTTCTCCAGAAACCGTACAAAGACTTGAAAAGCAGATTTCTGGTTTTGGCTCTCTCCACAAACCGTACAACAACTTGAATAGCAGATTTCTAGTTTTGGCTTCTTTTCTGGCCGTACAAGGACTTAAAAAGCAGATTTGTTGTTTTGGCTTCTCCACAAACCGTACAACGACTTGACTAGCAGATTTGTGGTAATGGTGCTTCTGTTCTGGCCGTACAACGACTTGAATAGCAGATTTGTGGTTTTGGCTTCTCTTTTCGCCGTAATACAGCAGATTTGTGGTTTTGGCTTCTCTATTGGCCGTACAAAAGCAGATTTGTGGTTTTGGCTTCTCCAGAAACCGTACAACGACTTGAAAAGCAGATTTCTGGTTTTGGCTCCTATTCTGGCCGTACAAAAGCAGATTTGTGGTTTTGGCTTTTTCACAATCCGTACAACGACTTGAATAGCAGATTTCTTGTTTTGGCTCCTTTTCTGGCCGTGAAACAGCAGATTTCTGGTTTTGGCTTTTCCACAATCCGTACAACGACTTGAATAGCAGATTTCTTGTTTTGGCTTCTTTTCTGGCCGTACAACGACTTGAAAAGAAGATTTGTAGTTTTAGCTTCTCTTTTGGCCGTAAAACAGCAGATTTGTGGTTTTGGCTCCTTTTCTGGCCGTAAAACAGCATATTTCTGGTTTTGGCTTTTTTTCTGGCCGTACAACGACTTGAAAAGAAGATTTGTGGTTTCAGCTTCTCTTTTGGCCGTAACACAGCAGATTTGTGGTTTTGGCTCTCTCCACAATCCGTATAACGACTTGAATAACAGATTTCTTGTTTTGGCTTCTTTTCTGGCCGTACAACGACTTGACAAGAAGATTTGTGGTTTTAGCTTCTCTTTTGGCCGTAACACAGCAGATTTATGGTTTTGGCTCTCTCCATAAACCGTACAACGACTTGAATAGCAGATTTCTAGTTTTGGCTTTTTTTTCTGGCCGTACAACGACTTGACAAGAAGATTTGTGGTTTTAGCTTCTCTTTTGGCCGTAACATAGCAGATTTATGGTTTTGGCTCTCTACACAAACCGTACAATGACTTGAATAGCAGATTTCTAGTTTTAAGTTCTTTTCTGGCCGTACAAGGACTTAAAAAGCAGATTTGTTGTTTTGGCTTCTCAACAAACCGTACAACGACTTGACTAGCAGATTTGTGGTAATGGTGCTTCTGTTCTGGCCGTACAACGACTTGAATAGCAGATTTGTGGTTTTGGCTTCTCTTTTCGCCGTATACAGCAGATTTGTGGTTTTGGCTTCTCTACTAACCGTACAAAAGCAGATTTGTGGTTTTGGCTTCTCCAGAAACCGTACAACGACTTGAAAAGCAGATTTCTGGTTTTGGCTCCTTTTTTGGCCGTACAAAAGCAGATTTGTGGTTTTGGCTATTCCACAATCCGTACAACGACTTGAATAGCAGATTTCTTGTTTTGGCTTCTTTTCTGGCCGTACAACGACTTGACAAGAAGATTTGTGGTTTTAGCTTCTCTTTTGTCCGTAACACAGCAGATTTATGGTTTTGGCTCTCTCCACAAACCGTACAACGACTTAAATAGCAGATTTCTAGTTTTGGCTTCTTTTCTGGCCGTACAAGGACTTAAAAAGCAGATTTGTTGTTTTGGCTTCTCAACAAACCGTACAACGACTTGACTAGCAGATTTGTGGTAATGGTGCTTCTGTTCTGGCCGTACAACGACTTGAATAGCAGATTTGTGGTTTTGGCTTCTCTTTTCGCCGTAATACAGCAGATTTGTGGTTTTGGCTTCTCTACTGGCCGTACAAAAGCAGATTTGTGGTTTTGGCTTCTCCAGAAACCGTACAAAGACTTGAAAAGCAGATTTCTGGTTTTGGCTCCTTTTCTGGCCGTACAAAAACAGATTTATGGTTTTGGCTCTCTTCACAAACCGTACAACGACTTGAATAGCAGATTTCTAGTTTTGGCTTCTTTTCTGGCCGTACAAGGACTTAAAAAGCAGATTTATTGTTTTGGCTTCTCTACAAACCGTACAACGACTTGACTAGCAGATTTGTGGTAATGGTGCTTCTGTTCTGGCCGTACAACGACTTGAATAGCAGATTTGTGGTTTTGGCTTCTCTTTTCGCCGTAATACAGCAGATTTGTGGTTTTGGCTTCTCTACTGGCCGTACAAAAGCAGATTTGTGGTTTTGGCTTCTCCAGAAACCGTACAAAGACTTGAAAAGCAGATTTCTAGTTTTGGCTTTTTTTTCTGGCCGTACAACGACTTGACAAGAAGATTTGTGGTTTTAGCTTCTCTTTTGGCCGTAACATAGCAGATTTATGGTTTTGGCTCTCTACACAAACCGTACAATGACTTGAATAGCAGATTTCTAGTTTTAAGTTCTTTTCTGGCCGTACAAGGACTTAAAAAGCAGATTTGTTGTTTTGGCTTCTCAACAAACCGTACAACGACTTGACTAGCAGATTTGTGGTAATGGTGCTTCTGTTCTGGCCGTACAACGACTTGAATAGCAGATTTGTGGTTTTGGCTTCTCTTTTCGCCGTATACAGCAGATTTGTGGTTTTGGCTTCTCTACTAACCGTACAAAAGCAGATTTGTGGTTTTGGCTTCTCCAGAAACCGTACAACGACTTGAAAAGCAGATTTCTGGTTTTGGCTCCTTTTCTGGCCGTACAAAAGCAGATTTGTGGTTTTGGCTATTCCACAATCCGTACAACGACTTGAATAGCAGATTTCTTGTTTTGGCTTCTTTTCTGGCCGTACAACGACTTGACAAGAAGATTTGTGGTTTTAGCTTCTCTTTTGTCCGTAACACAGCAGATTTATGGTTTTGGCTCTCTCCACAAACCGTACAACGACTTGAATAGCAGATTTCTAGTTTTGGCTTCTTTTCTGGCCGTACAAGGACTTAAAAAGCAGATTTGTTGTTTTGGCTTCTCAACAAACCGTACAACGACTTGACTAGCAGATTTGTGGTAATGGTGCTTCTGTTCTGGCCGTACAACGACTTGAATAGCAGATTTGTGGTTTTGGCTTCTCTTTTCGCCGTAATACAGCAGATTTGTGGTTTTGGCTTCTCTACTGGCCGTACAAAAGCAGATTTGTGGTTTTGGCTTCTCCAGAAACCGTACAAAGACTTGAAAAGCAGATTTCTGGTTTTGGCTCCTTTTCTGGCCGTACAAAAACAGATTTATGGTTTTGGCTCTCTCCACAAACCGTACAACGACTTGAATAGCAGATTTCTAGTTTTGGCTTCTTTTCTGGCCGTACAAGGACTTAAAAAGCAGATTTATTGTTTTGGCTTCTCAACAAACCGTACAACGACTTGACTAGCAGATTTGTGGTAATGGTGCTTCTGTTCTGGCCGTACAACGACTTGAATAGCAGATTTGTGGTTTTGGCTTCTCTTTTCGCCGTATACAGCAGATTTGTGGTTTTGGCTTCTCTACTAACCGTACAAAAGCAGATTTGTGGTTTTGGCTTCTCCAGAAACCGTACAACGACTTGAAAAGCAGATTTCTGGTTTTGGCTCCTTTTTTGGCCGTACAAAAGCAGATTTGTGGTTTTGGCTATTCCACAATCCGTACAACGACTTGAATAGCAGATTTCTTGTTTTGGCTTCTTTTCTGGCCGTACAACGACTTGACAAGAAGATTTGTGGTTTTAGCTTCTCTTTTGTCCGTAACACAGCAGATTTATGGTTTTGGCTCTCTCCACAAACCGTACAACGACTTAAATAGCAGATTTCTAGTTTTGGCTTCTTTTCTGGCCGTACAAGGACTTAAAAAGCAGATTTGTTGTTTTGGCTTCTCAACAAACCGTACAACGACTTGACTAGCAGATTTGTGGTAATGGTGCTTCTGTTCTGGCCGTACAACGACTTGAATAGCAGATTTGTGGTTTTGGCTTCTCTTTTCGCCGTAATACAGCAGATTTGTGGTTTTGGCTTCTCTACTGGCCGTACAAAAGCAGATTTGTGGTTTTGGCTTCTCCAGAAACCGTACAAAGACTTGAAAAGCAGATTTCTGGTTTTGGCTCCTTTTCTGGCCGTACAAAAACAGATTTATGGTTTTGGCTCTCTTCACAAACCGTACAACGACTTGAATAGCAGATTTCTAGTTTTGGCTTCTTTTCTGGCCGTACAAGGACTTAAAAAGCAGATTTATTGTTTTGGCTTCTCTACAAACCGTACAACGACTTGACTAGCAGATTTGTGGTAATGGTGCTTCTGTTCTGGCCGTACAACGACTTGAATAGCAGATTTGTGGTTTTGGCTTCTCTTTTCGCCGTAATACAGCAGATTTGTGGTTTTGGCTTCTCTACTGGCCGTACAAAAGCAGATTTGTGGTTTTGGCTTCTCCAGAAACCGTACAAAGACTTGAAAAGCAGATTTCTAGTTTTGGCTTTTTTTTCTGGCCGTACAACGACTTGACAAGAAGATTTGTGGTTTTAGCTTCTCTTTTGGCCGTAACATAGCAGATTTATGGTTTTGGCTCTCTACACAAACCGTACAATGACTTGAATAGCAGATTTCTAGTTTTAAGTTCTTTTCTGGCCGTACAAGGACTTAAAAAGCAGATTTGTTGTTTTGGCTTCTCAACAAACCGTACAACGACTTGACTAGCAGATTTGTGGTAATGGTGCTTCTGTTCTGGCCGTACAACGACTTGAATAGCAGATTTGTGGTTTTGGCTTCTCTTTTCGCCGTATACAGCAGATTTGTGGTTTTGGCTTCTCTACTAACCGTACAAAAGCAGATTTGTGGTTTTGGCTTCTCCAGAAACCGTACAACGACTTGAAAAGCAGATTTCTGGTTTTGGCTCCTTTTCTGGCCGTACAAAAGCAGATTTGTGGTTTTGGCTATTCCACAATCCGTACAACGACTTGAATAGCAGATTTCTTGTTTTGGCTTCTTTTCTGGCCGTACAACGACTTGACAAGAAGATTTGTGGTTTTAGCTTCTCTTTTGTCCGTAACACAGCAGATTTATGGTTTTGGCTCTCTCCACAAACCGTACAACGACTTGAATAGCAGATTTCTAGTTTTGGCTTCTTTTCTGGCCGTACAAGGACTTAAAAAGCAGATTTGTTGTTTTGGCTTCTCAACAAACCGTACAACGACTTGACTAGCAGATTTGTGGTAATGGTGCTTCTGTTCTGGCCGTACAACGACTTGAATAGCAGATTTGTGGTTTTGGCTTCTCTTTTCGCCGTAATACAGCAGATTTGTGGTTTTGGCTTCTCTACTGGCCGTACAAAAGCAGATTTGTGGTTTTGGCTTCTCCAGAAACCGTACAAAGACTTGAAAAGCAGATTTCTGGTTTTGGCTCCTTTTCTGGCCGTACAAAAACAGATTTATGGTTTTGGCTCTCTCCACAAACCGTACAACGACTTGAATAGCAGATTTCTAGTTTTGGCTTCTTTTCTGGCCGTACAAGGACTTAAAAAGCAGATTTATTGTTTTGGCTTCTCTACAAACCGTACAACGACTTGACTAGCAGATTTGTGGTAATGGTGCTTCTGTTCTGGCCGTACAACGACTTGAATAGCAGATTTGTGGTTTTGGCTTCTCTTTTCGCCGTAATACAGCAGATTTGTGGTTTTGGCTTCTCTACTGGCCGTACAAAAGCAGATTTGTGGTTTTGGCTTCTCCAGAAACCGTACAAAGACTTGAAAAGCAGATTTCTGGTTTTGGCTCTCTCCACAAACCGTACAACAACTTGAATAGCAGATTTCTAGTTTTGGCTTCTTTTCTGGCCGTACAAGGACTTAAAAAGCAGATTTGTTGTTTTGGCTTCTCCACAAACCGTACAACGACTTGACTAGCAGATTTGTGGTAATGGTGCTTCTGTTCTGGCCGTACAACGACTTGAATAGCAGATTTGTGGTTTTGGCTTCTCTTTTCGCCGTAATACAGCAGATTTGTGGTTTTGGCTTCTCTATTGGCCGTACAAAAGCAGATTTGTGGTTTTGGCTTCTCCAGAAACCGTACAACGACTTGAAAAGCAGATTTCTGGTTTTGGCTCCTATTCTGGCCGTACAAAAGCAGATTTGTGGTTTTGGCTTTTTCACAATCCGTACAACGACTTGAATAGCAGATTTCTTGTTTTGGCTCCTTTTCTGGCCGTGAAACAGCAGATTTCTGGTTTTGGCTTTTCCACAATCCGTACAACGACTTGAATAGCAGATTTCTTGTTTTGGCTTCTTTTCTGGCCGTACAACGACTTGAAAAGAAGATTTGTAGTTTTAGCTTCTCTTTTGGCCGTAAAACAGCAGATTTGTGGTTTTGGCTCCTTTTCTGGCCGTAAAACAGCATATTTCTGGTTTTGGCTTTTTTTCTGGCCGTACAACGACTTGAAAAGAAGATTTGTGGTTTCAGCTTCTCTTTTGGCCGTAACACAGCAGATTTGTGGTTTTGGCTCTCTCCACAATCCGTATAACGACTTGAATAACAGATTTCTTGTTTTGGCTTCTTTTCTGGCCGTACAACGACTTGACAAGAAGATTTGTGGTTTTAGCTTCTCTTTTGGCCGTAACACAGCAGATTTATGGTTTTGGCTCTCTCCATAAACCGTACAACGACTTGAATAGCAGATTTCTAGTTTTGGCTTTTTTTTCTGGCCGTACAACGACTTGACAAGAAGATTTGTGGTTTTAGCTTCTCTTTTGGCCGTAACATAGCAGATTTATGGTTTTGGCTCTCTACACAAACCGTACAATGACTTGAATAGCAGATTTCTAGTTTTAAGTTCTTTTCTGGCCGTACAAGGACTTAAAAAGCAGATTTGTTGTTTTGGCTTCTCAACAAACCGTACAACGACTTGACTAGCAGATTTGTGGTAATGGTGCTTCTGTTCTGGCCGTACAACGACTTGAATAGCAGATTTGTGGTTTTGGCTTCTCTTTTCGCCGTATACAGCAGATTTGTGGTTTTGGCTTCTCTACTAACCGTACAAAAGCAGATTTGTGGTTTTGGCTTCTCCAGAAACCGTACAACGACTTGAAAAGCAGATTTCTGGTTTTGGCTCCTTTTCTGGCCGTACAAAAGCAGATTTGTGGTTTTGGCTATTCCACAATCCGTACAACGACTTGAATAGCAGATTTCTTGTTTTGGCTTCTTTTCTGGCCGTACAACGACTTGACAAGAAGATTTGTGGTTTTAGCTTCTCTTTTGTCCGTAACACAGCAGATTTATGGTTTTGGCTCTCTCCACAAACCGTACAACGACTTGAATAGCAGATTTCTAGTTTTGGCTTCTTTTCTGGCCGTACAAGGACTTAAAAAGCAGATTTGTTGTTTTGGCTTCTCAACAAACCGTACAACGACTTGACTAGCAGATTTGTGGTAATGGTGCTTCTGTTCTGGCCGTACAACGACTTGAATAGCAGATTTGTGGTTTTGGCTTCTCTTTTCGCCGTAATACAGCAGATTTGTGGTTTTGGCTTCTCTACTGGCCGTACAAAAGCAGATTTGTGGTTTTGGCTTCTCCAGAAACTGTACAAAGACTTGAAAAGCAGATTTCTGGTTTTGGCTCCTTTTCTGGCCGTACAAAAACAGATTTATGGTTTTGGCTCTCTTCACAAACCGTACAACGACTTGAATAGCAGATTTCTAGTTTTGGCTTCTTTTCTGGCCGTACAAGGACTTAAAAAGCAGATTTATTGTTTTGGCTTCTCTACAAACCGTACAACGACTTGACTAGCAGATTTGTGGTAATGGTGCTTCTGTTCTGGCCGTACAACGACTTGAATAGCAGATTTGTGGTTTTGGCTTCTCTTTTCGCCGTAATACAGCAGATTTGTGGTTTTGGCTTCTCTACTGGCCGTACAAAAGCAGATTTGTGGTTTTGGCTTCTCCAGAAACCGTACAAAGACTTGAAAAGCAGATTTCTAGTTTTGGCTTTTTTTTCTGGCCGTACAACGACTTGACAAGAAGATTTGTGGTTTTAGCTTCTCTTTTGGCCGTAACATAGCAGATTTATGGTTTTGGCTCTCTACACAAACCGTACAATGACTTGAATAGCAGATTTCTAGTTTTAAGTTCTTTTCTGGCCGTACAAGGACTTAAAAAGCAGATTTGTTGTTTTGGCTTCTCAACAAACCGTACAACGACTTGACTAGCAGATTTGTGGTAATGGTGCTTCTGTTCTGGCCGTACAACGACTTGAATAGCAGATTTGTGGTTTTGGCTTCTCTTTTCGCCGTATACAGCAGATTTGTGGTTTTGGCTTCTCTACTAACCGTACAAAAGCAGATTTGTGGTTTTGGCTTCTCCAGAAACCGTACAACGACTTGAAAAGCAGATTTCTGGTTTTGGCTCCTTTTCTGGCCGTACAAAAGCAGATTTGTGGTTTTGGCTATTCCACAATCCGTACAACGACTTGAATAGCAGATTTCTTGTTTTGGCTTCTTTTCTGGCCGTACAACGACTTGACAAGAAGATTTGTGGTTTTAGCTTCTCTTTTGTCCGTAACACAGCAGATTTATGGTTTTGGCTCTCTCCACAAACCGTACAACGACTTGAATAGCAGATTTCTAGTTTTGGCTTCTTTTCTGGCCGTACAAGGACTTAAAAAGCAGATTTGTTGTTTTGGCTTCTCAACAAACCGTACAACGACTTGACTAGCAGATTTGTGGTAATGGTGCTTCTGTTCTGGCCGTACAACGACTTGAATAGCAGATTTGTGGTTTTGGCTTCTCTTTTCGCCGTAATACAGCAGATTTGTGGTTTTGGCTTCTCTACTGGCCGTACAAAAGCAGATTTGTGGTTTTGGCTTCTCCAGAAACCGTACAAAGACTTGAAAAGCAGATTTCTGGTTTTGGCTCCTTTTCTGGCCGTACAAAAACAGATTTATGGTTTTGGCTCTCTCCACAAACCGTACAACGACTTGAATAGCAGATTTCTAGTTTTGGCTTCTTTTCTGGCCGTACAAGGACTTAAAAAGCAGATTTATTGTTTTGGCTTCTCTACAAACCGTACAACGACTTGACTAGCAGATTTGTGGTAATGGTGCTTCTGTTCTGGCCGTACAACGACTTGAATAGCAGATTTGTGGTTTTGGCTTCTCTTTTCGCCGTAATACAGCAGATTTGTGGTTTTGGCTTCTCTACTGGCCGTACAAAAGCAGATTTGTGGTTTTGGCTTCTCCAGAAACCGTACAAAGACTTGAAAAGCAGATTTCTGGTTTTGGCTCTCTCCACAAACCGTACAACAACTTGAATAGCAGATTTCTAGTTTTGGCTTCTTTTCTGGCCGTACAAGGACTTAAAAAGCAGATTTGTTGTTTTGGCTTCTCCACAAACCGTACAACGACTTGACTAGCAGATTTGTGGTAATGGTGCTTCTGTTCTGGCCGTACAACGACTTGAATAGCAGATTTGTGGTTTTGGCTTCTCTTTTCGCCGTAATACAGCAGATTTGTGGTTTTGGCTTCTCTATTGGCCGTACAAAAGCAGATTTGTGGTTTTGGCTTCTCCAGAAACCGTACAACGACTTGAAAAGCAGTTTTCTGGTTTTGGCTCCTATTCTGGCCGTACAAAAGCAGATTTGTGGTTTTGGCTTTTTCACAATCCGTACAACGACTTGAATAGCAGATTTCTTGTTTTGGCTCCTTTTCTGGCCGTGAAACAGCAGATTTCTGGTTTTGGCTTTTCCACAATCCGTACAACGACTTGAATAGCAGATTTCTTGTTTTGGCTTCTTTTCTGGCCGTACAACGACTTGAAAAGAAGATTTGTAGTTTTAGCTTCTCTTTTGGCCGTAAAACAGCAGATTTGTGGTTTTGGCTCCTTTTCTGGCCGTAAAACAGCATATTTCTGGTTTTGGCTTTTTTTCTGGCCGTACAACGACTTGAAAAGATGATTTGTGGTTTCAGCTTCTCTTTTGGCCGTAACACAGCAGATTTGTGGTTTTGGCTCTCTCCACAATCCGTATAACGACTTGAATAACAGATTTCTTGTTTTGGCTTCTTTTCTGGCCGTACAACGACTTGACAAGAAGATTTGTGGTTTTAGCTTCTCTTTTGGCCGTAACACAGCAGATTTATGGTTTTGGCTCTCTCCATAAACCGTACAACGACTTGAATAGCAGATTTCTAGTTTTGGCTTTTTTTTCTGGCCGTACAACGACTTGACAAGAAGATTTGTGGTTTTAGCTTCTCTTTTGGCCGTAACATAGCAGATTTATGGTTTTGGCTCTCTACACAAACCGTACAATGACTTGAATAGCAGATTTCTAGTTTTAAGTTCTTTTCTGGCCGTACAAGGACTTAAAAAGCAGATTTGTTGTTTTGGCTTCTCAACAAACCGTACAACGACTTGACTAGCAGATTTGTGGTAATGGTGCTTCTGTTCTGGCCGTACAACGACTTGAATAGCAGATTTGTGGTTTTGGCTTCTCTTTTCGCCGTATACAGCAGATTTGTGGTTTTGGCTTCTCTACTAACCGTACAAAAGCAGATTTGTGGTTTTGGCTTCTCCAGAAACCGTACAACGACTTGAAAAGCAGATTTCTGGTTTTGGCTCCTTTTCTGGCCGTACAAAAGCAGATTTGTGGTTTTGGCTATTCCACAATCCGTACAACGACTTGAATAGCAGATTTCTTGTTTTGGCTTCTTTTCTGGCCGTACAACGACTTGACAAGAAGATTTGTGGTTTTAGCTTCTCTTTTGTCCGTAACACAGCAGATTTATGGTTTTGGCTCTCTCCACAAACCGTACAACGACTTGAATAGCAGATTTCTAGTTTTGGCTTCTTTTCTGGCCGTACAAGGACTTAAAAAGCAGATTTGTTGTTTTGGCTTCTCAACAAACCGTACAACGACTTGACTAGCAGATTTGTGGTAATGGTGCTTCTGTTCTGGCCGTACAACGACTTGAATAGCAGATTTGTGGTTTTGGCTTCTCTTTTCGCCGTAATACAGCAGATTTGTGGTTTTGGCTTCTCTACTGGCCGTACAAAAGCAGATTTGTGGTTTCGGCTTCTCCAGAAACCGTACAAAGACTTGAAAAGCAGATTTCTGGTTTTGGCTCCTTTTCTGGCCGTACAAAAACAGATTTATGGTTTTGGCTCTCTTCACAAACCGTACAACGACTTGAATAGCAGATTTCTAGTTTTGGCTTCTTTTCTGGCCGTACAAGGACTTAAAAAGCAGATTTATTGTTTTGGCTTCTCTACAAACCGTACAACGACTTGACTAGCAGATTTGTGGTAATGGTGCTTCTGTTCTGGCCGTACAACGACTTGAATAGCAGATTTGTGGTTTTGGCTTCTCTTTTCGCCGTAATACAGCAGATTTGTGGTTTTGGCTTCTCTACTGGCCGTACAAAAGCAGATTTGTGGTTTTGGCTTCTCCAGAAACCGTACAAAGACTTGAAAAGCAGATTTCTGGTTTTGGCTCTCTCCACAAACCGTACAACAACTTGAATAGCAGATTTCTAGTTTTGGCTTCTTTTCTGGCCGTACAAGGACTTAAAAAGCAGATTTGTTGTTTTGGCTTCTCCACAAACCGTACAACGACTTGACTAGCAGATTTGTGGTAATGGTGCTTCTGTTCTGGCCGTACAACGACTTGAATAGCAGATTTGTGGTTTTGGCTTCTCTTTTCGCCGTAATACAGCAGATTTGTGGTTTTGGCTTCTCTATTGGCCGTACAAAAGCAGATTTGTGGTTTTGGCTTCTCCAGAAACCGTACAACGACTTGAAAAGCAGATTTCTGGTTTTGGCTCCTATTCTGGCCGTACAAAAGCAGATTTGTGGTTTTGGCTTTTTCACAATCCGTACAACGACTTGAATAGCAGATTTCTTGTTTTGGCTCCTTTTCTGGCCGTGAAACAGCAGATTTCTGGTTTTGGCTTTTCCACAATCCGTACAACGACTTGAATAGCAGATTTCTTGTTTTGGCTTCTTTTCTGGCCGTACAACGACTTGAAAAGAAGATTTGTAGTTTTAGCTTCTCTTTTGGCCGTAACACAGCAGATTTATGGTTTTGGCTTCTCTTTTGGCCGTAAAACAGCAGATTTGTGGTTTTGGCTCCTTTTCTGGCCGTAAAACAGCATATTTCTGGTTTTGGCTTTTTTTCTGGCCGTACAACGACTTGAAAAGAAGATTTGTGGTTTCAGCTTCTCTTTTGGCCGTAACACAGCAGATTTGTGGTTTTGGCTCTCTCCACAATCCGTATAACGACTTGAATAACAGATTTCTTGTTTTGGCTTCTTTTCTGGCCGTACAACGACTTGACAAGAAGATTTGTGGTTTTAGCTTCTCTTTTGGCCGTAACACAGCAGATTTATGGTTTTGGCTCTCTCCATAAACCGTACAACGACTTGAATAGCAGATTTCTAGTTTTGGCTTTTTTTTCTGGCCGTACAACGACTTGACAAGAAGATTTGTGGTTTTAGCTTCTCTTTTGGCCGTAACATAGCAGATTTATGGTTTTGGCTCTCTACACAAACCGTACAATGACTTGAATAGCAGATTTCTAGTTTTAAGTTCTTTTCTGGCCGTACAAGGACTTAAAAAGCAGATTTGTTGTTTTGGCTTCTCAACAAACCGTACAACGACTTGACTAGCAGATTTGTGGTAATGGTGCTTCTGTTCTGGCCGTACAACGACTTGAATAGCAGATTTGTGGTTTTGGCTTCTCTTTTCGCCGTATACAGCAGATTTGTGGTTTTGGCTTCTCTACTAACCGTACAAAAGCAGATTTGTGGTTTTGGCTTCTCCAGAAACCGTACAAAGACTTGAAAAGCAGATTTCTGGTTTTGGCTCCTTTTCTGGCCGTACAAAAACAGATTTATGGTTTTGGCTCTCTCCACAAACCGTACAACGACTTGAATAGCAGATTTCTAGTTTTGGCTTCTTTTCTGGCCGTACAAGGACTTAAAAAGCAGATTTATTGTTTTGGCTTCTCTACAAACCGTACAACGACTTGACTAGCAGATTTGTGGTAATGGTGCTTCTGTTCTGGCCGTACAACGACTTGAATAGCAGATTTGTGGTTTTGGCTTCTCTTTTCGCCGTAATACAGCAGATTTGTGGTTTTGGCTTCTCTACTGGCCGTACAAAAGCAGATTTGTTGTTTTGGCTTCTCCAGAAACCGTACAAAGACTTGAAAAGCAGATTTCTGGTTTTGGCTCTCTCCACAAACCGTACAACAACTTGAATAGCAGATTTCTAGTTTTGGCTTCTTTTCTGGCCGTACAAGGACTTAAAAAGCAGATTTGTTGTTTTGGCTTCTCCACAAACCGTACAACGACTTGACTAGCAGATTTGTGGTAATGGTGCTTCTGTTCTGGCCGTACAACGACTTGAATAGCAGATTTGTGGTTTTGGCTTCTCTTTTCGCCGTAATACAGCAGATTTGTGGTTTTGGCTTCTCTATTGGCCGTACAAAAGCAGATTTGTGGTTTTGGCTTCTCCAGAAACCGTACAACGACTTGAAAAGCAGATTTCTGGTTTTGGCTCCTATTCTGGCCGTACAAAAGCAGATTTGTGGTTTTGGCTTTTTCACAATCCGTACAACGACTTGAATAGCAGATTTCTTGTTTTGGCTCCTTTTCTGGCCGTGAAACAGCAGATTTCTGGTTTTGGCTTTTCCACAATCCGTACAACGACTTGAATAGCAGATTTCTTGTTTTGGCTTCTTTTCTGGCCGTACAACGACTTGAAAAGAAGATTTGTAGTTTTAGCTTCTCTTTTGGCCGTAAAACAGCAGATTTGTGGTTTTGGCTCCTTTTCTGGCCGTAAAACAGCATATTTCTGGTTTTGGCTTTTTTTCTGGCCGTACAACGACTTGAAAAGAAGATTTGTGGTTTCAGCTTCTCTTTTGGCCGTAACACAGCAGATTTGTGGTTTTGGCTCTCTCCACAATCCGTATAACGACTTGAATAACAGATTTCTTGTTTTGGCTTCTTTTCTGGCCGTACAACGACTTGACAAGAAGATTTGTGGTTTTAGCTTCTCTTTTGGCCGTAACACAGCAGATTTATGGTTTTGGCTCTCTCCATAAACCGTACAACGACTTGAATAGCAGATTTCTAGTTTTGGCTTTTTTTTCTGGCCGTACAACGACTTGACAAGAAGATTTGTGGTTTTAGCTTCTCTTTTGGCCGTAACATAGCAGATTTATGGTTTTGGCTCTCTACACAAACCGTACAATGACTTGAATAGCAGATTTCTAGTTTTAAGTTCTTTTCTGGCCGTACAAGGACTTAAAAAGCAGATTTGTTGTTTTGGCTTCTCAACAAACCGTACAACGACTTGACTAGCAGATTTGTGGTAATGGTGCTTCTGTTCTGGCCGTACAACGACTTGAATAGCAGATTTGTGGTTTTGGCTTCTCTTTTCGCCGTATACAGCAGATTTGTGGTTTTGGCTTCTCTACTAACCGTACAAAAGCAGATTTGTGGTTTTGGCTTCTCCAGAAACCGTACAACGACTTGAAAAGCAGATTTCTGGTTTTGGCTCCTTTTTTGGCCGTACAAAAGCAGATTTGTGGTTTTGGCTATTCCACAATCCGTACAACGACTTGAATAGCAGATTTCTTGTTTTGGCTTCTTTTCTGGCCGTACAACGACTTGACAAGAAGATTTGTGGTTTTAGCTTCTCTTTTGTCCGTAACACAGCAGATTTATGGTTTTGGCTCTCTCCACAAACCGTACAACGACTTGAATAGCAGATTTCTAGTTTTGGCTTCTTTTCTGGCCGTACAAGGACTTAAAAAGCAGATTTGTTGTTTTGGCTTCTCAACAAACCGTACAACGACTTGACTAGCAGATTTGTGGTAATGGTGCTTCTGTTCTGGCCGTACAACGACTTGAATAGCAGATTTGTGGTTTTGGCTTCTCTTTTCGCCGTAATACAGCAGATTTGTGGTTTTGGCTTCTCTACTGGCCGTACAAAAGCAGATTTGTGGTTTTGGCTTCTCCAGAAACCGTACAAAGACTTGAAAAGCAGATTTCTGGTTTTGGCTCCTTTTCTGGCCGTACAAAAACAGATTTATGGTTTTGGCTCTCTTCACAAACCGTACAACGACTTGAATAGCAGATTTCTAGTTTTGGCTTCTTTTCTGGCCGTACAAGGACTTAAAAAGCAGATTTATTGTTTTGGCTTCTCTACAAACCGTACAACGACTTGACTAGCAGATTTGTGGTAATGGTGCTTCTGTTCTGGCCGTACAACGACTTGAATAGCAGATTTGTGGTTTTGGCTTCTCTTTTCGCCGTAATACAGCAGATTTGTGGTTTTGGCTTCTCTACTGGCCGTACAAAAGCAGATTTGTGGTTTTGGCTTCTCCAGAAACCGTACAAAGACTTGAAAAGCAGATTTCTAGTTTTGGCTTTTTTTTCTGGCCGTACAACGACTTGACAAGAAGATTTGTGGTTTTAGCTTCTCTTTTGGCCGTAACATAGCAGATTTATGGTTTTGGCTCTCTACACAAACCGTACAATGACTTGAATAGCAGATTTCTAGTTTTAAGTTCTTTTCTGGCCGTACAAGGACTTAAAAAGCAGATTTGTTGTTTTGGCTTCTCAACAAACCGTACAACGACTTGACTAGCAGATTTGTGGTAATGGTGCTTCTGTTCTGGCCGTACAACGACTTGAATAGCAGATTTGTGGTTTTGGCTTCTCTTTTCGCCGTATACAGCAGATTTGTGGTTTTGGCTTCTCTACTAACCGTACAAAAGCAGATTTGTGGTTTTGGCTTCTCCAGAAACCGTACAACGACTTGAAAAGCAGATTTCTGGTTTTGGCTCCTTTTCTGGCCGTACAAAAGCAGATTTGTGGTTTTGGCTATTCCACAATCCGTACAACGACTTGAATAGCAGATTTCTTGTTTTGGCTTCTTTTCTGGCCGTACAACGACTTGACAAGAAGATTTGTGGTTTTAGCTTCTCTTTTGTCCGTAACACAGCAGATTTATGGTTTTGGCTCTCTCCACAAACCGTACAACGACTTGAATAGCAGATTTCTAGTTTTGGCTTCTTTTCTGGCCGTACAAGGACTTAAAAAGCAGATTTGTTGTTTTGGCTTCTCAACAAACCGTACAACGACTTGACTAGCAGATTTGTGGTAATGGTGCTTCTGTTCTGGCCGTACAACGACTTGAATAGCAGATTTGTGGTTTTGGCTTCTCTTTTCGCCGTAATACAGCAGATTTGTGGTTTTGGCTTCTCTACTGGCCGTACAAAAGCAGATTTGTGGTTTTGGCTTCTCCAGAAACCGTACAAAGACTTGAAAAGCAGATTTCTGGTTTTGGCTCCTTTTCTGGCCGTACAAAAACAGATTTATGGTTTTGGCTCTCTCCACAAACCGTACAACGACTTGAATAGCAGATTTCTAGTTTTGGCTTCTTTTCTGGCCGTACAAGGACTTAAAAAGCAGATTTATTGTTTTGGCTTCTCTACAAACCGTACAACGACTTGACTAGCAGATTTGTGGTAATGGTGCTTCTGTTCTGGCCGTACAACGACTTGAATAGCAGATTTGTGGTTTTGGCTTCTCTTTTCGCCGTAATACAGCAGATTTGTGGTTTTGGCTTCTCTACTGGCCGTACAAAAGCAGATTTGTGGTTTTGGCTTCTCCAGAAACCGTACAAAGACTTGAAAAGCAGATTTCTGGTTTTGGCTCTCTCCACAAACCGTACAACAACTTGAATAGCAGATTTCTAGTTTTGGCTTCTTTTCTGGCCGTACAAGGACTTAAAAAGCAGATTTGTTGTTTTGGCTTCTCCACAAACCGTACAACGACTTAACTAGCAGATTTGTGGTAATGGTGCTTCTGTTCTGGCCGTACAACGACTTGAATAGCAGATTTGTGGTTTTGGCTTCTCTTTTCGCCGTAATACAGCAGATTTGTGGTTTTGGCTTCTCTATTGGCCGTACAAAAGCAGATTTGTGGTTTTGGCTTCTCCAGAAACCGTACAACGACTTGAAAAGCAGATTTCTGGTTTTGGCTCCTATTCTGGCCGTACAAAAGCAGATTTGTGGTTTTGGCTTTTTCACAATCCGTACAACGACTTGAATAGCAGATTTCTTGTTTTGGCTCCTTTTCTGGCCGTGAAACAGCAGATTTCTGGTTTTGGCTTTTCCACAATCCGTACAACGACTTGAATAGCAGATTTCTTGTTTTGGCTTCTTTTCTGGCCGTACAACGACTTGAAAAGAAGATTTGTAGTTTTAGCTTCTCTTTTGGCCGTAAAACAGCAGATTTGTGGTTTTGGCTCCTTTTCTGGCCGTAAAACAGCATATTTCTGGTTTTGGCTTTTTTTCTGGCCGTACAACGACTTGAAAAGAAGATTTGTGGTTTCAGCTTCTCTTTTGGCCGTAACACAGCAGATTTGTGGTTTTGGCTCTCTCCACAATCCGTATAACGACTTGAATAACAGATTTCTTGTTTTGGCTTCTTTTCTGGCCGTACAACGACTTGACAAGAAGATTTGTGGTTTTAGCTTCTCTTTTGGCCGTAACACAGCAGATTTATGGTTTTGGCTCTCTCCATAAACCGTACAACGACTTGAATAGCAGATTTCTAGTTTTGGCTTTTTTTTCTGGCCGTACAACGACTTGACAAGAAGATTTGTGGTTTTAGCTTCTCTTTTGGCCGTAACATAGCAGATTTATGGTTTTGGCTCTCTACACAAACCGTACAATGACTTGAATAGCAGATTTCTAGTTTTAAGTTCTTTTCTGGCCGTACAAGGACTTAAAAAGCAGATTTGTTGTTTTGGCTTCTCAACAAACCGTACAACGACTTGACTAGCAGATTTGTGGTAATGGTGCTTCTGTTCTGGCCGTACAACGACTTGAATAGCAGATTTGTGGTTTTGGCTTCTCTTTTCGCCGTATACAGCAGATTTGTGGTTTTGGCTTCTCTACTAACCGTACAAAAGCAGATTTGTGGTTTTGGCTTCTCCAGAAACCGTACAACGACTTGAAAAGCAGATTTCTGGTTTTGGCTCCTTTTCTGGCCGTACAAAAGCAGATTTGTGGTTTTGGCTATTCCACAATCCGTACAACGACTTGAATAGCAGATTTCTTGTTTTGGCTTCTTTTCTGGCCGTACAACGACTTGACAAGAAGATTTGTGGTTTTAGCTTCTCTTTTGTCCGTAACACAGCAGATTTATGGTTTTGGCTCTCTCCACAAACCGTACAACGACTTGAATAGCAGATTTCTAGTTTTGGCTTCTTTTCTGGCCGTACAAGGACTTAAAAAGCAGATTTGTTGTTTTGGCTTCTCAACAAACCGTACAACGACTTGACTAGCAGATTTGTGGTAATGGTGCTTCTGTTCTGGCCGTACAACGACTTGAATAGCAGATTTGTGGTTTTGGCTTCTCTTTTCGCCGTAATACAGCAGATTTGTGGTTTTGGCTTCTCTACTGGCCGTACAAAAGCAGATTTGTGGTTTTGGCTTCTCCAGAAACTGTACAAAGACTTGAAAAGCAGATTTCTGGTTTTGGCTCCTTTTCTGGCCGTACAAAAACAGATTTATGGTTTTGGCTCTCTTCACAAACCGTACAACGACTTGAATAGCAGATTTCTAGTTTTGGCTTCTTTTCTGGCCGTACAAGGACTTAAAAAGCAGATTTATTGTTTTGGCTTCTCTACAAACCGTACAACGACTTGACTAGCAGATTTGTGGTAATGGTGCTTCTGTTCTGGCCGTACAACGACTTGAATAGCAGATTTGTGGTTTTGGCTTCTCTTTTCGCCGTAATACAGCAGATTTGTGGTTTTGGCTTCTCTACTGGCCGTACAAAAGCAGATTTGTGGTTTTGGCTTCTCCAGAAACCGTACAAAGACTTGAAAAGCAGATTTCTAGTTTTGGCTTTTTTTTCTGGCCGTACAACGACTTGACAAGAAGATTTGTGGTTTTAGCTTCTCTTTTGGCCGTAACATAGCAGATTTATGGTTTTGGCTCTCTACACAAACCGTACAATGACTTGAATAGCAGATTTCTAGTTTTAAGTTCTTTTCTGGCCGTACAAGGACTTAAAAAGCAGATTTGTTGTTTTGGCTTCTCAACAAACCGTACAACGACTTGACTAGCAGATTTGTGGTAATGGTGCTTCTGTTCTGGCCGTACAACGACTTGAATAGCAGATTTGTGGTTTTGGCTTCTCTTTTCGCCGTATACAGCAGATTTGTGGTTTTGGCTTCTCTACTAACCGTACAAAAGCAGATTTGTGGTTTTGGCTTCTCCAGAAACCGTACAACGACTTGAAAAGCAGATTTCTGGTTTTGGCTCCTTTTCTGGCCGTACAAAAGCAGATTTGTGGTTTTGGCTATTCCACAATCCGTACAACGACTTGAATAGCAGATTTCTTGTTTTGGCTTCTTTTCTGGCCGTACAACGACTTGACAAGAAGATTTGTGGTTTTAGCTTCTCTTTTGTCCGTAACACAGCAAATTTATGGTTTTGGCTCTCTCCACAAACCGTACAACGACTTGAATAGCAGATTTCTAGTTTTGGCTTCTTTTCTGGCCGTACAAGGACTTAAAAAGCAGATTTGTTGTTTTGGCTTCTCAACAAACCGTACAACGACTTGACTAGCAGATTTGTGGTAATGGTGCTTCTGTTCTGGCCGTACAACGACTTGAATAGCAGATTTGTGGTTTTGGCTTCTCTTTTCGCCGTAATACAGCAGATTTGTGGTTTTGGCTTCTCTACTGGCCGTACAAAAGCAGATTTGTGGTTTTGGCTTCTCCAGAAACCGTACAAAGACTTGAAAAGCAGATTTCTGGTTTTGGCTCCTTTTCTGGCCGTACAAAAACAGATTTATGGTTTTGGCTCTCTCCACAAACCGTACAACGACTTGAATAGCAGATTTCTAGTTTTGGCTTCTTTTCTGGCCGTACAAGGACTTAAAAAGCAGATTTATTGTTTTGGCTTCTCTACAAACCGTACAACGACTTGACTAGCAGATTTGTGGTAATGGTGCTTCTGTTCTGGCCGTACAACGACTTGAATAGCAGATTTGTGGTTTTGGCTTCTCTTTTCGCCGTAATACAGCAGATTTGTGGTTTTGGCTTCTCTACTGGCCGTACAAAAGCAGATTTGTGGTTTTGGCTTCTCCAGAAACCGTACAAAGACTTGAAAAGCAGATTTCTGGTTTTGGCTCTCTCCACAAACCGTACAACAACTTGAATAGCAGATTTCTAGTTTTGGCTTCTTTTCTGGCCGTACAAGGACTTAAAAAGCAGATTTGTTGTTTTGGCTTCTCCACAAACCGTACAACGACTTGACTAGCAGATTTGTGGTAATGGTGCTTCTGTTCTGGCCGTACAACGACTTGAATAGCAGATTTGTGGTTTTGGCTTCTCTTTTCGCCGTAATACAGCAGATTTGTGGTTTTGGCTTCTCTATTGGCCGTACAAAAGCAGATTTGTGGTTTTGGCTTCTCCAGAAACCGTACAACGACTTGAAAAGCAGTTTTCTGGTTTTGGCTCCTATTCTGGCCGTACAAAAGCAGATTTGTGGTTTTGGCTTTTTCACAATCCGTACAACGACTTGAATAGCAGATTTCTTGTTTTGGCTCCTTTTCTGGCCGTGAAACAGCAGATTTCTGGTTTTGGCTTTTCCACAATCCGTACAACGACTTGAATAGCAGATTTCTTGTTTTGGCTTCTTTTCTGGCCGTACAACGACTTGAAAAGAAGATTTGTAGTTTTAGCTTCTCTTTTGGCCGTAAAACAGCAGATTTGTGGTTTTGGCTCCTTTTCTGGCCGTAAAACAGCATATTTCTGGTTTTGGCTTTTTTTCTGGCCGTACAACGACTTGAAAAGATGATTTGTGGTTTCAGCTTCTCTTTTGGCCGTAACACAGCAGATTTGTGGTTTTGGCTCTCTCCACAATCCGTATAACGACTTGAATAACAGATTTCTTGTTTTGGCTTCTTTTCTGGCCGTACAACGACTTGACAAGAAGATTTGTGGTTTTAGCTTCTCTTTTGGCCGTAACACAGCAGATTTATGGTTTTGGCTCTCTCCATAAACCGTACAACGACTTGAATAGCAGATTTCTAGTTTTGGCTTTTTTTTCTGGCCGTACAACGACTTGACAAGAAGATTTGTGGTTTTAGCTTCTCTTTTGGCCGTAACATAGCAGATTTATGGTTTTGGCTCTCTACACAAACCGTACAATGACTTGAATAGCAGATTTCTAGTTTTAAGTTCTTTTCTGGCCGTACAAGGACTTAAAAAGCAGATTTGTTGTTTTGGCTTCTCAACAAACCGTACAACGACTTGACTAGCAGATTTGTGGTAATGGTGCTTCTGTTCTGGCCGTACAACGACTTGAATAGCAGATTTGTGGTTTTGGCTTCTCTTTTCGCCGTATACAGCAGATTTGTGGTTTTGGCTTCTCTACTAACCGTACAAAAGCAGATTTGTGGTTTTGGCTTCTCCAGAAACCGTACAACGACTTGAAAAGCAGATTTCTGGTTTTGGCTCCTTTTCTGGCCGTACAAAAGCAGATTTGTGGTTTTGGCTATTCCACAATCCGTACAACGACTTGAATAGCAGATTTCTTGTTTTGGCTTCTTTTCTGGCCGTACAACGACTTGACAAGAAGATTTGTGGTTTTAGCTTCTCTTTTGTCCGTAACACAGCAGATTTATGGTTTTGGCTCTCTCCACAAACCGTACAACGACTTGAATAGCAGATTTCTAGTTTTGGCTTCTTTTCTGGCCGTACAAGGACTTAAAAAGCAGATTTGTTGTTTTGGCTTCTCAACAAACCGTACAACGACTTGACTAGCAGATTTGTGGTAATGGTGCTTCTGTTCTGGCCGTACAACGACTTGAATAGCAGATTTGTGGTTTTGGCTTCTCTTTTCGCCGTAATACAGCAGATTTGTGGTTTTGGCTTCTCTACTGGCCGTACAAAAGCAGATTTGTGGTTTTGGCTTCTCCAGAAACCGTACAAAGACTTGAAAAGCAGATTTCTGGTTTTGGCTCCTTTTCTGGCCGTACAAAAACAGATTTATGGTTTTGGCTCTCTTCACAAACCGTACAACGACTTGAATAGCAGATTTCTAGTTTTGGCTTCTTTTCTGGCCGTACAAGGACTTAAAAAGCAGATTTATTGTTTTGGCTTCTCTACAAACCGTACAACGACTTGACTAGCAGATTTGTGGTAATGGTGCTTCTGTTCTGGCCGTACAACGACTTGAATAGCAGATTTGTGGTTTTGGCTTCTCTTTTCGCCGTAATACAGCAGATTTGTGGTTTTGGCTTCTCTACTGGCCGTACAAAAGCAGATTTGTGGTTTTGGCTTCTCCAGAAACCGTACAAAGACTTGAAAAGCAGATTTCTGGTTTTGGCTCTCTCCACAAACCGTACAACAACTTGAATAGCAGATTTCTAGTTTTGGCTTCTTTTCTGGCCGTACAAGGACTTAAAAAGCAGATTTGTTGTTTTGGCTTCTCCACAAACCGTACAACGACTTGACTAGCAGATTTGTGGTAATGGTGCTTCTGTTCTGGCCGTACAACGACTTGAATAGCAGATTTGTGGTTTTGGCTTCTCTTTTCGCCGTAATACAGCAGATTTGTGGTTTTGGCTTCTCTATTGGCCGTACAAAAGCAGATTTGTGGTTTTGGCTTCTCCAGAAACCGTACAACGACTTGAAAAGCAGATTTCTGGTTTTGGCTCCTATTCTGGCCGTACAAAAGCAGATTTGTGGTTTTGGCTTTTTCACAATCCGTACAACGACTTGAATAGCAGATTTCTTGTTTTGGCTCCTTTTCTGGCCGTGAAACAGCAGATTTCTGGTTTTGGCTTTTCCACAATCCGTACAACGACTTGAATAGCAGATTTCTTGTTTTGGCTTCTTTTCTGGCCGTACAACGACTTGAAAAGAAGATTTGTAGTTTTAGCTTCTCTTTTGGCCGTAACACAGCAGATTTATGGTTTTGGCTTCTCTTTTGGCCGTAAAACAGCAGATTTGTGGTTTTGGCTCCTTTTCTGGCCGTAAAACAGCATATTTCTGGTTTTGGCTTTTTTTCTGGCCGTACAACGACTTGAAAAGAAGATTTGTGGTTTCAGCTTCTCTTTTGGCCGTAACACAGCAGATTTGTGGTTTTGGCTCTCTCCACAATCCGTATAACGACTTGAATAACAGATTTCTTGTTTTGGCTTCTTTTCTGGCCGTACAACGACTTGACAAGAAGATTTGTGGTTTTAGCTTCTCTTTTGGCCGTAACACAGCAGATTTATGGTTTTGGCTCTCTCCATAAACCGTACAACGACTTGAATAGCAGATTTCTAGTTTTGGCTTTTTTTTCTGGCCGTACAACGACTTGACAAGAAGATTTGTGGTTTTAGCTTCTCTTTTGGCCGTAACATAGCAGATTTATGGTTTTGGCTCTCTACACAAACCGTACAATGACTTGAATAGCAGATTTCTAGTTTTAAGTTCTTTTCTGGCCGTACAAGGACTTAAAAAGCAGATTTGTTGTTTTGGCTTCTCAACAAACCGTACAACGACTTGACTAGCAGATTTGTGGTAATGGTGCTTCTGTTCTGGCCGTACAACGACTTGAATAGCAGATTTGTGGTTTTGGCTTCTCTTTTCGCCGTATACAGCAGATTTGTGGTTTTGGCTTCTCTACTAACCGTACAAAAGCAGATTTGTGGTTTTGGCTTCTCCAGAAACCGTACAAAGACTTGAAAAGCAGATTTCTGGTTTTGGCTCCTTTTCTGGCCGTACAAAAACAGATTTATGGTTTTGGCTCTCTCCACAAACCGTACAACGACTTGAATAGCAGATTTCTAGTTTTGGCTTCTTTTCTGGCCGTACAAGGACTTAAAAAGCAGATTTATTGTTTTGGCTTCTCTACAAACCGTACAACGACTTGACTAGCAGATTTGTGGTAATGGTGCTTCTGTTCTGGCCGTACAACGACTTGAATAGCAGATTTGTGGTTTTGGCTTCTCTTTTCGCCGTAATACAGCAGATTTGTGGTTTTGGCTTCTCTACTGGCCGTACAAAAGCAGATTTGTGGTTTTGGCTTCTCCAGAAACCGTACAAAGACTTGAAAAGCAGATTTCTGGTTTTGGCTCTCTCCACAAACCGTACAACAACTTGAATAGCAGATTTCTAGTTTTGGCTTCTTTTCTGGCCGTACAAGGACTTAAAAAGCAGATTTGTTGTTTTGGCTTCTCCACAAACCGTACAACGACTTGACTAGCAGATTTGTGGTAATGGTGCTTCTGTTCTGGCCGTACAACGACTTGAATAGCAGATTTGTGGTTTTGGCTTCTCTTTTCGCCGTAATACAGCAGATTTGTGGTTTTGGCTTCTCTATTGGCCGTACAAAAGCAGATTTGTGGTTTTGGCTTCTCCAGAAACCGTACAAAGACTTGAATAGCAGATTTCTAGTTTTGGCTTCTTATCTGGCCGTACAAGGACTTAAATAGCAGATTTGTTGTTTTGGCTTCTCCACAAACCGTACAACGACTTGACTAGCAGATTTGTGGTAATGGTGCTTCTGTTCTGGCCGTACAACGACTTGAATAGCAGATTTGTGGTTTTGGCTTCTCTTTTCGCCGTAATACAGCAGATTTGTGGTTTTGGCTTCTCTACTGGCCGTACAAAAGCAGATTTGTGGTTTTGGCTTCTCCAGAAACCGTACAACGACTTGAAAAGCAGATTTCTGGTTTTGGCTCCTATTCTGGCCGTACAAAAGCAGATTTGTGGTTTTGGCTTTTCCACAATCCGTACAACGACTTGAATAGCAGATTTCTTGTTTTGGCTTCTTTTCTAACCGTAAAACAGCAGATTTGTGGTTTTGGCTTCTCTACTGGCCGTACAAAAGCAGATTAGTGGTTTTGGCGTTTCCACAGTCCGTACAACGACTTGAATAGCAGATTTCTTGTTTTGGCTCCTTTTCTAACCGTGAAACAGCAGATTTCTGGTTTTGGCTTTTCCACAATCCGTACAACGACTTGAATAGCAGATTTCTTGTTTTGGCTTCTTTTCTGGCCGTACAACGACTTGAAAAGAAGATTTGTATTTTAGCTTCTCTTTTGGCCGTAACACAGCAGATTTATGGTTTTGGCTTCTCTTTTGGCCGTAAAACAGCAGATTTGTGGTTTTGGCTCCTTTTCTGGCCGTAAAACAGCAGATTTCTGGTTTTGGCTTTTTTTCTGGCCGTACAACGACTTGAAAAGAAGATTTGTGGTTTCAGCTTCTCTTTTGGCCGTAACACAGCAGATTTGTGGTTTTGGCTCTCTCCACAATCCGTATAACGACTTGAATAGCAGATTTCTTGTTTTGGCTTCTTTTCTGGCCGTACAACGACTTGACAAGAAGATTTGTGGTTTAAGCTTCTCTTTTGGCCGTAACACAGCAGATTTATGGTTTTGGCTCTCTCCATAAACCGTACAACGACTTGAATAGCAGATTTCTAGTTTTGGCTTTTTTTCTGGCCGTACAAGGACTTAAAAAGCAGATTTGTTGTTTTGGCTTCTCAACAAACCGTACAACGACTTGACTAGCAGATTTGTGGTAATGGTGCTTCTGTTCTTGCCGTACAACGACTTGAATAGCAGATTTGTGGTTTTGGCTTCTCTTTTCGCCGTATACAGCAGATTTGTGGTTTTGGCTTCTCTACTAGCCGTACAAAAGCAGATTTGTGGTTTTGGCTTCTCCAGAAACCGTACAACGACTTGAAAAGCAGATTTCTGGTTTTGGCTCCTTTTCTGGCCGTACAAAAGCAGATTTGTGGTTTTGGCTTCTCCACAAACCGTACAACGACTTGACTAGCAGATTTGTGGTAATGGTGCTTCTGTTCTGGCCGTACAACGACTTGAATAGCAGATTTGTGGTTTTGGCTTCTCTTTTCGCCGTAATACAGCAGATTTTTGGTTTTGGCTCTCTCCACAAACCGTACAACGACTTGAATAGCAGATTTCTAGTTTTGGCTTCTTTTCTGGCCGTACAACGACTTGAAAAGCAGATTTCTGGTTTTGGCTCCTTTTCTGGCCGTACAAAAGCAGATTTGTGGTTTTGGCTTTACCACAATCCGTACAACGACTTGAATAGCAGATTTCTTGTTTTGGCTTCTTTTTTGGCCATACAACGACTTGACAAGAAGATTTGTGGTTTTAGCTTCTATTTTGGCCGTAACACAGCAGATTTATGGTTTTGGCTCTCTTTACAAACCGTACAACGACTTGAATAGCAGATTTCTAGTTTTGGCTTCTTTTCTGGCCGTACAAGGACTTAAAAAGCAGATTTGTTGTTTTGGCTTCTCAACAAACCGTACAACGACTTGACTAGCAGATTTGTGGTAATGGTGCTTTTGTTCTGGCCGTACAACGACTTGAATAGCAGATTTGTGGTTTTGGCTTCTCTTTTCGCCGTAATACAGCAGATTTGTGGTTTTGGCTTCTCTACTGGCCGTACAAAAGCAGATTTGTGGTTTTGGCTTCTCCAGAAACCGTACAAAGACTTGAAAAGCAGATTTCTGGTTTTGGCTCCTTTTCTGGCCGTACAAAAACAGATTTATGGTTTTGGCTCTCTCCACAAACCTTACAACGACTTGAATAGCAGATTTCTAGTTTTGGCTTCTTTTCTGGCCGTACAAGGACTTAAAAAGCAGATTTGTTGTTTTGGCTTCTCTACAAACCGTACAACGACTTGACTAGCAGATTTGTGGTAATGGTGCTTCTGTTCTGGCCGTACAACGACTTGAATAGCAGATTTGTGGTTTTGGCTTCTCTTTTCGCCGTAATACAGCAGATTTGTGGTTTTGGCTTCTCTACTGGCCGTACAAAAGCAGATTTGTGGTTTTGGCTTCTCCAGAAACCGTACAACGACTTGAAAAGCAGATTTCTGGTTTTGGCTCCTATTCTGGCCGTACAAAAGCAGATTTGTGGTTTTGGCTTTTCCACAATCCGTACAACGACTTGAATAGCAGATTTCTTGTTTTGGCTTCTTTTCTAACCGTAAAACAGCAGATTTGTGGTTTTGGCGTTTCCACAGTCCGTACAACGACTTGAATAGCAGATTTCTGGTTTTTGCTTCTCTTTTGGCCTTAAAACAGCAGATTTGTGGTTTTGGCTCCTTTTCTGGCCGTACAAAAGCAGATTTGTGGTTTTGGCTTTTGGTACAACGACTTGAATAGCAGATTTCTTGTTTTGGTTCTTTTCTGGCCGTAAAACAGCAGATTTATGGTTTTGGCTCTCTCCACAAACCGTACAACGACTTGAATAGCAGATTTCTAGTTTTGGCTTCTTATCTGGCCGTACAAGGACTTAAAAAGCAGATTTGTTGTTTTGGCTTCTCCACAAACCGTACAACGACTTGACTAGCAGATTTGTGGTAATGGTGCTTCTGTTCTGGCCGTACAACGACTTGAATAGCAGATTTGTGGTTTTGGCTTCTCTTTTCGCCGTAATACAGCAGATTTGTGGTTTTGGCTTCTCTACTGGCCGTACAAAAGCAGATTTGTGGTTTTGGCTTCTCCAGAAACCGTACAACGACTTGAAAAGCAGATTTCTGGTTTTGGCTCCTATTCTGGCCGTACAAAAGCAGATTTGTGGTTTTGGCTTTTTCACAATCCGTACAACGACTTGAATAGCAGATTTCTTGTTTTGGCTCCTTTTCTGGCCGTGAAACAGCAGATTTCTGGTTTTGGCTTTTCCACAATCCGTACAACGACTTGAATAGCAGATTTCTTGTTTTGGCTTCTTTTCTGGCCGTACAACGACTTGAAAAGAAGATTTGTAGTTTTAGCTTCTCTTTTGGCCGTAACACAGCAGATTTATGGTTTTGGCTTCTCTTTTGGCCGTAAAACAGCAGATTTGTGGTTTTGGCTCCTTTTCTGGCCGTAAAACAGCATATTTCTGGTTTTGGCTTTTTTTCTGGCCGTACAACGACTTAAAAAGAAGATTTGTGGTTTCAGCTTCTCTTTTGGCCGTAACACAGCAGATTTGTGGTTTTGGCTCTCTCCACAATCCGTATAACGACTTGAATAACAGATTTCTTGTTTTGGCTTCTTTTCTGGCCGTACAACGACTTGACAAGAAGATTTGTGGTTTTAGCTTCTCTTTTGGCCGTAACACAGCAGATTTATGGTTTTGGCTCTCTCCATAAACCGTACAACGACTTGAATAGCAGATTTCTAGTTTTGGCTTTTTTTTCTGGCCGTACAACGACTTGACAAGAAGATTTGTGGTTTTAGCTTCTCTTTTGGCCGTAACATAGCAGATTTATGGTTTTGGCTCTCTACACAAACCGTACAATGACTTGAATAGCAGATTTCTAGTTTTAAGTTCTTTTCTGGCCGTACAAGGACTTAAAAAGCAGATTTGTTGTTTTGGCTTCTCAACAAACCGTACAACGACTTGACTAGCAGATTTGTGGTAATGGTGCTTCTGTTCTGGCCGTACAACGACTTGAATAGCAGATTTGTGGTTTTGGCTTCTCTTTTCGCCGTATACAGCAGATTTGTGGTTTTGGCTTCTCTACTAACCGTACAAAAGCAGATTTGTGGTTTTGGCTTCTCCAGAAACCGTACAACGACTTGAAAAGCAGATTTCTGGTTTTGGCTCCTTTTCTGGCCGTACAAAAGCAGATTTGTGGTTTTGGCTATTCCACAATCCGTACAACGACTTGAATAGCAGATTTCTTGTTTTGGCTTCTTTTCTGGCCGTACAACGACTTGACAAGAAGATTTGTGGTTTTAGCTTCTCTTTTGGCCGTAACACAGCAGATTTATGGTTTTGGCTCTCTCCACAAACCGTACAACGACTTGAATAGCAGATTTCTAGTTTTGGCTTCTTTTCTGGCCGTACAAGGACTTAAAAAGCAGATTTGTTGTTTTGGCTTTTCAACAAACCGTACAACGACTTGACTAGCAGATTTGTGGTAATGGTGCTTCTGTTCTGGCCGTACAACGACTTGAATAGCAGATTTGTGGTTTTGGCTTCTCTTTTCGCCGTAATACAGCAGATTTGTGGTTTTGGCTTCTCTACTGGCCGTACAAAAGCAGATTTGTGGTTTTGGCTTCTCCAGAAACCGTACAAAGACTTGAAAAGCAGATTTCTGGTTTTGGCTCCTTTTCTGGCCGTACAAAAACAGATTTATGGTTTTGGCTCTCTCCACAAACCGTACAACGACTTGAATAGCAGATTTCTAGTTTTGGCTTCTTTTCTGGCCGTACAAGGACTTAAAAAGCAGATTTATTGTTTTGGCTTCTCTACAAACCGTACAACGACTTGACTAGCAGATTTGTGGTAATGGTGCTTCTGTTCTGGCCGTACAACGACTTGAATAGCAAATTTGTGGTTTTGGCTTCTCTTTTCGCCGTAATACAGCAGATTTGTGGTTTTGGCTTCTCTACTGGCCGTACAACAGCAGATTTGTGGTTTTGGCTTCTCCAGAAACCGTACAAAGACTTGAAAAGCAGATTTCTGGTTTTGGCTCTCTCCACAAACCGTACAACAACTTGAATAGCAGATTTCTAGTTTTGGCCTCTTTTCTGGCCGTACAAGGACTTAAAAAGCAGATTTGTTGTTTTGGCTTTTCAACAAACCGTACAACGACTTGACTAGCAGATTTGTGGTAATGGTGCTTCTGTTCTGGCCGTACAACGACTTGAATAGCAGATTTGTGGTTTTGGCTTCTCTTTTCGCCGTAATACAGCAGATTTGTGGTTTTGGCTTCTCTACTGGCCGTACAAAAGCAGATTTGTGGTTTTGGCTTCTCCAGAAACCGTACAAAGACTTGAAAAGCAGATTTCTGGTTTTGGCTCCTTTTCTGGCCGTACAAAAACAGATTTATGGTTTTGGCTCTCTCCACAAACCGTACAACGACTTGAATAGCAGATTTCTAGTTTTGGCTTCTTTTCTGGCCGTACAAGGACTTAAAAAGCAGATTTATTGTTTTGGCTTCTCTACAAACCGTACAACGACTTGACTAGCAGATTTGTGGTAATGGTGCTTCTGTTCTGGCCGTACAACGACTTGAATAGCAGATTTGTGGTTTTGGCTTCTCTTTTCGCCGTAATACAGCAGATTTGTGGTTTTGGCTTCTCTACTGGCCGTACAACAGCAGATTTGTGGTTTTGGCTTCTCCAGAAACCGTACAAAGACTTGAAAAGCAGATTTCTGGTTTTGGCTCTCTCCACAAACCGTACAACAACTTGAATAGCAGATTTCTAGTTTTGGCTTCTTTTCTGGCCGTACAAGGACTTAAAAAGCAGATTTGTTGTTTTGGCTTCTCCACAAACCGTACAACGACTTGACTAGCAGATTTGTGGTAATGGTGCTTCTGTTCTGGCCGTACAACGACTTGAATAGCAGATTTGTGGTTTTGGCTTCTCTTTTCGCCGTAATACAGCAGATTTGTGGTTTTGGCTTCTCTATTGGCCGTACAAAAGCAGATTTGTGGTTTTGGCTTCTCCAGAAACCGTTCAAAGACTTGAAAAGCAGATTTCTGGTTTTGGCTCCTTTTCTGGCCGTACAAAAACAGATTTATGGTTTTGGCTCTCTCCACAAACCGTACAACGACTTGAATAGCAGATTTCTAGTTTTGGCTTCTTTTCTGGCCGTACAAAAGCAGATTTGTAATTTTGGCTTTTCCACAATCCGTACAACGACTTGAATAGCAGATTTCTTGTTTTGGCTTCTTTTCTAACCGTAAAACAGCAGATTTGTGGTTTTGGCTTCTCTACTGGCCGTACAAAAGCAGATTTGTGGTTTTGGCGTTTCCACAGTCCGTACAACGACTTGAATAGCAGATTTCTTGTTTTGGCTCCTTTTCTGGCCGTAAAACAGCAGATTTCTGGTTTTGGCTTTTTTTCTGGCCGTACAACAACTTGAAAAAAAGATTTGTGGTTTCAGCTTCTCTTTTGGCCGTAACACAGCAGATTTGTGGTTTTGGCTCTCTCCACAAACCGTACAACGACTTGACTAGCAGATTTGTGGTAATGGTGCTTCTGTTCTGGCCGTACAACGACTTGAATAGCATATTTGTGGTTTTGGCTTCTCTTTTCGCCGTAATACAGCAGATTTGTGGTTTTGGCTTCTCTACTAGCCGTACAAAAGCAGATTTGTGGTTTTGGCTTCTTTTCTGGCCGTACAAAAACAGATTTATGGTTTTGGCTCTCTCCACAAACCGTACAACGACTTGAATAGCAGATTTCTAGTTTTGGCTTCTTTTCTGGCCGTACAAGGACTTAAAAAGCAGATTTGTTGTTTTGGCTTCTCTACAAACCGTACAACGACTTGACTAGCAGATTTGTGGTAATGGTGCTTCTGTTCTGGCCGTACAACGACTTGAATAGCAGATTTGTGGTTTTGGCTTCTCTTTTCGCCGTAATACAGCAGATTTGTGGTTTTGGCTTCTCTACTGGCCGTACAAAAGCAGATTTGTGGTTTTGGCTTCTCCAGAAACCGTACAACGACTTGAAAAGCAGATTTCTTGTTTTGGCTCCTATTCTGGCCGTACAAAAGCAGATTTGTGGTTTTGGCTCTCTCCACAAACCGTACAACGACTTGAATAGCAGATTTCTTGTTTTGGCTTCTTTTCTAACCGTAAAACAGCAGATTTGTGGTTTTGGCGTTTCCACAGTCCGTACAACGACTTGAATAGCAGATTTCTGGTTTTTGCTTCTCTTTTGGCCTTAAAACAGCAGATTTGTGGTTTTGGCTCCTTTTCTGGCCGTACAAAAGCAGATTTGTGGTTTTGGCTTTTGGTACAACGACTTGAATAGCAGATTTCTTGTTTTGGTTCTTTTCTGGCCGTAAAACAGCAGATTTATGGTTTTGGCTCTCTCCACAAACCGTACAACGACTTGAATAGCAGATTTCTAGTTTTGGCTTCTTATCTGGCCGTACAAGGACTTAAAAAGCAGATTTGTTGTTTTGGCTTCTCCACAAACCGTACAACGACTTGACTAGCAGATTTGTGGTAATGGTGCTTCTGTTCTGGCCGTACAACGACTTGAATAGCAGATTTGTGGTTTTGGCTTCTCTTTTCGCCGTAATACAGCAGATTTGTGGTTTTGGCTTCTCTACTGGCCGTACAAAAGCAGATTTGTGGTTTTGGCTTTTCCAGAAACCGTACAACGACTTGAAAAGCAGATTTCTGGTTTTGGCTCCTATTCTGGCCGTACAAAAGCAGATTTGTGGTTTTGGCTTTTTCACAATCCGTACAACGACTTGAATAGCAGATTTCTTGTTTTGGCTCCTTTTCTGGCCGTGAAACAGCAGATTTCTGGTTTTGGCTTTTCCACAATCCGTACAACGACTTGAATAGCAGATTTCTTGTTTTGGCTTCTTTTCTGGCCGTACAACGACTTGAAAAGAAGATTTGTAGTTTTAGCTTCTCTTTTGGCCGTAACACAGCAGATTTATGGTTTTGGCTTCTCTTTTGGCCGTAAAACAGCAGATTTGTGGTTTTGGCTCCTTTTCTGGCCGTAAAACAGCAGATTTCTGGTTTTGGCTTTTTTTCTGGCCGTACAACGACTTGAAAAGAAGATTTGTGGTTTCAGCTTCTCTTTTGGCCGTAACACAGCAGATTTGTGGTTTTGGCTCTCTCCACAATCCGTATAACGACTTGAATAACAGATTTCTTGTTTTGGCTTCCTTTCTGGCCGTACAACGACTTGACAAGAAGATTTGTGGTTTTAGCTTCTCTTTTGGCCGTAACACAGCAGATTTATGGTTTTGCCTCTCTCCATAAACCGTACAACGACTTGAATAGCAGATTTCTAGTTTTGGCTTTTTTTTCTGGCCGTACAACGACTTGACAAGAAGATTTGTGGTTTTAGCTTCTCTTTTGGCCGTAACATAGAAGATTTATGGTTTTGGCTCTCTACACAAACCGTACAATGACTTGAATAGCAGATTTCTAGTTTTAAGTTCTTTTCTGGCCGTACAAGGACTTAAAAAGCAGATTTGTTGTTTTGGCTTCTCAACAAACCGTACAACGACTTGACTAGCAGATTTGTGGTAATGGTGCTTCTGTTCTGGCCGTACAACGACTTGAATAGCAGATTTGTGGTTTTGGCTTCTCTTTTCGCCGTATACAGCAGATTTGTGGTTTTGGCTTCTCTACTAACCGTACAAAAGCAGATTTGTGGTTTTGGCTTCTCCAGAAACCGTACAACGACTTGAAAAGCAGATTTCTGGTTATGGCTCCTTTTCTGGCCGTACAAAAGCAGATTTGTGGTTTTGGCTATTCCACAATCCGTACAACGACTTGAATAGCAGATTTCTTGTTTTGGCTTCTTTTCTGGCCGTACAACGACTTGACAAGAAGATTTGTGGTTTTAGCTTCTCTTTTGGCCGTAACACAGCAGATTTATGGTTTTGGCTCTCTCCACAAACCGTACAACGACTTGAATAGCAGATTTCTAGTTTTGGCTTCTTTTCTGGCCGTACAAGGACTTAAAAAGCAGATTTGTTGTTTTGGCTTCTCAACAAACCGTACAACGACTTGACTAGCAGATTTGTGGTAATGGTGCTTCTGTTCTGGCCGTACAACGACTTGAATAGCAGATTTGTGGTTTTGGCTTCTCTTTTCGCCGTAATACAGCAGATTTGTGGTTTTGGCTTCTCTACTGGCCGTACAAAAGCAGATTTGTGGTTTTGGCTTCTCCAGAAACCGTACAAAGACTTGAAAAGCAGATTTCTGGTTTTGGCTCCTTTTCTGGCCGTACGTAAACAGATTTATGGTTTTGGCTCTCTCCACAAACCGTACAACGACTTGAATAGCAGATTTCTAGTTTTGGCTTCTTTTCTGGCCGTACAAGGACTTAAAAAGCAGATTTATTGTTTTGGCTTCTCTACAAACCGTACAACGACTTGACTAGCAGATTTGTGGTAATGGTGCTTCTGTTCTGGCCGTACAACGACTTGAATAGCAGATTTGTGGTCTTGGCTTCTCTTTTCGCCGTAATACAGCAGATTTGTGGTTTTGGCTTCTCTACTGGCCGTACAAAAGCAGATTTGTGGTTTTGGCTTCTCCAGAAACCGTACAAAGACTTGAAAAGCAGATTTCTGGTTTTGGCTCTCTCCACAAACCGTACAACAACTTGAATAGCAGATTTCTAGTTTTGGCTTCTTTTCTGGCCGTACAAGGACTTAAAAAGCAGATTTGTTGTTTTGGCTTCTCCACAAACCGTACAACGACTTGACTAGCAGATTTGTGGTAATGGTGCTTCTGTTCTGGCCGTACAACGACTTGAATAGCAGATTTGTGGTTTTGGCTTCTCTTTTCGCCGTAATACAGCAGATTTGTGGTTTTGGCTTCTCTATTGGCCGTACAAAAGCAGATTTGTGGTTTTGGCTTCTCCAGAAACCGTACAAAGACTTGAAAAGCAGATTTCTGGTTTTGGCTCCTTTTCTGGCCGTACAAAAACAGATTTATGGTTTTGGCTCTCTCCACAAACCGTACAACGACTTGAATAGCAGATTTCTAGTTTTGGCTTCTTTTCTGGCCGTACAAAAGCAGATTTGTAATTTTGGCTTTTCCACAATCCGTACAACGACTTGAATAGCAGATTTCTTGTTTTGGCTTCTTTTCTAACCGTAAAACAGCAGATTTGTGGTTTTGGCTTCTCTACTGGCCGTACAAAAGCAGATTTGTGGTTTTGGCGTTTCCACAGTCCGTACAACGACTTGAATAGCAGATTTCTTGTTTTGGCTCCTTTTCTGGCCGTAAAACAGCAGATTTCTGGTTTTGGCTTTTTTTCTGGCCGTACAACGACTTGAAAAAAAGATTTGTGGTTTCAGCTTCTCTTTTGGCCGTAACACAGCAGATTTGTGGTTTTGGCTCTCTCCACAAACCGTACAACGACTTGACTAGCAGATTTGTGGTAATGGTGCTTCTGTTCTGGCCGTACAACGACTTGAATAGCATATTTGTGGTTTTGGCTTCTCTTTTCGCCGTAATACAGCAGATTTGTGGTTTTGGCTTCTCTACTAGCCGTACAAAAGCAGATTTGTGGTTTTGGCTTCTTTTCTGGCCGTACAAAAACAGATTTATGGTTTTGGCTCTCTCCACAAACCGTACAACGACTTGAATAGCAGATTTCTAGTTTTGGCTTCTTTTCTGGCCGTACAAGGACTTAAAAAGCAGATTTGTTGTTTTGGCTTCTCTACAAACCGTACAACGACTTGACTAGCAGATTTGTGGTAATGGTGCTTCTGTTCTGGCCGTACAACGACTTGAATAGCAGATTTGTGGTTTTGGCTTCTCTTTTCGCCGTAATACAGCAGATTTGTGGTTTTGGCTTCTCTACTGGCCGTACAAAAGCAGATTTGTGGTTTTGGCTTCTCCAGAAACCGTACAACGACTTGAAAAGCAGATTTCTTGTTTTGGCTCCTATTCTGGCCGTACAAAAGCAGATTTGTGGTTTTAGCTTTTCCACAATCCGTACAACGACTTGAATAGCAGATTTCTTGTTTTGGCTTCTTTTCTAACCGTAAAACAGCAGATTTGTGGTTTTGGCGTTTCCACAGTCCGTACAACGACTTGAATAGCAGATTTCTGATTTTTGCTTCTCTTTTGGCCTTAAAACAAACAGCAGATTTGTGGTTTTGGCTCCTTTTCTGGCCGTACAAAAGCAGATTTGTGGTTTTGGCTTTTGGTACAACGACTTGAATAGCAGATTTCTTGTTTTGGTTCTTTTCTGGCCGTAAAACAGCAGATTTATTGTTTTGGCTTCTCTACAAACCGTACAACGACTTGACTAGCAGATTTGTGGTAATGGTGCTTCTGTTCTGGCCGTACAACGACTTGAATAGCAGATTTGTGGTCTTGGCTTCTCTTTTCGCCGTAATACAGCAGATTTGTGGTTTTGGCTTCCCTACTGGCCGTACAAAAGCAGATTTGTGGTTTTGGCTTCTCCAGAAACCGTACAAAGACTTGAAAAGCAGATTTCTGGTTTTGGCTCTCTCCACAAACCGTACAACAACTTGAATAGCAGATTTCTAGTTTTGGCTTCTTTTCTGGCCGTACAAGGACTTAAAAAGCAGATTTGTTGTTTTGGCTTCTCCACAAACCGTACAACGACTTGACTAGCAGATTTGTGGTAATGGTGCTTCTGTTCTGGCCGTACAACGACTTGAATAGCAGATTTGTGGTTTTGGCTTCTCTTTTCGCCGTAATACAGCAGATTTGTGGTTTTGGCTTCTCTATTGGCCGTACAAAAGCAGATTTGTGGTTTTGGCTTCTCCAGAAACCGTACAAAGACTTGAAAAGCAGATTTCTGGTTTTGGCTCCTTTTCTGGCCGTACAAAAACAGATTTATGGTTTTGGCTCTCTCCACAAACCGTACAACGACTTGAATAGCAGATTTCTAGTTTTGGCTTCTTTTCTGGCCGTACAAAAGCAGATTTGTAATTTTGGCTTTTCCACAATCCGTACAACGACTTGAATAGCAGATTTCTTGTTTTGGCTTCTTTTCTAACCGTAAAACAGCAGATTTGTGGTTTTGGCTTCTCTACTGGCCGTACAAAAGCAGATTTGTGGTTTTGGCGTTTCCACAGTCCGTACAACGACTTGAATAGCAGATTTCTTGTTTTGGCTCCTTTTCTGGCCGTAAAACAGCAGATTTCTGGTTTTGGCTTTTTTTCTGGCCGTACAACGACTTGAAAAAAAGATTTGTGGTTTCAGCTTCTCTTTTGGCCGTAACACAGCAGATTTGTGGTTTTGGCTCTCTCCACAAACCGTACAACGACTTGACTAGCAGATTTGTGGTAATGGTGCTTCTGTTCTGGCCGTACAACGACTTGAATAGCATATTTGTGGTTTTGGCTTCTCTTTTCGCCGTAATACAGCAGATTTGTGGTTTTGGCTTCTCTACTAGCCGTACAAAAGCAGATTTGTGGTTTTGGCTTCTTTTCTGGCCGTACAAAAACAGATTTATGGTTTTGGCTCTCTCCACAAACCGTACAACGACTTGAATAGCAGATTTCTAGTTTTGGCTTCTTTTCTGGCCGTACAAGGACTTAAAAAGCAGATTTGTTGTTTTGGCTTCTCTACAAACCGTACAACGACTTGACTAGCAGATTTGTGGTAATGGTGCTTCTGTTCTGGCCGTACAACGACTTGAATAGCAGATTTGTGGTTTTGGCTTCTCTTTTCGCCGTAATACAGCAGATTTGTGGTTTTGGCTTCTCTACTGGCCGTACAAAAGCAGATTTGTGGTTTTGGCTTCTCCAGAAACCGTACAACGACTTGAAAAGCAGATTT
>CASBPS010000139.1:0-75920 GCA_949126835.1 Anisus vortex
ATATACTTTATATCTAATAAAAACACATAAATTCAGCCTTTCTCATGGTATATACTTTATATCTAATAAAAAACACATAAATTCAGCCTTCGTCATGGTATATACTTTATATCTAATAAAAAACACATAAATTCAGCCTTCGTCATGGTATATACTTTATATCTAATAAAAACACATAAATCCAGCTTTCATCGTGGTATAAACTTTATATCTAATAAAAAAACATACATTCAGCCTTCATCATGGTATAAACTTTATATCTAATAAAAACACATAAATTCAGCCTTCATCGTGGTATATACTTTATATCTAATAAAAAACACTAAAATTCAGCCTTCATCGTGGTATATACTTTATATCTAATAAAAACACATAAATTCAGCCTTCATCATGGTATATACTTTATATCTAATAAAAACACATACATTCAGCCTTCATTGTGGTATATACTTTATATCTAATAAAAACACATAAATTCAACCTTCATCGTGGTATATACTTTATATCTAATAAAAACACATAAATTCAGCCTTCATCGTGGTATATACTTTATATCTAATAAAAACACATAAATTCAGCCTTCATTGTGGTATATACTTTATATCTAATAAAAACACATAAATTCAACCTTCATCGTGGTATATACTTTATATCTAATAAAAAACACTAAAATTCAGCCTTCATCGTGGTATATACTTTATATCTAATAAAAAACACTAAAATTCAGCCTTCATCGTGGTATATACTTTATATCTAATAAAAAACACTAAAATTCAGCCTTCATCGTGGTATATACTTTATATCTAATAAAAACACATATATTCAGCCTTTATCTTGGTATATACTTTATATCTAATAAAAACACATAAATTCAGCCTTCATCGTGGTATAAACTTTATATCTAATAAAAACACATAAATTCAGCCTTCATCGTGGTATATACTTTAAATCTAATAAAAACACATAAATTCAGCCTTCATCGTGGTATATACTTAATATCTAATAAAAACACATAAATTCAGCCTTCATCGTGGTATATACTTTATATCTAATAAAAAACACTAAAATTCAGCCTTCATCGTGGCATATACTTTATATCTAATAAAAAACACTAAAATTCAGCCTTCATCGTGGTATATACTTTATATCTAATAAAAACACACATATTCAGCCTTTATCTTGGTATATACTTTATATCTAATAAAAACACATAAATTCAGCCTTCATCATGGTATATACTTTATATCTAATAAAAACACATAAATTCAGCCTTCATCGTGGTATATACTTTATATCTAATAAAAACACATAAATTCAGCCTTCATTGTGGTATATACTTTATATCTAATAAAAAACACTAAAATTCAGCCTTCATCGTGGTATATACTTTATATCTAATAAAAACACATAAATTCAGCCTTAATCTTGGTATATACTTTATATCTAATAAAAAACACCAAAATTCAGCCTTTATCGTGGTATATACTTTATATCTAATAAAAACACATAAATTCAGCCTTAATCTTGGTATATACTTTATATCTAATAAAAATACATAAATTCAGCCTTCATCATGGTATATACTTTATATCTAATAAAAACACATAAATTCAACCTTCATCGTGGTATATACTTTATATCTAATAAAAACACATAAATTCAGCCTTCATCGTGGTATATACTTTATATCTAATAAAAACACATAAATTCAGCTTTCATTGTGGTATATACTTTATATCTAATAAAAAACACTAAAATTCAGCTTTCGTCGTGGTATATACTTTATATCTAATAAAAACACATAACTTCAGCCTTCATCATGGTATATACTTTATATCTAATAAAAACACATAAATTCAGCCTTCATCGTGGTATAAACTTTATATCTAATAAAAACACATAAATTCAACCTTCATCGTAGTATATACTTTATATCTAATAAAAACACATAAATTCAGCCTTCATCGTGGTATATACTTTATATCTAATAAAAAACACTAAAATTCAGCCTTCATCGTGGTATATACTTTATATCTAATAAAAACACATAAATTCAGCCTTAATCTTGCTATATACTTTATATCTAATAAAAACACATAAATTCAGCCTTTATCGTGGTATATACTTTATATCTAATAAAAACACATAAATTCAACCTTCATCGTGGTATATACTTTATATCTAATAAAAACACATAAATTCAGCCTTCATCGTGGTATATACTTTATATCTACTAAAAACACATAAATTCAGCCTTCATCGTGGTATATACTTTATATCTAATAAAAACACATAAATTCAGCCTTCATCATGGTATATACTTTATATCTAAAAAAACACATAAATTCAGCCTTCATCGTGGTATAAACTTTATATCTAATAAAAACACATAAATTCAACCTTCATCGTGGTATATACTTTATATCTAATAAAAACACATAAATTCAGCCTTCATCGTGGTATATACTTTATATCTAATAAAAAACACTACAATTCAGCCTTCATCGTGGTATATACTTTATATCTAATAAAAACACATAAATTCAGCCTTAATCTTGGTATATACTTTATATCTAATAAAAACACATAAATTCAGCCTTTATCGTGGTATATACTTTATATCTAATAAAAACACATAAATTCAACCTTCATTGTGGTATATACTTTATATCTAATAAAAACACATAAATTCAGCCTTCATCGTGGTATATACTTTATATCTAATAAAAACACATAATTTCAGCCTTCATCGTGGTATATACTTTATATCTAATAAAAACACATAAATTCAGCCTTCATCGTGGTATATACTTTATATCTATTAAAAACACATAAATTCAGCCTTCATCGTGGTATATACTTTATATCTAATAAAAAACACTAAAATTCAGCCTTCATCATGGCATATACTTTATATCTAATAAAAAACACTAAAATTCAGCTTTCATTGTGGTATATACTTTATATCTAATAAAAACACATAAATTCAGCCTTCCTCGTGGTATATACTTTATATCTAATAAAAAACACTAAAATTCAGCCTTCATCGTGGTATATACTTTATATCTAATAAAAACAAATAAATTTAGCCTTAATCTTGGTATATTCTTTATATCTAATAAAAACACATAAATTTAGCCTTAATCATGGTATATACTTTATATCTAATAAAAACACATAAATTCAACCTTCATCGTGGTATATACTTTATATCTAATAAAAACACATAAATTCAGCCTTCATCGTGGTATATACTTTTTATCTAATAAAAACACATAAATTCAGCCTTCATCGTGGTATATACTTTATATCTAATAAAAAACACTAAAATTCAGCCTTCATCGTGGTATATACTTTATATCTAATAAAAACACATAAATTCAGCTTTCATTGTGGTATATACTTTATATCTAATAAAAACACATAAATTCAGCCTTCATCGTGGTATATACTTTATATCTAATAAAAAACACTAAAATTCAGCCTTCATCGTGGTATATACTTTATATCTAATAAAAACACATAAATTCAGCTTTCATTGTGGTATATACTTTATATCTAATAAAAAACAGTAAAATTCAGCTTTCATCGTGGTATATACCTTTTATCTCATAAAAACACATAAATTCAGCCTTCATCGTGGTATATACTTTATATCTAATAAAAAAAACACTAAAATTCAGCCTTCATCGTGGTATATACTTTATATATAATAAAAACACATAAATTCAGCTTTCATTGTGGTATATACTTTATATCTAATAAAAAACACTAAAATTCAGCTTTCATCGTGGTATATACTTTATATCTAATAAAAACACATAAATTCAGCCTTCATCGTGGTATATACTTTATATCTTATAAAAACACATAAATTCAGCCTTCATCGTGGTATATACTTTATATCTAATAAAAACACATAAATTCAGCCTTCATCGTGGTATATACTTTATATCTAATAAAAACACATAAATTCAACCTTCATCGTGGTATATACTTTATATCTAATAAAAACACATAAATTCAGCCTTCATCGTGGTATATACTTTATATCTAATAAAAACACATAAATTCAGCCTTCATCGTGGTATATACTTTATATCTAATAAAAAACACTAAAATTCAGCCTTCATCGTGGTATATACTTTATATCTAATAAAAACACATAAATTCAGCTTTCATTGTGGTATATACTTTATATCTAATAAAAAACACTAAAATTCAGCTTTCATCGTGGTATATACTTTATATCTAATAAAAACACATAAATTCAGCCTTCATCGTGGTATATACTTTATATCTAATAAAACACAAAAATTCAGCTTTCATTGTGGTATATACTTTATATCTAATAAAAAACACTAAAATTCAGCTTTCATCGTGGTATATACTTTATATCTAATAAAAACACATAAATTCAGCCTTCATCGTGGTATATACTTTATATCTAATAAAAACACATAAATTCAGCCTTCATCGTGGTATATACTTTATATCTAATAAAAACACATAAATTCAGCCTTCATCGTGGTATATGCTTTATATCTAATAAAAACACATAAATTCAGCTTTCATTGTGGTATATACTTTATATCTAATAAAAACACTAAAATTCAGCTTTCTTCGTGGTATATACTTTATATCTAATAAAAACACATATATTCAGCCTTCATCGTGGTATATACTTTATATCTACTAAAAACACATAAATTCAGCCTTCATTGTGGTATATACTTTATATCTAATAAAAACACATAAATTCAGCCTTCATCGTGGTATATACTTTATATCTAATAAAAACACATAAATTCCGCCTTCATCGTGGTATATACTTTATATCTAATAAAAACACATAAATTCAGCCTTCATCGTGGTATATACTTTATATCTAATAAAAACACATAAATTCAGCATTCATCGTGGTATATACTTTATATCTAATAAAAACACATAAATTCAGCCTTCATCGTGGTATATACTTTATATCTTATAAAAAACACTAAAATTCAGCCTTCATCGTGGTATATACTTTATATCTAATAAAAACACATAAATTCAGCCTTCATCGTGGTATATACTTTATATCTTATAAAAAACACTAAAATTCAGCCTTCATCGTGGTATATACTTTATATCTGATAAAAAACACTAAAATTCAGCCTTCATCGTGGTATATACTTTATATCTAAAAAAACACATAAATTCAGCTTTCATTGTGGTATATACTTTATATCTAATAAAAAACACTAAAATTCAGCTTTCATCGTGGTATATACTTTATATCTAATAAAAACACATAAATTCAGCCTTCATCGTGGTATATACTTTATATCTAATAAAAACACATAAATTCAGCCTTCATCGTGGTATATACTTTATATCTAATAAAAACACATAAATTCAGCCTTCATCGTGGTATATACTTTATATCAAATAAAAACACATAAATTCAGTCTTCATCGTGGTATATACTTTATATCTAATAAAAAACACTAAAATTCAGCCTTCATCGTGGTATATACTTTATATCTAATAAAAACACATCAATGCAGCCTTCATCGTGGTATATACTTTATATCTAATAAAAACACATAAATTCAGCCTTTATCGTGGTATATACTTTATATCTAATAAAAACACATAAATTTAACCTTCATCGTGGTATATACTTTATATCTAATAAAAACACATAAATTCAGCCTTCATCGTGGTATATACTTTATATCTAATAAAAACACATAAATTCAGCCTTCATCGTGGTATATACTTTATATCTATTAAAAACACATTAATTCAGCCTTCATCGTGGTTTATACTTTATATCTAATAAAAACACATAAATTCAGCCTTCATCGTGGTATATACTTTATATCTAATAAAAACACATAAATTCAGCCTTCATCGTGGTATATACTTTATATCTAATAAAAACACATAAATTCCGCCTTCATCTTGGTATATACTTTATATCTAATAAAAACACATAAATTCAGCCTTCATCGTGGTATATACTTTATATCTAATAAAAACACATAAATTCAGCCTTCATCTTGGTATATACTTTATATCTAATAAAAACACATAAATTCAGCCTTCATCGTGGTATATACTTTATATCTAATAAAAACACATAAATTCCGCCTTCATCTTGGTATATACTTTATATCTAATAAAAACACATAAATTCAGCCTTCATCGTGGTATATACTTTATATCTAATAAAAACACATAAATTCAGCCTTCATCTTGGTATATACTTTATATCTAATAAAAACACATAAATTCAGCCTTCATCGTGGTATATACTTTATATCTAATAAAAAACACTAAAATTCAGCCTTCATCGTGGTATATACTTTATATCTAATAAAAACACATAAATTCAGCCTTAATATTGGTATATACTTTATATGTAATAAAAACACATAAATTCAGCCTTCATCGTGGTATATACTTTATATCTAATAAAAACACTAAAATTCAGCCTTCATCGTGGTATATACTTTATATCTAATAAAAACACATAAATTCAGCTTTCATTGTTGTATATACTTTATATCTAATAAAAACACATAAATTCAGCCTTAATCTTGGTATATACTTTATATGTAATAAAAACACATAAATTCAGCCTTCATCGTGGTATATACTTTATATCTAATAAAAACACTAAAATTCAGCTTTCATCGTTGTATATACTTTATATCTAATAAAAACACATAAATTCAGCCTTCATCATGGTATATACTTTATATCTAATAAAAACACATAAATTCAGCTTTCATCATGGTATATACTTTATATCAAATAAAAACACATAAATTCAGCCTTCATCGTGGTATATACATTAAATCTAATAAAATCACATAAATTCAGCCTTTATCATGGTATATACTTTAAATCAAATAAAAAACACATAAATTCAGCCTTCATCGTGGTATAAACTTTATATCTAATAAAAACACATAAATTCAACCTTCATCGTGGTATATACTTTATATCTAATAAAAACACATAAATTCAGCCTTCATCGTGGTATATACTTTATATCTAATAAAAAACACTAAAATTCAGCCTTCATCGTGGTATATACTTTATATCTAATAAAAACACATAAATTCAGCCTTAATCTTGGTATATACTTTATATCTAATAAAAACACATAAATTCAGCCTTTATCGTGGTATATACTTTATATCTAATAAAAACACATAAATTCAACCTTCATCGTGGTATATACTTTATATCTAATAAAAACACATACATTCAGCCTTCATCGTGGTATATACTTTATATCTAATAAAAACACATAAATTCAGCCTTCATCGTGGTATATACTTTATATCTAATAAAAAACACTAAAATTCAGTTTTCATCGTGGTATATACTTTATATCTAATAAAAAACCCTAAAATTCAGCCTTCATCGTGGTATATACTTTATATCTAATAAAAACACATAAATTCAGCCTTAATTTTGGTATATACTTTATATCTATTAAAAACACATAAATTCAGCCTTCATCGTGGTATATACTTTATATCTAATAAAAACACATAAATTCAGCCTTCATCGTGGTATAAACTTTATATCTAATAAAAACACATAAATTCAGCCTTCATCGTGGTATATACTTTATATCTAATAAAAACACATAAATTCAGCTTTCATTGTGGTATATACTTTATATCTAATAAAAAACACTAAAATTCAGCTTTCATCGTGGTATATACTTTATATCTAATAAAAAACACTAAAATTCAGCTTTCATCGTGGTATATACTTTATATCTAATAAAAACACATAAATTCAGCCTTCATCGTGGTATATACTTTATATCTAATAAAAACACATAAATTCAGCCTTCATCGTGGTATATACTTTATATCTAATAAAAACACATAAATTCAGCCTTCATCGTGGTATATGCTTTATATCTAATAAAAAAACATAAATTCAGCTTTCATTGTGGTATATACTTTATATCTAATAAAAACACTAAAATTCAGCTTTCTTCGTGGTATATACTTTATATCTAATAAAAACACATATATTCAGCCTTCATCGTGGTATATACTTTATATCTAATAAAAACACATAAATTCAGCCTTCATCGTGGTATATACTTTATATCTAATAAAAACACATAAATTCAGCCTTCATCGTGGTATATACTTTATATCTAATAAAAACACATAAATTCCGCCTTCATCGTGGTATATACTTTATATCTAATAAAAACACATAAATTCAGCCTTCATCGTGGTATATACTTTATATCTAATAAAAACACATAAATTCAGCATTCATCATGGTATATACTTTATATCTAATAAAAACACATAAATTCAGCCTTCATCGTGGTATATACTTTATATCTTATAAAAAACACTAAAATTCAGCCTTCATCGTGGTATATACTTTATATCTAATAAAAACACATAAATTCAGCCTTCATTGTGGTATATACTTTATATCTTATGAAAAACACTAAAATTCAGCCTTCATCGTGGTATATACTTTATATCTAATAAAAAACACTAAAATTCAGCCTTCATCGTGGTATATACTTTATATCTAAAAAAACACATAAATTCAGCTTTCATTGTGGTATATACTTTATATCTAATAAAAAACACTAAAATTCAGCTTTCATCGTGGTATATACTTTATATCTAATAAAAACACATAAATTCAGCCTTCATCGTGGTATATACTTTATATCTAATAAAAACACATAAATTCAGCATTCATCGTGGTATATACTTTATATCTAATAAAAAAACATAAATTCAGCCTTCATCGTGGTATATACTTTATATCTAATAAAAACACATAAAATCAGTCTTCATCGTGGTATATACTTTAAATCTAATAAAAAACACTAAAATTCAGCCTTCATCGTGATATATACTTTATATCTAATAAAAACACATAAATGCAGCCTTCATCATGGTATATACTTTATAACTAATAAAAACACATAAATTCAGCCTTTATCGTGGTATATACTTTATATCTAATAAAAACACATAAATTCAACCTTCATCGTGGTATATACTTTATATCTAATAAAAACACATAAATTCAGCCTTCATCGTGGTATATACTTTATATCTAATAAAAACACATAAATTCAGCCTTCATCGTGGTATATACTTTATATCTATTAAAAACACATAAATTCAGCCTTCATCGTGGTTTATACTTTATATCTAATAAAAACACATAAATTCAGCCTTCATCGTGGTATATACTTTATATCTAATAAAAACACATAAATTCAGCCTTCATCGTGGTATATACTTTATATCTAATAAAAACACATAAATTCCGCCTTCATCTTGGTATATACTTTATATCTAATAAAAACACATAAATTCAGCCTTCATCGTGGTATATACTTTATATCTAATAAAAACACATAAATTCAGCCTTCATCTTGGTATATACTTTATATCTAATAAAAACACATAAATTCAGCCTTCATCGTGGTATATACTTTATATCTAATAAAAACACATAAATTCCGCCTTCATCTTGGTATATACTTTATATCTAATAAAAACACATAAATTCAGCCTTCATCGTGGTATATACTTTATATCTAATAAAAACACATAAATTCAGCCTTCATCTTGGTATATACTTTATATCTAATAAAAAACACTAAAATTCAGCCTTCATCGTGGTATATACTTTATATCTAATAAAAACACATAAATTCAGCTTTCATTGTTGTATATACTTTATATCTAATAAAAACACATAAATTCAGCCTTAATCTTGGTATATACTTTATATGTAATAAAAACACATAAATTCAGCCTTCATCGTGGTATATACTTTATATCTAATAAAAACACTAAAATTCAGCTTTCATCGTTGTATATACTTTATATCTAATAAAAACACATAAATTCAGCCTTCATCATGGTATATACTTTATATCTAATAAAAATACATAAATTCAGCTTTCATCATGGTATATACTTTATATCAAATAAAAACACATAAATTCAGCCTTCATCGTGGTATATATATTAAATCTAATAAAATCACATAAATTCAGCCTTTATCATGGTATATACTTTAAATCAAATAAAAAACACATAAATTCAGCCTTCATCGTGGTATAAACTTTATATCTAATAAAAACACATAAATTCAACCTTCATCGTGGTATATACTTTATATCTAATAAAAACACATAAATTCAGCCTTCATCGTGGTATATACTTTATATCTAATAAAAAACACTAAAATTCAGCCTTAATCTTGGTATATACTTTATATCTAATAAAAACACATAAATCCAGCCTTTATCGTGGTATATACTTTATATCTAATAAAAACACATAAATTCAACCTTCATCGTGGTATATACTTTATATCTAATAAAAACACATACATTCAGCCTTCATCGTGGTATATACTTTATATCTAATAAAAACACATACATTCAGCCTTCATCGTGGTATATACTTTATATCTAATAAAAACACATAAATTCAGCCTTCATCGTGGTATATACTTTATATCTAATAAAAACACATAAATTCAGAATTCATCAATGTATATACTTTATATTTAATAAAAACACATAAATTTAGCCTTAATCTTGGTATATACTTTATATCTAATAAAAAACACTAAAATTCAGTTTTCATCGTGGTATATACTTTATATCTAATAAAAAACCCTAAAATTCAGCCTTCATCGTGGTATATACTTTATATCTAATAAAAACACATAAATTCAGCCTTAATTTTGGTATATACTTTATATCTAATAAAAACACATAAATTCAGCCTTCATCATGGTATATACTTTATATCTAATAAAAACACATAAATTCAGCCTTCATCGTGGTATATACTTTATATCTAATAAAAACACATAAATTCAGCCTTCATCGTGGTATATACTTTATATCTAATAAAAACACATACATTCAGCCTTCATCGTGGTATATACTTTATATCTAATAAAAACACATAAATTCAGCCTTCATCGTGGTATATACTTTATATCTAATAAAAACACATAAATTCAGCCTTCATCGTGGTATATACTTTATATGTAATAAAAACACATAAATTCAGCCTTCATCGTGGTATATACTTTATATCTAATAAAAACACATAAATTCAGCCTTAATCTTGGTATATACTTTATATCTAATAAAAAACACTAAAATTCAGTTTTCATCGTGGTATATACTTTATATCTAATAAAAAACCCTAAAATTCAGCCTTCATCGTGGTATATACTTTATATTTAATAAAAACACATAAATTCAGCCTTAATTTTGGTATATACTTTATATCTAATAAAAACACATAAATTCAGCCTTCATCGTGGAATATACTTTATATCTAATAAAAACACATAAATTCAGCCTTCATCGTGGTATATACTTTATATCTAATAAAAACACCAAAATTCAGCCTTCATCGTGGTATATACTTTATATCTAATAAAAAACACTAAAATTCAGCATTCATCGTGGTATATACTTTATATCTAATAAAAACACATAAATTCAGCCTTCATCGTGGTATATACTTTATATCTAATAAAAACACATAAATTCAGCCTTCATCGTGGTATATACTTTATATCTAATAAAAAACACTAAAATTCAGCCTTCATCGTGGCATATACTTTATATCTAATAAAAAACACTAAAATTCAGCCTTCATCGTGGCATATACTTTATATCTAATAAAAAACACTAAAATTCAGCCTTCATCGTGGTATATAATTTATATCTAATAAAAATACATATATTCAGCCTTTATCTTGGTATATACTTTATATCTAATAAAAACACATAAATTCAGCCTTCATCGTGGTATATACTTTATATCTAATAAAAACACATAAATTCAGCCTTCATCGTGGTATATACTTTATATCTAATAAAAACACATAAATTCAGCCTTCATCGTGGTATATACTTTATATCTAATAAAAACACTAAAATTCAGCCTTCATCGTGGTATATACTTTATATCTAATAAAAACACATAAATTCAGCTTTCATTGTGGTATATACTTTATATCTAATAAAAAAAAACAGTAAAATTCAGCTTTCATCGTGGTATATACTTTTTATCTCATAAAAACACATAAATTCAGCCTTCATCGTGGTATATACTTTATATCTAATAAAAAACACTAAAATTCAGCCTTCATCGTGGTATATACTTTATATCTAATAAAAACACATAAATTCAGCTTTCATTGTGGTATATACTTTATATCTAATAAAAAACACTAAAATTCAGCTTTCATCGTGGTATATACTTTATATCTAATAAAAACACATAAATTCAGCCTTCATCGTGGTATATACTTTATATCTTATAAAAACACATAAATTCAGCCTTCATCGTGGTATATACTTTATATCTAATAAAAACACATAAATTCAGCCTTCATCGTGGTATATACTTTATATCTAATAAAAACACATAAATTCAGCCTTCATCGTGGTATATACTTTATATCTAATAAAAACACATAAATCCAGCCTTCATCACAATATATACTTTATATCTAATAAAAACACATAAATTCAGCCTTCATCATGGTATATACTTTATATCTAATAAAAACACATAAATTCAACCTTCATCGTGGTATATACTTTATATCTAATAAAAACACATAAATTCAGCCTTTATCGTGGTATATACTTTATATATAATAAAAACACATAAATTCAGCCTTCATTGTGGTATATACTTTATATCTAATAAAAAACACTAAAATTCAGCTTTCATCGTGGTATATACTTTATATCTAATAAAAACACATAAATTCAGCCTTCATCGTGGTATATACTTTATATCTAATAAAAAACACTAAAATTCAGCCTTCATCGTGGTATATACTTTATATCTAATAAAAACACATAAATTTAGCTTTCATTGTGGTATATACTTTATATCTAATAAAAAACACAAAAATTCAGCTTTCATCGTGGTATATACTTTATATCTAATAAAAACACATAAATTCAGCCTTCATCGTGGTATATACTTTATATCTAATAAAAACACATAAATTCAGCCTTCATCGTGGTATATACTTTATATCTAATAAAAACACATAAATTCAGCCTTCATCGTGGTATATGCTTTATATCTAATAAAAACACATAATTTCAGCTTTCATTGTGGTATATACTTTATATCTAATAAAAAACACTAAAATTCAGCTTTCTTCGTGGTATATACTTTATATCTAATAAAAACACATATATTCAGCCTTCATCGTGGTATATACTTTATATCTAATAAAAACACATAAATTCAGCCTTCATCATGGTATATACTTTATATCTAATAAAAACACATAAATTCAGCCTTCATCGTGGTATATACTTTATATCTAATAAAAACACATAAATTCAGCCTTCATCGTGGTATATACTTTATATCTAATAAAAAAAAACTAAAATTCAGCCTTCATCGTGGTATATACTTTATATCTAATAAAAACACATAAATTCAGCCTTCATCGTGGTATATACTTTATATCTAATAAAAACACATAAATTCAGCTTTCATTGTGGTATATACTTTATATCTAATAAAAAACACTAAAATTCAGCTTTCATTGTGGTATATACTTTATATCTAATAAAAACACATAAATTCAGCTTTAATCTTGGTATATTCTTTATATCTAATAAAAACACATAAATTTAGCCTTAATCATGTTATATACTTTATATCTAATAAAAACACATAAATTCAACCTTCATCGTGGTATATACTTTATATCTAATAAAAACACATAAATCCAGCCTTCATCATGGTATATACTTTATATCTAATAAAAACACATAAATTCAGCCTTCATCATGGTATATACTTTATATCTAATAAAAACACATAAATTCAACCTTCATCGTGGTATATACTTTATATCTAATAAAAACACATAAATTCAGCCTTCATCGTGGTATATACTTTATATCTAATAAAAACACATAAATTCAGCCTTCATCGTGGTATATACTTTATATCTAATAAAAAACACTAAAATTCAGCCTTCATCGTGGTATATACTTTATATCTAATAAAAACACATAAATTCAGCTTTCATTGTGGTATATACTTTATATCTAATAAAAAACACTAAAATTCAGCTTTCATCGTGGTATATACTTTATATCTAATAAAAACACATAAATTCAGCCTTCATCGTGGTATATACTTTATATCTAATAAAAAACACTAAAATTCAGCCTTCATCGTGGTATATACTTTATATCTAATAAAAACACATAAATTCATCTTTCATTGTGGTATATACTTTATATCTAATAAAAACACTAAAATTCAGCTTTCATCGTGGTATATACTTTATATCTAATAAAAACACATAAATTCAGCCTTCATCGTGGTATATACTTTATATCTAATAAAAACACATAAATTCAGCCTTCATCTTTGTATATACTTAATATCTAATAAAAACACATAAATTCAGCCTTCATCGTGGTATATACATTATATCTAATAAAAACACATAAATTCAGCCTTCATCGTGGTATATAATTTATATCTAATAAAAAACACTAAAATTCAGCCTTCATCGTGGTATATACTTTATATCTAATAAAAAACACTAAAATTCAGCCTTCATCGTGGTATATACTTTATATCTAATAAAAAACACTAAAATTCAGCCTTCATCGTGGTATATACTTTATATCTAATAAAAACACATAAATTCAGCCTTAATCTTGGTATATACTTTATATCTAATAAAAACACATAAATTCAGCCTTCATCGTGGTATATACTTTATATCTAATAAAAACACATACATTCAGCCTTCATCGTGGTATATACTTTATATCTAATAAAAACACATAAATTCAGCCTTCATCGTGGTATATACTTTATATCTAATAAAAACACATAAATTCAGCCTTCATCGTGGTATATACTTTATATCTAATAAAAAACACTAAAATTTAGCCTTCATCGTGGTATATACTTTATATCTAATAAAAAACATTAAAATTCAGCCTTCATCGTGGTATATACTTTATATCTAATAAAAACACATAAATTCAGCTTTCATTGTGGTATATACTTTATATCTAATAAAAAACAGTAAAATTCAGCTTTCATCGTGGTATATACTTTATATCTCATAAAAACACATAAATTCAGCCTTCATCGTGGTATATAATTTATATCTAATAAAAAACACTAAAATTCAGCCTTCATCGTGGTATATACTTTATATCTAATAAAAACACATAAATTCAGCTTTCATTGTGGTATATACTTTATATCTAATAAAAAACACTAAAATTCAGCCTTCATCGTGGTATATACTTTATATCTAATAAAAACACATAAATTCAGCTTTCATTGTGGTATATACTTTATATCTAATAAAAAACACTAAAATTCAGCCTTCATCGTGGTATATACTTTATATCTTATAAAAACACATAAATTCAGCCTTCATCGTGGTATATACTATATATCTAATAAAAACACATAAATTCAGCCTTCATCGTGGTATATACTTTATATCTAATAAAAACACATAAATTCAGCCTTCATCGTGGTATATACTTTATATCTAATAAAAACACATAAATTCAGCCTTCATCGTGGTATATACTTTATATCTAATAAAAACACATAAATCCAGCCTTCATCATGGTATATACTTTATATCTAATAAAAACACATAAATTCAGCCTTCATCATGGTATATACTTTATATCTAATAAAAACACATAAATTCAACCTTCATCGTGGTATATACTTTATATCTAATAAAAACACATAAATTCAGCCTTCATCGTGGTATATACTTTATATCTAATAAAAACACATAAATTCAGCCTTCATCGTGGTATATACTTTATATCTAATAAAAACACATAAATTCAGCCTTCATCGTGGTATATACTTTATATCTAATAAAAACACATAAATCCAGCCTTCATCATGGTATATACTTTATATCTAATAAAAACACATAAATTCAGCCTTCATCATGGTATATACTTTATATCTAATAAAAACACATAAATTCAACCTTCATCGTGGTATATACTTTATATCTAATAAAAACACATAAATTCAGCCTTCATCGTGGTATATACTTTATATCTAATAAAAACACATAAATTCAGCCTTCATCGTGGTATATACTTTATATCTAATAAAAAACTAAAATTCAGCCTTCATCGTGGTATATACTTTTTATCTCATAAAAACACATAAATTCAGCCTTCATCGTGGTATATACTTTATATCTAATAAAAAACACTAAAATTCAGCCTTCATCGTGGTATATGCTTTATATCTTATAAAAACACATAAATTTAGCCTTCATCGTGGTATATACTTTATATCTAATAAAAACACATAAATTCAGCCTTCATCGTGGTATATACTTTATATCTAATAAAAACACATAAATTCAGCCTTCATTGTGGTATATACTTTATATCTAATAAAAACACATAAATTCAACCTTCATCGTGGTATATACTTTAAATCTAATAAAAACACATAAATTCAGCATTCATCGTGGTATATACTTAATATCTAATAAAAACACATAAATTCAGCCTTCATCGTGGTATATACTTTATATCTAATAAAAAACACTAAAATTCAGCCTTCATCGTGGTATATACTTTATATCTAATAAAAAACACTAAAATTCAGCCTTCATCGTGGTATATACTTTATATCTAATAAAAACACATATATTCAGCCTTTATCTTGGTATATACTTTATATCTAATAAAAACACATAAATTCAGCCTTCATCGTGGTATAAACTTTATATCTAATAAAAACACATAAATTCAGCCTTCATCGTGGTATATACTTTAAATCTAATAAAAACACATAAATTCAGCATTCATCGTGGTATATACTTAATATCTAATAAAAACACATAAATTCAGCCTTCATCGTGGTATATACTTTATATCTAATAAAAAACACTAAAATTCAGCCTTCATCGTGGCATATACTTTATATCTAATAAAAAACACTAAAATTCAGCCTTCATCGTGGTATATACTTTATATCTAATAAAAACACATATATTCAGCCTTTATCTTGGTATATACTTTATATCTAATAAAAACACATAAATTCAGCCTTCATCATGGTATATACTTTATATCTAATAAAAACACATAAATTCAGCCTTCATCGTGGTATATACTTTATATCTAATAAAAACACATAAATTCAGCCTTCATTGTGGTATATACTTATATCTAATAAAAAACACTAAAATTCAGCCTTCATCGTGGTATATACTTTATATCTAATAAAAACACATAAATTCAGCCTTAATCTTGGTATATACTTTATATCTAATAAAAAACACCAAAATTCAGCCTTTATCTAGGTATATACTTTATATCTAATAAAAACACATAAATTCAGCCTTAATCTTGGTATATACTTTATATCTAATAAAAATACATAAATTCAGCCTTCATCATGGTATATACTTTATATCTAAAAAAAACACATAAATTCAACCTTCATCGTGGTATATACTTTATATCTAATAAAAACACATAAATTCAGCCTTCATCGTGGTATATACTTTATATCTAATAAAAACACATAAATTCAGCTTTCATTGTGGTATATACTTTATATCTAATAAAAAACACTAAAATTCAGCTTTCGTCGTGGTATATACTTTATATCTAATAAAAACACATAAATTCAGCCTTCATCATGGTATATACTTTATATCTAATAAAAACACATAAATTCAGCCTTCATCGTGGTATAAACTTTATATCTAATAAAAACACATAAATTCAACCTTCATCGTGGTATATACTTTATATCTAATAAAAACACATAAATTCAGCCTTCATCGTGGTATATACTTTATATCTAATAAAAAACACTAAAATTCAGCCTTCATCGTGGTATATACTTTATATCTAATAAAAACACATAAATTCAGCCTTAATCTTGCTATATACTTTATATCTAATAAAAACACATAAATTCAGCCTTTATCGTGGTATATACTTTATATCTAATAAAAACACATAAATTCAACCTTCATCGTGGTATATACTTTATATCTAATAAAAACACATACATTCAGCCTTCATCGTGGTATATACTTTATATCTAATAAAAACACATAAATTCAGCCTTCATCGTGGTATATACTTTATATCTAATAAAAACACATAAATTCAGCCTTCATCATGGTATATACTTTATATCTAAAAAAACACATAAATTCAGCCTTCATCGTGGTATAAACTTTATATCTAATAAAAACACATAAATTCAACCTTCATCGTGGTATATACTTTATATCTAATAAAAACACATAAATTCAGCCTTCATCGTGGTATATACTTTATATCTAATAAAAAACACTACAATTCAGCCTTCATCGTGGTATATACTTTATATCTAATAAAAACACATAAATTCAGCCTTAATCTTGGTATATACTTTATATCTAATAAAAACACATAAATTCAACCTTCATCGTGGTATATACTTTATATCTAATAAAAACACATAAATTCAGCCTTCATCGTGGTATATACTTTATATCTAATAAAAACACATAAATTCAGCCTTAATCTTGCTATATACTTTATATCTAATAAAAACACATAAATTCAGCCTTTATCGTGGTATATACTTTATATCTAATAAAAACACATAAATTCAACCTTCATCGTGGTATATACTTTATATCTAATAAAAACACATAAATTCAGCCTTCATCGTGGTATATACTTTATATCTAATAAAAACACATAAATTCAGCCTTCATCGTGGTATATACTTTATATCTAATAAAAACACATAAATTCAGCCTTCATCATGGTATATACTTTATATCTAAAAAAACACATAAATTCAGCCTTCATCGTGGTATAAACTTTATATCTAATAAAAACACATAAATTCAACCTTCATCGTGGTATATACTTTATATCTAATAAAAACACATAAATTCAGCCTTCATCGTGGTATATACTTTATATCTAATAAAAAACACTACAATTCAGCCTTCATCGTGGTATATACTTTATATCTAATAAAAAACACAAAAATTCAGCTTTCATCATGGTATATACTTTATATCTAATAAAAACACATAAATTCAGCCTTCATCGTGGTATATACTTTATATCTAATAAAAACACATAAATTCAGCCTTCATCGTGGTATATACTTTATATATAATAAAAACACATAAATTCAGCCTTCATTGTGGTATATACTTTATATCTAATAAAAAACACTAAAATTCAGCTTTCATCGTGGTATATACTTTATATCTAATAAAAACACATAAATTCAGCCTTCATCGTGGTATATACTTTATATCTAATAAAAAACACAAAAATTCAGCTTTCATCGTGGTATATACTTTATATCTAATAAAAACACATAAATTCAGCCTTCATCGTGGTATATACTTTATATCTAATAAAAACACATAAATTCAGCCTTCATCGTGGTATATACTTTATATCTAATAAAAACACATAAATTCAGCCTTCATCGTGGTATATGCTTTATATCTAATAAAAACACATAAATTCAGCTTTCATTGTGGTATATACTTTATATCTAATAAAAAACACTAAAATTCAGCTTTCTTCGTGGTATATACTTTATATCTAATAAAAACACATATATTCAGCCTTCATCGTGGTATATACTTTATATCTAATAAAAACACATAAATTCAGCCTTCATCATGGTATATACTTTATATCTAATAAAAACACATAAATTCAGCCTTCATCGTGGTATATACTTTATATCTAATAAAAACACATAAATTCAGCCTTCATCGTGGTATATACTTTATATCTAATAAAAAAAACTAAAATTCAGCCTTCATCGTGGTATATACTTTATATCTAATAAAAACACATAAATTCAGCCTTCATCGTGGTATATACTTTATATCTAATAAAAACACATAAATTCAGCTTTCATTGTGGTATATACTTTATATCTAATAAAAAACACTAAAATTCAGCTTTCATTGTGGTATATACTTTATATCTAATAAAAACACATAAATTCAGCTTTAATCTTGGTATATTCTTTATATCTAATAAAAACACATAAATTTAGCCTTAATCATGTTATATACTTTATATCTAATAAAAACACATAAATTCAACCTTCATCGTGGTATATACTTTATATCTAATAAAAACACATAAATCCAGCCTTCATCATGGTATATACTTTATATCTAATAAAAACACATAAATTCAGCCTTCATCATGGTATATACTTTATATCTAATAAAAACACATAAATTCAACCTTCATCGTGGTATATACTTTATATCTAATAAAAACACATAAATTCAGCCTTCATCGTGGTATATACTTTATATCTAATAAAAACACATAAATTCAGCCTTCATCGTGGTATATACTTTATATCTAATAAAAAACACTAAAATTCAGCCTTCATCGTGGTATATACTTTATATCTAATAAAAACACATAAATTCAGCTTTCATTGTGGTATATACTTTATATCTAATAAAAAACACTAAAATTCAGCTTTCATCGTGGTATATACTTTATATCTAATAAAAACACATAAATTCAGCCTTCATCGTGGTATATACTTTATATCTAATAAAAAACACTAAAATTCAGCCTTCATCGTGGTATATACTTTATATCTAATAAAAACACATAAATTCATCTTTCATTGTGGTATATACTTTATATCTAATAAAAACACTAAAATTCAGCTTTCATCGTGGTATATACTTTATATCTAATAAAAACACATAAATTCAGCCTTCATCGTGGTATATACTTTATATCTAATAAAAACACATAAATTCAGCCTTCATCTTTGTATATACTTAATATCTAATAAAAACACATAAATTCAGCCTTCATCGTGGTATATACATTATATCTAATAAAAACACATAAATTCAGCCTTCATCGTGGTATATAATTTATATCTAATAAAAAACACTAAAATTCAGCCTTCATCGTGGTATATACTTTATATCTAATAAAAAACACTAAAATTCAGCCTTCATCGTGGTATATACTTTATATCTAATAAAAAACACTAAAATTCAGCCTTCATCGTGGTATATACTTTATATCTAATAAAAACACATAAATTCAGCCTTAATCTTGGTATATACTTTATATCTAATAAAAACACATAAATTCAGCCTTCATCGTGGTATATACTTTATATCTAATAAAAACACATACATTCAGCCTTCATCGTGGTATATACTTTATATCTAATAAAAACACATAAATTCAGCCTTCATCGTGGTATATACTTTATATCTAATAAAAACACATAAATTCAGCCTTCATCGTGGTATATACTTTATATCTAATAAAAAACACTAAAATTTAGCCTTCATCGTGGTATATACTTTATATCTAATAAAAAACATTAAAATTCAGCCTTCATCGTGGTATATACTTTATATCTAATAAAAACACATAAATTCAGCTTTCATTGTGGTATATACTTTATATCTAATAAAAAACAGTAAAATTCAGCTTTCATCGTGGTATATACTTTATATCTAATAAAAACACATAAATTCATCTTTCATTGTGGTATATACTTTATATCTAATAAAAACACTAAAATTCAGCTTTCATCGTGGTATATACTTTATATCTAATAAAAACACATAAATTCAGCCTTCATCGTGGTATATACTTTATATCTAATAAAAACACATAAATTCAGCCTTCATCTTTGTATATACTTAATATCTAATAAAAACACATAAATTCAGCCTTCATCGTGGTATATACATTATATCTAATAAAAACACATAAATTCAGCCTTCATCGTGGTATATAATTTATATCTAATAAAAAACACTAAAATTCAGCCTTCATCGTGGTATATACTTTATATCTAATAAAAAACACTAAAATTCAGCCTTCATCGTGGTATATACTTTATATCTAATAAAAAACACTAAAATTCAGCCTTCATCGTGGTATATACTTTATATCTAATAAAAACACATAAATTCAGCCTTAATCTTGGTATATACTTTATATCTAATAAAAACACATAAATTCAGCCTTCATCGTGGTATATACTTTATATCTAATAAAAACACATACATTCAGCCTTCATCGTGGTATATACTTTATATCTAATAAAAACACATAAATTCAGCCTTCATCGTGGTATATACTTTATATCTAATAAAAACACATAAATTCAGCCTTCATCGTGGTATATACTTTATATCTAATAAAAAACACTAAAATTTAGCCTTCATCGTGGTATATACTTTATATCTAATAAAAAACATTAAAATTCAGCCTTCATCGTGGTATATACTTTATATCTAATAAAAACACATAAATTCAGCTTTCATTGTGGTATATACTTTATATCTAATAAAAAACAGTAAAATTCAGCTTTCATCGTGGTATATACTTTATATCTCATAAAAACACATAAATTCAGCCTTCATCGTGGTATATAATTTATATCTAATAAAAAACACTAAAATTCAGCCTTCATCGTGGTATATACTTTATATCTAATAAAAACACATAAATTCAGCTTTCATTGTGGTATATACTTTATATCTAATAAAAAACACTAAAATTCAGCCTTCATCGTGGTATATACTTTATATCTAATAAAAACACATAAATTCAGCTTTCATTGTGGTATATACTTTATATCTAATAAAAAACACTAAAATTCAGCCTTCATCGTGGTATATACTTTATATCTTATAAAAACACATAAATTCAGCCTTCATCGTGGTATATACTATATATCTAATAAAAACACATAAATTCAGCCTTCATCGTGGTATATACTTTATATCTAATAAAAACACATAAATTCAGCCTTCATCGTGGTATATACTTTATATCTAATAAAAACACATAAATCCAGCCTTCATCATGGTATATACTTTATATCTAATAAAAACACATAAATTCAGCCTTCATCATGGTATATACTTTATATCTAATAAAAACACATAAATTCAACCTTCATCGTGGTATATACTTTATATCTAATAAAAACACATAAATTCAGCCTTCATCGTGGTATATACTTTATATCTAATAAAAACACATAAATTCAGCCTTCATCGTGGTATATACTTTATATCTAATAAAAAACTAAAATTCAGCCTTCATCGTGGTATATACTTTTTATCTCATAAAAACACATAAATTCAGCCTTCATCGTGGTATATACTTTATATCTAATAAAAAACACTAAAATTCAGCCTTCATCGTGGTATATGCTTTATATCTTATAAAAACACATAAATTTAGCCTTCATCGTGGTATATACTTTATATCTAATAAAAACACATAAATTCAGCCTTCATCGTGGTATATACTTTATATCTAATAAAAACACATAAATTCAGCCTTCATTGTGGTATATACTTTATATCTAATAAAAACACATAAATTCAACCTTCATCGTGGTATATACTTTATATCTAATAAAAAACACTAAAATTCAGCCTTCATCGTGGTATATACTTTATATCTAATAAAAAACACTAAAATTCAGCCTTCATCGTGGTATATACTTTATATCTAATAAAAAACACTAAAATTCAGCCTTCATCGTGGTATATACTTTATATCTAATAAAAACACATATATTCAGCCTTTATCTTGGTATATACTTTATATCTAATAAAAACACATAAATTCAGCCTTCATCGTGGTATAAACTTTATATCTAATAAAAACACATAAATTCAGCCTTCATCGTGGTATATACTTTAAATCTAATAAAAACACATAAATTCAGCATTCATCGTGGTATATACTTAATATCTAATAAAAACACATAAATTCAGCCTTCATCGTGGTATATACTTTATATCTAATAAAAAACACTAAAATTCAGCCTTCATCGTGGCATATACTTTATATCTAATAAAAAACACTAAAATTCAGCCTTCATCGTGGTATATACTTTATATCTAATAAAAACACATATATTCAGCCTTTATCTTGGTATATACTTTATATCTAATAAAAACACATAAATTCAGCCTTCATCATGGTATATACTTTATATCTAATAAAAACACATAAATTCAGCCTTCATCGTGGTATATACTTTATATCTAATAAAAACACATAAATTCAGCCTTCATTGTGGTATATACTTTATATCTAATAAAAAACACTAAAATTCAGCCTTCATCGTGGTATATACTTTATATCTAATAAAAACACATAAATTCAGCCTTAATCTTGGTATATACTTTATATCTAATAAAAAACACCAAAATTCAGCCTTTATCGTGGTATATACTTTATATCTAATAAAAACACATAAATTCAGCCTTAATCTTGGTATATACTTTATATCTAATAAAAATACATAAATTCAGCCTTCATCATGGTATATACTTTATATCTAATAAAAACACATAAATTCAACCTTCATTGTGGTATATACTTTATATCTAATAAAAACACATAAATTCAGCCTTCATCGTGGTATATACTTTATATCTAATAAAAACACATAAATTCAGCTTTCATTGTGGTATATACTTTATATCTAATAAAAAACACTAAAATTCAGCTTTCGTCGTGGTATATACTTTATATCTAATAAAAACACATAAATTCAGCCTTCATCATGGTATATACTTTATATCTAATAAAAACACATAAATTCAGCCTTCATCGTGGTATAAACTTTATATCTAATAAAAACACATAAATTCAACCTTCATCGTGGTATATACTTTATATCTAATAAAAACACATAAATTCAGCCTTCATCGTGGTATATACTTTATATCTAATAAAAAACACTAAAATTCAGCCTTCATCGTGGTATATACTTTATATCTAATAAAAACACATAAATTCAGCCTTAATCTTGCTATATACTTTATATCTAATAAAAACACATAAATTCAGCCTTTATCGTGGTATATACTTTATATCTAATAAAAACACATAAATTCAACCTTCATCGTGGTATATACTTTATATCTAATAAAAACACATAAATTCAGCCTTCATCGTGGTATATACTTTATATCTAATAAAAACACATAAATTCAGCCTTCATCGTGGTATATACTTTATATCTAATAAAAACACATAAATTCAGCCTTCATCATGGTATATACTTTATATCTAAAAAAACACATAAATTCAGCCTTCATCGTGGTATAAACTTTATATCTAATAAAAACACATAAATTCAACCTTCATCGTGGTATATACTTTATATCTAATAAAAACACATAAATTCAGCCTTCATCGTGGTATATACTTTATATCTAATAAAAAACACTACAATTCAGCCTTCATCGTGGTATATACTTTATATCTAATAAAAACACATAAATTCAGCCTTAATCTTGGTATATACTTTATATCTAATAAAAACACATAAATTCAACCTTCATCGTGGTATATACTTTATATCTAATAAAAACACATAAATTCAGCCTTCATCGTGGTATATACTTTATATCTAATAAAAACACATAAATTCAGCCTTAATCTTGCTATATACTTTATATCTAATAAAAACACATAAATTCAGCCTTTATCGTGGTATATACTTTATATCTAATAAAAACACATAAATTCAACCTTCATCGTGGTATATACTTTATATCTAATAAAAACACATAAATTCAGCCTTCATCGTGGTATATACTTTATGTCTAATAAAAACACATTTATTCAGCCTTCATCGTGGTATATACTTTATATCTAATAAAAACACATAAATTCAGCCTTCATCATGGTATATACTTTATATCTAAAAAAACACATAAATTCAGCCTTCATCGTGGTATAAACTTTATATCTAATAAAAACACATAAATTCAACCTTCATCGTGGTATATACTTTATATCTAATAAAAACACATAAATTCAGCCTTTATCGTGGTATATACTTTATATCTAATAAAAAACACTACAATTCAGCCTTCATCGTGGTATATACTTTATATCTAATAAAAACACATAAATTCAGCCTTAATCTTGGTATATACTTTATATCTAATAAAAACACATAAATTCAACCTTCATCGTGGTATATACTTTATATCTAATAAAAACACATAAATTCAGCCTTCATCGTGGTATATACTTTATATCTAATAAAAACACATAAATTCAGCTTTCATCGTGGTATATACTTTATATCTAATAAAAAACAATAAAATTCAGCCTTCATCATGGCATATACTTTATATCTAATAAAAAACACTAAAATTCAGCTTTCATTGTGGTATATACTTTATATCTAATAAAAACACATAAATTCAGCCTTCCTCGTGGTATATACTTTATATCTAATAAAAAACACTAAAATTCAGCCTTCATCGTGGTATATACTTTATATCTAATAAAAACAAATAAATTTAGCCTTAATCTTGGTATATTCTTTATATCTAATAAAAACACATAAATTTAGCCTTAATCATGGTATATACTTTATAGCTAATAAAAACACATAAATTCAACCTTCATCGTGGTATATACTTTATATCTAATAAAAACACATAAATTCAGCCTTCATCGTGGTATATACTTTTTATCTAATAAAAACACATAAATTCAGCCTTCATCGTGGTATATACTTTATATCTAATAAAAAACACTAAAATTCAGCCTTCATCGTGGTATATACTTTATATCTAATAAAAACACATAAATTCAGCTTTCATTGTGGTATATACTTTATATCTAATAAAAACACATAAATTCAGCCTTCATCGTGGTATATACTTTATATCTAATAAAAAACACTAAAATTCAGCCTTCATCGTGGTATATACTTTATATCTAATAAAAACACATAAATTCAGCTTTCATTGTGGTATATACTTTATATCTAATAAAAAACAGTAAAATTCAGCTTTCATCGTGGTATATACCTTTTATCTCATAAAAACACATAAATTCAGCCTTCATCGTGGTATATACTTTATATCCAATAAAAAAACACTAAAATTCAGCCTTCATCGTGGTATATACTTTATATATAATAAAAACACATAAATTCAGCTTTCATTGTGGTATATACTTTATATCTAATAAAAAACACTAAAATTCAGCTTTCATCGTGGTATATACTTTATATCTAATAAAAACACATAAATTCAGCCTTCATCGTGGTATATACTTTATATCTTATAAAAACACATAAATTCAGCCTTCATCGTGGTATATACTTTATATCTAATAAAAACACATAAATTCAGCCTTCATCGTGGTATATACTTTATATCTAATAAAAACACATAAATTCAACCTTCATCGTGGTATATACTTTATATCTAATAAAAACACATAAATTCAGCCTTCATCGTGGTATATACTTTATATCTAATAAAAACACATAAATTCAGCCTTCATCGTGGTATATACTTTATATCTAATAAAAAACACTAAAATTCAGCCTTCATCGTGGTATATACTTTATATCTAATAAAAACACATAAATTCAGCTTTCATTGTGGTATATACTTTATATCTAATAAAAAACACTAAAATTCAGCTTTCATCGTGGTATATACTTTATATCTAATAAAAACACATAAATTCAGCCTTCATCGTGGTATATACTTTATATCTAATAAAAAACACTAAAATTCAGCCTTCATCGTGGTATATACTTTATAAATAAAAAACACATAAATTCAGCCTTCATCGTGGTATATACTTTATATCTAATAAAAACACATAAATTCAGCCTTCATCGTGGTATATACTTTATATCTAATAAAAAACACTAAAATTCAGCCTTCATCGTGGTATATACTTTATATCTAATAAAAACACATAAATTCAGCTTTCATTGTGGTATATACTTTATATCTAATAAAAAACACTAAAATTCAGCTTTCATCGTGGTATATACTTTATATCTAATAAAAACACATAAATTCAGCCTTCATCGTGGTATATACTTTATATCTAATAAAAAACACTAAAATTCAGCCTTCATCGTGGTATATACTTTATATCTAATAAAAACACATAAATTCATCTTTCATTGTGGTATATACTTTATATCTAATAAAAACACTAAAATTCAGCTTTCATCGTGGTATATACTTTATATCTAATAAAAACACATAAATTCAGCCTTCATCGTGGTATATACTTTATATCTAATAAAAACACATAAATTCAGCCTTCATCTTTGTATATACTTAATATCTAATAAAAACACATAAATTCAGCCTTCATCGTGGTATATACATTATATCTAATAAAAACACATAAATTCAGCCTTCATCGTGGTATATACTTTATATCTAATAAAAAAACACTAAAATTCAGCCTTCATCGTGGTATATACTTTATATCTAATAAAAACACATAAATTCAGCCTTAATCTTGGTATATACTTTATATCTAATAAAAACACATAAATTCAGCCTTCATCGTGGTATATACTTTATATCTAATAAAAACACATACATTCAGCCTTCATCGTGGTATATACTTTATATCTAATAAAAACACATAAATTCAGCCTTCATCGTGGTATATACTTTATATCTAATAAAAACACATAAATTCAGCCTTCATCGTGGTATATACTTTATATCTAATAAAAAACACTAAAATTTAGCCTTCATCGTGGTATATACTTTATATCTAATAAAAAACATTAAAATTCAGCCTTCATCGTGGTATATACTTTATATCTAATAAAAACACATAAATTCAGCTTTCATTGTGGTATATACTTTATATCTAATAAAAAACAGTAAAATTCAGCTTTCATCGTGGTATATACTTTATATCTCATAAAAACACATAAATTCAGCCTTCATCGTGGTATATAATTTATATCTAATAAAAAACACTAAAATTCAGCCTTCATCGTGGTATATACTTTATATCTAATAAAAACACATAAATTCAGCTTTCATTGTGGTATATACTTTATATCTAATAAAAAACACTAAAATTCAGCCTTCATCGTGGTATATACTTTATATCTAATAAAAACACATAAATTCAGCTTTCATTGTGGTATATACTTTATATCTAATAAAAAACACTAAAATTCAGCCTTCATCGTGGTATATACTTTATATCTTATAAAAACACATAAATTCAGCCTTCATCGTGGTATATACTATATATCTAATAAAAACACATAAATTCAGCCTTCATCGTGGTATATACTTTATATCTAATAAAAACACATAAATTCAGCCTTCATCGTGGTATATACTTTATATCTAATAAAAACACATAAATCCAGCCTTCATCATGGTATATACTTTATATCTAATAAAAACACATAAATTCAGCCTTCATCATGGTATATACTTTATATCTAATAAAAACACATAAATTCAACCTTCATCGTGGTATATACTTTATATCTAATAAAAACACATAAATTCAGCCTTCATCGTGGTATATACTTTATATCTAATAAAAACACATAAATTCAGCCTTCATCGTGGTATATACTTTATATCTAATAAAAAACTAAAATTCAGCCTTCATCGTGGTATATACTTTTTATCTCATAAAAACACATAAATTCAGCCTTCATCGTGGTATATACTTTATATCTAATAAAAAACACTAAAATTCAGCCTTCATCGTGGTATATGCTTTATATCTTATAAAAACACATAAATTTAGCCTTCATCGTGGTATATACTTTATATCTAATAAAAACACATAAATTCAGCCTTCATCGTGGTATATACTTTATATCTAATAAAAACACATAAATTCAGCCTTCATTGTGGTATATACTTTATATCTAATAAAAACACATAAATTCAACCTTCATCGTGGTATATACTTTATATCTAATAAAAAACACTAAAATTCAGCCTTCATCGTGGTATATACTTTATATCTAATAAAAAACACTAAAATTCAGCCTTCATCGTGGTATATACTTTATATCTAATAAAAAACACTAAAATTCAGCCTTCATCGTGGTATATACTTTATATCTAATAAAAACACATATATTCAGCCTTTATCTTGGTATATACTTTATATCTAATAAAAACACATAAATTCAGCCTTCATCGTGGTATAAACTTTATATCTAATAAAAACACATAAATTCAGCCTTCATCGTGGTATATACTTTAAATCTAATAAAAACACATAAATTCAGCATTCATCGTGGTATATACTTAATATCTAATAAAAACACATAAATTCAGCCTTCATCGTGGTATATACTTTATATCTAATAAAAAACACTAAAATTCAGCCTTCATCGTGGCATATACTTTATATCTAATAAAAAACACTAAAATTCAGCCTTCATCGTGGTATATACTTTATATCTAATAAAAACACATATATTCAGCCTTTATCTTGGTATATACTTTATATCTAATAAAAACACATAAATTCAGCCTTCATCATGGTATATACTTTATATCTAATAAAAACACATAAATTCAGCCTTCATCGTGGTATATACTTTATATCTAATAAAAACACATAAATTCAGCCTTCATTGTGGTATATACTTTATATCTAATAAAAAACACTAAAATTCAGCCTTCATCGTGGTATATACTTTATATCTAATAAAAACACATAAATTCAGCCTTAATCTTGGTATATACTTTATATCTAATAAAAAACACCAAAATTCAGCCTTTATCGTGGTATATACTTTATATCTAATAAAAACACATAAATTCAGCCTTAATCTTGGTATATACTTTATATCTAATAAAAATACATAAATTCAGCCTTCATCATGGTATATACTTTATATCTAATAAAAACACATAAATTCAACCTTCATCGTGGTATATACTTTATATCTAATAAAAACACATAAATTCAGCCTTCATCGTGGTATATACTTTATATCTAATAAAAACACATAAATTCAGCTTTCATTGTGGTATATACTTTATATCTAATAAAAAACACTAAAATTCAGCTTTCGTCGTGGTATATACTTTATATCTAATAAAAACACATAAATTCAGCCTTCATCATGGTATATACTTTATATCTAATAAAAACACATAAATTCAGCCTTCATCGTGGTATAAACTTTATATCTAATAAAAACACATAAATTCAACCTTCATCGTGGTATATACTTTATATCTAATAAAAACACATAAATTCAGCCTTCATCGTGGTATATACTTTATATCTAATAAAAAACACTAAAATTCAGCCTTCATCGTGGTATATACTTTATATCTAATAAAAACACATAAATTCAGCCTTAATCTTGCTATATACTTTATATCTAATAAAAACACATAAATTCAGCCTTTATCGTGGTATATACTTTATATCTAATAAAAACACATAAATTCAACCTTCATCGTGGTATATACTTTATATCTAATAAAAGCACATAAATTCAGCCTTCATCGTGGTATATACTTTATATCTAATAAAAACAGATAAATTCAGCCTTCATCGTGGTATATACTTTATATCTAATAAAAACACATAAATTCAGCCTTCATCATGGTATATACTTTATATCTAAAAAAACACATAAATTCAGCCTTCATCGTGGTATAAACTTTATATCTAATAAAAACACATAAATTCAACCTTCATCGTGGTATATACTTTATATCTAATAAAAACACATAAATTCAGCCTTCATCGTGGTATATACTTTATATCTAATAAAAAACACTACAATTCAGCCTTCATCGTGGTATATACTTTATATCTAATAAAAACACATAAATTCAGCCTTAATCTTGGTATATACTTTATATCTAATAAAAACACATAAATTCAACCTTCATCGTGGTATATACTTTATATCTAATAAAAACACATAAATTCAGCCTTCATCGTGGTATATACTTTATATCTAATAAAAACACATAAATTCAGCCTTCATCGTGGTATATACTTTATATCTAATAAAAAACAATAAAATTCAGCCTTCATCATGGCATATACTTTATATCTAATAAAAAACACTAAAATTCAGCTTTCATTGTGGTATATACTTTATATCTAATAAAAACACATAAATTCAGCCTTCCTCGTGGTATATACTTTATATCTAATAAAAAACACTAAAATTCAGCCTTCATCGTGGTATATACTTTATATCTAATAAAAACAAATAAATTTAGCCTTAATCTTGGTATATTCTTTATATCTAATAAAAACACATAAATTTAGCCTTAATCATGGTATATACTTTATATCTAATAAAAACACATAAATTCAACCTTCATCGTGGTATATACTTTATATCTAATAAAAACACATAAATTCAGCCTTCATCGTGGTATATACTTTTTATCTAATAAAAACACATAAATTCAGCCTTCATCGTGGTATATACTTTATATCTAATAAAAAACACTAAAATTCAGCCTTCATCGTGGTATATACTTTATATCTAATAAAAACACATAAATTCAGCTTTCATTGTGGTATATACTTTATATCTAATAAAAACACATAAATTCAGCCTTCATCGTGGTATATACTTTATATCTAATAAAAAACACTAAAATTCAGCCTTCATCGTGGTATATACTTTATATCTAATAAAAACACATAAATTCAGCTTTCATTGTGGTATATACTTTATATCTAATAAAAAACAGTAAAATTCAGCTTTCATCGTGGTATATACCTTTTATCTCATAAAAACACATAAATTCAGCCTTCATCGTGGTATATACTTTATATCTAATAAAAAAACACTAAAATTCAGCCTTCATCGTGGTATATACTTTATATATAATAAAAACACATAAATTCAGCTTTCATTGTGGTATATACTTTATATCTAATAAAAAACACTAAAATTCAGCTTTCATCGTGGTATATACTTTATATCTAATAAAAACACATAAATTCAGCCTTCATCGTGGTATATACTTTATATCTTATAAAAACACATAAATTCAGCCTTCATCGTGGTATATACTTTATATCTAATAAAAACACATAAATTCAGCCTTCATCGTGGTATATACTTTATATCTAATAAAAACACATAAATTCAACCTTCATCGTGGTATATACTTTATATCTAATAAAAACACATAAATTCAGCCTTCATCGTGGTATATACTTTATATCTAATAAAAACACATAAATTCAGCCTTCATCGTGGTATATACTTTATATCTAATAAAAAACACTAAAATTCAGCCTTCATCGTGGTATATACTTTATATCTAATAAAAACACATAAATTCAGCTTTCATTGTGGTATATACTTTATATCTAATAAAAAACACTAAAATTCAGCTTTCATCGTGGTATATACTTTATATCTAATAAAAACACATAAATTCAGCCTTCATCGTGGTATATACTTTATATCTAATAAAAAACACTAAAATTCAGCCTCCATCGTGGTATATACTTTATATCTAATAAAACACAAAAATTCAGCTTTCATTGTGGTATATACTTTATATCTAATAAAAAACACTAAAATTCAGCTTTCATCGTGGTATATACTTTATATCTAATAAAAACACATAAATTCAGCCTTCATCGTGGTATATACTTTATATCTAATAAAAACACATAAATTCAGCCTTCATCGTGGTATATACTTTATATCTAATAAAAACACATAAATTCAGCCTTCATCGTGGTATATGCTTTATATCTAATAAAAACACATAAATTCAGCTTTCATTGTGGTATATACTTTATATCTAATAAAAACACTAAAATTCAGCTTTCTTCGTGGTATATACTTTATATCTAATAAAAACACATATATTCAGCCTTCATCGTGGTATATACTTTATATCTACTAAAAACACATAAATTCAGCCTTCATCGTGGTATATACTTTATATCTAATAAAAACACATAAATTCAGCCTTCATCGTGGTATATACTTTATATCTAATAAAAACACATAAATTCCGCCTTCATCGTGGTATATACTTTATATCTAATAAAAACACATAAATTCAGCCTTCATCGTGGTATATACTTTATATCTAATAAAAACACATAAATTCAGCATTCATCGTGGTATATACTTTATATCTAATAAAAACACATAAATTCAGCCTTCATCGTGGTATATACTTTATATCTTATAAAAAACACTAAAATTCAGCCTTCATCGTGGTATATACTTTATATCTAATAAAAACACATAAATTCAGCCTTCATCGTGGTATATACTTTATATCTTATAAAAAACACTAAAATTCAGCCTTCATCGTGGTATATACTTTATATCTGATAAAAAACACTAAAATTCAGCCTTCATCGTGGTATATACTTTATATCTAAAAAAACACATAAATTCAGCTTTCATTGTGGTATATACTTTATATCTAATAAAAAACACTAAAATTCAGCTTTCATCGTGGTATATACTTTATATCTAATAAAAACACATAAATTCAGCCTTCATCGTGGTATATACTTTATATCTAATAAAAACACATAAATTCAGCCTTCATCGTGGTATATACTTTATATCTAATAAAAACACATAAATTCAGCCTTCATCGTGGTATATACTTTATATCTAATAAAAACACATAAATTCAGTCTTCATCGTGGTATATACTTTATATCTAATAAAAAACACTAAAATTCAGCCTTCATCGTGGTATATACTTTATATCTAATAAAAACACATCAATGCAGCCTTCATCGTGGTATATACTTTATATCTAATAAAAACACATAAATTCAGCCTTTATCGTGGTATATACTTTATATCTAATAAAAACACATAAATTCAACCTTCATCGTGGTATATACTTTATATCTAATAAAAACACATAAATTCAGCCTTCATCGTGGTATATACTTTATATCTAATAAAAACACATAAATTCAGCCTTCATCGTGGTATATACTTTATATCTATTAAAAACACATAAATTCAGCCTTCATCGTGGTTTATACTTTATATCTAATAAAAACACATAAATTCAGCCTTCATCGTGGTATATACTTTATATCTAATAAAAACACATAAATTCAGCCTTCATCGTGGTATATACTTTATATCTAATAAAAACACATAAATTCCGCCTTCATCTTGGTATATACTTTATATCTAATAAAAACACATAAATTCAGCCTTCATCGTGGTATATACTTTATATCTAATAAAAACACATAAATTCAGCCTTCATCTTGGTATATACTTTATATCTAATAAAAACACATAAATTCAGCCTTCATCGTGGTATATACTTTATATCTAATAAAAACACATAAATTCCGCCTTCATCTTGGTATATACTTTATATCTAATAAAAACACATAAATTCAGCCTTCATCGTGGTATATACTTTATATCTAATAAAAACACATAAATTCAGCCTTCATCTTGGTATATACTTTATATCTAATAAAAACACATAAATTCAGCCTTCATCGTGGTATATACTTTATATCTAATAAAAAACACTAAAATTCAGCCTTCATCGTGGTATATACTTTATATCTAATAAAAACACATAAATTCAGCCTTAATCTTGGTATATACTTTATATGTAATAAAAACACATAAATTCAGCCTTCATCGTGGTATATACTTTATATCTAATAAAAACACTAAAATTCAGCCTTCATCGTGGTATATACTTTATATCTAATAAAAACACATAAATTCAGCTTTCATTGTTGTATATACTTTATATCTAATAAAAACACATAAATTCAGCCTTAATCTTGGTATATACTTTATATGTAATAAAAACACATAAATTCAGCCTTCATCGTGGTATATACTTTATATCTAATAAAAACACTAAAATTCAGCTTTCATCGTTGTATATACTTTATATCTAATAAAAACACATAAATTCAGCCTTCATCATGGTATATACTTTATATCTAATAAAAACACATAAATTCAGCTTTCATCATGGTATATACTTTATATCAAATAAAAACACATAAATTCAGCCTTCATCGTGGTATATACATTAAATCTAATAAAATCACATAAATTCAGCCTTTATCATGGTATATACTTTAAATCAAATAAAAAACACATAAATTCAGCCTTCATCGTGGTATAAACTTTATATCTAATAAAAACACATAAATTCAACCTTCATCGTGGTATATACTTTATATCTAATAAAAACACATAAATTCAGCCTTCATCGTGGTATATACTTTATATCTAATAAAAAACACTAAAATTCAGCCTTCATCGTGGTATATACTTTATATCTAATAAAAACACATAAATTCAGCCTTAATCTTGGTATATACTTTATATCTAATAAAAACACATAAATTCAGCCTTTATCGTGGTATATACTTTATATCTAATAAAAACACATAAATTCAACCTTCATCGTGGTATATACTTTATATCTAATAAAAACACATACATTCAGCCTTCATCGTGGTATATACTTTATATCTAATAAAAACACATAAATTCAGCCTTCATCGTGGTATATACTTTATATCTAATAAAAAACACTAAAATTCAGTTTTCATCGTGGTATATACTTTATATCTAATAAAAAACCCTAAAATTCAGCCTTCATCGTGGTATATACTTTATATCTAATAAAAACACATAAATTCAGCCTTAATTTTGGTATATACTTTATATCTATTAAAAACACATAAATTCAGCCTTCATCGTGGTATATACTTTATATCTAATAAAAACACATAAATTCAGCCTTCATCGTGGTATATACTTTATATCTAATAAAAACACATAAATTCAGCCTTCATCGTGGTATATACTTTATATCTAATAAAAACACATAAATTCAGCTTTCATTGTGGTATATACTTTATATCTAATAAAAAACAATAAAATTCAGCTTTCATCGTGGTATATACTTTATATCTAATAAAAACACATAAATTCAGCCTTCATCGTGGTATATACTTTATATCTAATAAAAAACACTAAAATTCAGCCTTCATCGTGGTATATACTTTATATCTAATAAAACACAAAAATTCAGCTTTCATTGTGGTATATACTTTATATCTAATAAAAAACACTAAAATTCAGCTTTCATCGTGGTATATACTTTATATCTAATAAAAACACATAAATTCAGCCTTCATCGTGGTATATACTTTATATCTAATAAAAACACATAAATTCAGCCTTCATCGTGGTATATACTTTATATCTAATAAAAACACATAAATTCAGCCTTCATCGTGGTATATGCTTTATATCTAATAAAAACACATAAATTCAGCTTTCATTGTGGTATATACTTTATATCTAATAAAAACACTAAAATTCAGCTTTCTTCGTGGTATATACTTTATATCTAATAAAAACACATATATTCAGCCTTCATCGTGGTATATACTTTATATCTAATAAAAACACATAAATTCAGCCTTCATCGTGGTATATACTTTATATCTAATAAAAACACATAAATTCAGCCTTCATCGTGGTATATACTTTATATCTAATAAAAACACATAAATTCCGCCTTCATCGTGGTATATACTTTATATCTAATAAAAACACATAAATTCAGCCTTCATCGTGGTATATACTTTATATCTAATAAAAACACATAAATTCAGCATTCATCGTGGTATATACTTTATATCTAATAAAAACACATAAATTCAGCCTTCATCGTGGTATATACTTTATATCTTATAAAAAACACTAAAATTCAGCCTTCATCGTGGTATATACTTTATATCTAATAAAAACACATAAATTCAGCCTTCATTGTGGTATATACTTTATATCTTATAAAAAACACTAAAATTCAGCCTTCATCGTGGTATATACTTTATATCTAATAAAAAACACTAAAATTCAGCCTTCATCGTGGTATATACTTTATATCTAAAAAAACACATAAATTCAGCTTTCATTGTGGTATATACTTTATATCTAATAAAAAACACTAAAATTCAGCTTTCATCGTGGTATATACTTTATATCTAATAAAAACACATAAATTCAGCCTTCATCGTGGTATATACTTTATATCTAATAAAAACACATAAATTCAGCCTTCATCGTGGTATATACTTTATATCTAATAAAAAAACATAAATTCAGCCTTCATCGTGGTATATACTTTATATCTAATAAAAACACATAAAATCAGTCTTCATCGTGGTATATACTTTAAATCTAATAAAAAACACTAAAATTCAGCCTTCATCGTGGTATATACTTTATATCTAATAAAAACACATAAATGCAGCCTTCATCGTGGTATATACTTTATATCTAATAAAAACACATAAATTCAGCCTTTATCGTGGTATATACTTTATATCTAATAAAAACACATAAATTCAACCTTCATCGTGGTATATACTTTATATCTAATAAAAACACATAAATTCAGCCTTCATCGTGGTATATACTTTATATCTAATAAAAACACATAAATTCAGCCTTAATCGTGGTATATACTTTATATCTATTAAAAACACATAAATTCAGCCTTCATCGTGGTTTATACTTTATATCTAATAAAAACACATAAATTCAGCCTTCATCGTGGTATATACTTTATATCTAATAAAAACACATAAATTCAGCCTTCATCGTGGTATATACTTTATATCTAATAAAAACACATAAATTCCGCCTTCATCTTGGTATATACTTTATATCTAATAAAAACACATAAATTCAGCCTTCATCGTGGTATATACTTTATATCTAATAAAAACACATAAATTCAGCCTTCATCGTGGTATATACTTTATATCTAATAAAAACACATAAATTCAGCCTTCATCGTGGTATATACTTTATATCTAATAAAAACACATAAATTCCGCCTTCATCTTGGTATATACTTTATATCTAATAAAAACACATAAATTCAGCCTTCATCGTGGTATATACTTTATATCTAATAAAAACACATAAATTCAGCCTTCATCTTGGTATATACTTTATATCTAATAAAAACACATAAATTCAGCCTTCATCGTGGTATATACTTTATATCTAATAAAAAACACTAAAATTCAGCCTTCATCGTGGTATATACTTTATATCTAATAAAAACACATAAATTCAGCCTTAATCTTGGTATATACTTTATATGTAATAAAAACACATAAATTCAGCCTTCATCGTGGTATATACTTTATATCTAATAAAAACACTAAAATTCAGCCTTCATCGTGGTATATACTTTATATCTAATAAAAACACATAAATTCAGCTTTCATTGTTGTATATACTTTATATCTAATAAAAACACATAAATTCAGCCTTAATCTTGGTATATACTTTATATGTAATAAAAACACATAAATTCAGCCTTCATCGTGGTATATACTTTATATCTAATAAAAACACTAAAATTCAGCTTTCATCGTTGTATATACTTTATATCTAATAAAAACACATAAATTCAGCCTTCATCATGGTATATACTTTATATCTAATAAAAATACATAAATTCAGCTTTCATCATGGTATATACTTTATATCAAATAAAAACACATAAATTCAGCCTTCATCGTGGTATATACATTAAATCTAATAAAATCACATAAATTCAGCCTTTATCATGGTATATACTTTAAATCAAATAAAAAACACATAAATTCAGCCTTCATCGTGGTATAAACTTTATATCTAATAAAAACACATAAATTCAACCTTCATCGTGGTATATACTTTATATCTAATAAAAACACATAAATTCAGCCTTCATCGTGGTATATACTTTATATCTAATAAAAAACACTAAAATTCAGCCTTAATCTTGGTATATACTTTATATCTAATAAAAACACATAAATTCAGCCTTTATCGTGGTATATACTTTATATCTAATAAAAACACATAAATTCAACCTTCATCGTGGTATATACTTTATATCTAATAAAAACACATACATTCAGCCTTCATCGTGGTATATACTTTATATCTAATAAAAACACATAAATTCAGCCTTCATCGTGGTATATACTTTATATCTAATAAAAACACATAAATTCAGCCTTCATCGTGGTATATACTTTATATGTAATAAAAACACATAAATTCAGCCTTCATCAATGTATATACTTTATATTTAATAAAAACACATAAATTCAGCCTTAATCTTGGTATATACTTTATATCTAATAAAAAACACTAAAATTCAGTTTTCATCGTGGTATATACTTTATATCTAATAAAAAACCCTAAAATTCAGCCTTCATCGTGGTATATACTTTATATCTAATAAAAACACATAAATTCAGCCTTAATTTTGGTATATACTTTATATCTAATAAAAACACATAAATTCAGCCTTCATCATGGTATATACTTTATATCTAATAAAAACACATAAATTCAGCCTTCATCGTGGTATATACTTTATATCTAATAAAAACACATAAATTCAGCCTTCATCGTGGTATATACTTTATATCTAATAAAAAACACTAAAATTCAGCCTTCATCGTGGTATATACTTTATATCTAATAAAAACACATAAATTCAGCCTTAATCTTGGTATATACTTTATATCTAATAAAAACACATAAATTCAGCCTTTATCGTGGTATATACTTTATATCTAATAAAAACACATAAATTCAACCTTCATCGTGGTATATACTTTATATCTAATAAAAACACATACATTCAGCCTTCATCGTGGTATATACTTTATATCTAATAAAAACACATAAATTCAGCCTTCATCGTGGTATATACTTTATATCTAATAAAAACACATAAATTCAGCCTTCATCGTGGTATATACTTTATATGTAATAAAAACACATAAATTCAGCCTTCATCGTGGTATATACTTTATATCTAATAAAAACACATAAATTCAGCCTTAATCTTGGTATATACTTTATATCTAATAAAAAACACTAAAATTCAGTTTTCATCGTGGTATATACTTTATATCTAATAAAAAACCCTAAAATTCAGCCTTCATCGTGGTATATACTTTATATTTAATAAAAACACATAAATTCAGCCTTAATTTTGGTATATACTTTATATCTAATAAAAACACATAAATTCAGCCTTCATCGTGGTATATACTTTATATCTAATAAAAACACATAAATTCAGCCTTCATCGTGGTATATACTTTATATCTAATAAAAACACCAAAATTCAGCCTTCATCGTGGTATATACTTTATATCTAATAAAAAACACTAAAATTCAGCATTCATCGTGGTATATACTTTATATCTAATAAAAACACATAAATTCAGCCTTCATCGTGGTATATACTTTATATCTAATAAAAACACATAAATTCAGCCTTCATCGTGGTATATACTTTATATCTAATAAAAAACACTAAAATTCAGCCTTCATCGTGGCATATACTTTATATCTAATAAAAAACACTAAAATTCAGCCTTCATCGTGGCATATACTTTATATCTAATAAAAAACACTAAAATTCAGCCTTCATCGTGGTATATAATTTATATCTAATAAAAATACATATATTCAGCCTTTATCTTGGTATATACTTTATATCTAATAAAAACACATAAATTCAGCCTTCATCGTGGTATATACTTTATATCTAATAAAAACACATAAATTCAGCCTTCATCGTGGTATATACTTTATATCTAATAAAAACACATAAATTCAGCCTTCATCGTGGTATATACTTTATATCTAATAAAAACACTAAAATTCAGCCTTCATCGTGGTATATACTTTATATCTAATAAAAACACATAAATTCAGCCTTCATTGTGGTATATACTTTATATCTAATAAAAAACACTAAAATTCAGCCTTCATCGTGGTATATACTTTATATCTAATAAAAACACATAAATTCAGCCTTAATCTTGGTATATACTTTATATCTAATAAAAAACACCAAAATTCAGCCTTTATCGTGGTATATACTTTATATCTAATAAAAACACATAAATTCAGCCTTAATCTTGGTATATACTTTATATCTAATAAAAATACATAAATTCAGCCTTCATCATGGCATATACTTTATATTTAATAAAAACACATAAATTCAGCCTTAATTTTGGTATATACTTTATATCTAATAAAAACACATAAATTCAGCCTTCATCGTGGTATATACTTTATATCTAATAAAAACACATAAATTCAGCCTTCATCGTGGTATATACTTTATATCTAATAAAAACACCAAAATTCAGCCTTCATCGTGGTATATACTTTATATCTAATAAAAAACACTAAAATTCAGCATTCATCGTGGTATATACTTTATATCTAATAAAAACACATAAATTCAGCCTTCATCGTGGTATATACTTTATATCTAATAAAAACACATAAATTCAGCCTTCATCGTGGTATATACTTTATATCTAATAAAAAACACTAAAATTCAGCCTTCATCGTGGCATATACTTTATATCTAATAAAAAACACTAAAATTCAGCCTTCATCGTGGCATATACTTTATATCTAATAAAAAACACTAAAATTCAGCCTTCATCGTGGTATATAATTTATATCTAATAAAAATACATATATTCAGCCTTTATCTTGGTATATACTTTATATCTAATAAAAACACATAAATTCAGCCTTCATCGTGGTATATACTTTATATCTAATAAAAACACATAAATTCAGCCTTCATCGTGGTATATACTTTATATCTAATAAAAACACATAAATTCAGCCTTCATCGTGGTATATACTTTATATCTAATAAAAACACTAAAATTCAGCCTTCATCGTGGTATATACTTTATATCTAATAAAAACACATAAATTCAGCTTTCATTGTGGTATATACTTTATATCTAATAAAAAAAAACAGTAAAATTCAGCTTTCATCGTGGTATATACTTTTTATCTCATAAAAACACATAAATTCAGCCTTCATCGTGGTATATACTTTATATCTAATAAAAAACACTAAAATTCAGCCTTCATCGTGGTATATACTTTATATCTAATAAAAACACATAAATTCAGCTTTCATTGTGGTATATACTTTATATCTAATAAAAAACACTAAAATTCAGCTTTCATCGTGGTATATACTTTATATCTAATAAAAACACATAAATTCAGCCTTCATCGTGGTATATACTTTATATCTTATAAAAACACATAAATTCAGCCTTTATCGTGGTATATACTTTATATCTAATAAAAACACATAAATTCAGCCTTCATCGTGGTATATACTTTATATCTAATAAAAACACATAAATTCAGCCTTCATCGTGGTATATACTTTATATCTAATAAAAACACATAAATCCAGCCTTCATCACAATATATACTTTATATCTAATAAAAACACATAAATTCAGCCTTCATCATGGTATATACTTTATATCTAATAAAAACACATAAATTCAACCTTCATCGTGGTATATACTTTATATCTAATAAAAACACATAAATTCAGCCTTTATCGTGGTATATACTTTATATATAATAAAAACACATAAATTCAGCCTTCATTGTGGTATATACTTTATATCTAATAAAAACACTAAAATTCAGCCTTCATCGTGGTATATACTTTATATCTAATAAAAACACATAAATTCAGCCTTCATCGTGGTATATACTTTATATCTAATAAAAAACACTAAAATTCAGCCTTCATCGTGGTATATACTTTATATCTAATAAAAACACATAAATTCAGCTTTCATTGTGGTATATACTTTATATCTAATAAAAAACACTAAAATTCAGCTTTCATCGTGGTATATACTTTATATCTAATAAAAACACATAAATTCAGCCTTCATCGTGGTATATACTTTATATCTTATAAAAACACATAAATTCAGCCTTTATCGTGGTATATACTTTATATCTAATAAAAACACATAAATTCAGCCTTCATCGTGGTATATACTTTATATCTAATAAAAACACATAAATTCAGCCTTCATCGTGGTATATACTTTATATCTAATAAAAACACATAAATCCAGCCTTCATCACAATATATACTTTATATCTAATAAAAACACATAAATTCAGCCTTCATCATGGTATATACTTTATATCTAATAAAAACACATAAATTCAACCTTCATCGTGGTATATACTTTATATCTAATAAAAACACATAAATTCAGCCTTTATCGTGGTATATACTTTATATATAATAAAAACACATAAATTCAGCCTTCATTGTGGTATATACTTTATATCTAATAAAAAACACTAAAATTCAGCTTTCATCGTGGTATATACTTTATATCTAATAAAAACACATAAATTCAGCCTTCATCGTGGTATATACTTTATATCTAATAAAAAACACTAAAATTCAGCCTTCATCGTGGTATATACTTTATATCTAATAAAAACACATAAATTTAGCTTTCATTGTGGTATATACTTTATATCTAATAAAAAACACAAAAATTCAGCTTTCATCGTGGTATATACTTTATATCTAATAAAAACACATAAATTCAGCCTTCATCGTGGTATATACTTTATATCTAATAAAAACACATAAATTCAGCCTTCATCGTGGTATATACTTTATATCTAATAAAAACACATAAATTCAGCCTTCATCGTGGTATATGCTTTATATCTAATAAAAACACATAAATTCAGCTTTCATTGTGGTATATACTTTATATCTAATAAAAAACACTAAAATTCAGCTTTCTTCGTGGTATATACTTTATATCTAATAAAAACACATATATTCAGCCTTCATCGTGGTATATACTTTATATCTAATAAAAACACATAAATTCAGCCTTCATCATGGTATATACTTTATATCTAATAAAAACACATAAATTCAGCCTTCATCGTGGTATATACTTTATATCTAATAAAAACACATAAATTCAGCCTTCATCGTGGTATATACTTTATATCTAATAAAAAAAACTAAAATTCAGCCTTCATCGTGGTATATACTTTATATCTAATAAAAACACATAAATTCAGCCTTCATCGTGGTATATACTTTATATCTAATAAAAACACATAAATTCAGCTTTCATTGTGGTATATACTTTATATCTAATAAAAAACACTAAAATTCAGCTTTCATTGTGGTATATACTTTATATCTAATAAAAACACATAAATTCAGCTTTAATCTTGGTATATTCTTTATATCTAATAAAAACACATAAATTTAGCCTTAATCATGTTATATACTTTATATCTAATAAAAACACATAAATTCAACCTTCATCGTGGTATATACTTTATATCTAATAAAAACACATAAATTCAGCCTTCATCGTGGTATATACTTTATATCTAATAAAAACACATAAATTCAGCCTTCATCGTGGTATATACTTTATATCTAATAAAAACATTAAAATTCAGCCTTCATCGTGGTATATACTTTATATCTAATAAAAACACATAAATTCAGCTTTCATTGTGGTATATACTTTATATCTAATAAAAAACAGTAAAATTCAGCTTTCATCGTGGTATATACTTTAAATCTCATAAAAACACATAAATTCAGCCTTCATCGTGGTATATACTTTATATCTAATAAAAAACACATAAATTCAGCCTTCATCGTGGTATATACTTTATATCTAATAAAAAAAACTAAAATTCAGCCTTCATCGTGGTATATACTTTATATCTAATAAAAACACATAAATTCAGCCTTCATCGTGGTATATACTTTATATCTAATAAAAACACATAAATTCAGCTTTCATTGTGGTATATACTTTATATCTAATAAAAAACACTAAAATTCAGCTTTCATTGTGGTATATACTTTATATCTAATAAAAACACATAAATTCAGCCTTCATCGTGGTATATACTTTATATCTAATAAAAAACACTAAAATTCAGCCTTCATCGTGGTATATACTTTATATCTAATAAAAACACATAAATTCAGCTTTAATCTTGGTATATTCTTTATATCTAATAAAAACACATAAATTTAGCCTTAATCATGTTATATACTTTATATCTATTAAAAACACATAAATTCAACCTTCATCGTGGTATATACTTTATATCTAATAAAAACACATAAATTCAGCCTTCATCGTGGTATATACTTTATATCTAATAAAAACACATAAATTCAGCCTTCATCGTGGTATATACTTTATATCTAATAAAAAACATTAAAATTCAGCATTCATCGTGGTATATACTTTATATCTAATAAAAACACATAAATTCAGCTTTCATTGTGGTATATACTTTATATCTAATAAAAAACAGTAAAATTCAGCTTTCATCGTGGTATATACTTTATATCTCATAAAAACACATAAATTCAGCCTTCATCGTGGTATATACTTTATATCTAATAAAAAACACTAAAATTCAGCCTTCATCGTGGTATATACTTTATATCTAATAAAAACACATAAATTCAGCTTTCATTGTGGTATATACTTTATATCTAATAAAAAACACTAAAATTCAGCCTTCATCGTGGTATATACTTTATATCTAATAAAAACACATAAATTCAGCTTTCGTTGTGGTATATACTTTATATCTAATAAAAAACACTAAAATTCAGCCTTCATCGTGGTATATACTTTATATCTTATAAAAACACATAAATTCAGCCTTCATCGTGGTATATACTTTATATCTAATAAAAACACATAAATTCAGCCTTCATCGTGGTATATACTTTATATCTAATAAAAACACATAAATTCAGCCTTCATCGTGGTATATACTTTAAATCTAATAAAAACACATAAATCCAGCCTTCATCATGGTATATACTTTATATCTAATAAAAACACATAAATTCAGCCTTCATCATGGTATATACTTTATATCTAATAAAAACACATAAATTCAACCTTCATCGTGGTATATACTTTATATCTAATAAAAACACATAAATTCAGCCTTCATCGTGGTATATACTTTATATCTAATAAAAACACATAAATTCAGCCTTCATCGTGGTATATACTTTATATCTAATAAAAAACACTAAAATTCGGCCTTCATCGTGGTATATACTTTATATCTAATAAAAACACATAAATTCAGCTTTCATTGTGGTATATACTTTATATCTAATAAAAAACACTAAAATTCAGCTTTCATCGTGGTATATACTTTATATCTAATAAAAACACATAAATTCAGCCTTCATCGTGGTATATACTTTATATCTAATAAAAAACACTAAAATTCAGCCTTCATCGTGGTATATACTTTATATCTAATAAAAACACATAAATTCATCTTTCATTGTGGTATATACTTTATATCTAATAAAAAACACTAAAATTCAGCTTTCATCGTGGTATATACTTTATATCTAATAAAAACACATAAATTCAGCCTTCATCGTGGTATATACTTTATATCTAATAAAAACACATAAATTCAGCCTTCATCTTTGTATATACTTAATATCTAATAAAAACACATAAATTCAGCCTTCATCGTGGTATATACATTATATCTAATAAAAACACATAAATTCAGCCTTCATCGTGGTATATAATTTATATCTAATAAAAAACACTAAAATTCAGCCTTCATCGTGGTATATACTTTATATCTAATAAAAAACACTAAAATTCAGCCTTCATCGTGGTATATACTTTATATCTAATAAAAAACACTAAAATTCAGCCTTCATCGTGGTATATACTTTATATCTAATAAAAACACATAAATTCAGCCTTAATCTTGGTATATACTTTATATCTAATAAAAACACATAAATTCAGCCTTCATCGTGGTATATACTTTATATCTAATAAAAACACATACATTCAGCCTTCATCGTGGTATATACTTTATATCTAATAAAAACACATAAATTCAGCCTTCATCGTGGTATATACTTTATATCTAATAAAAACACATAAATTCAGCCTTCATCGTGGTATATACTTTATATCTAATAAAAAACACTAAAATTTAGCCTTCATCGTGGTATATACTTTATATCTAATAAAAAACATTAAAATTCAGCCTTCATCGTGGTATATACTTTATATCTAATAAAAACACATAAATTCAGCTTTCATTGTGGTATATACTTTATATCTAATAAAAAACAGTAAAATTCAGCTTTCATCGTGGTATATACTTTATGTCTCATAAAAACACATAAATTCAGCCATCATCGTGGTATATACTTTATATCTAATAAAAAACACAAAAATTCAGCCTTCATCGTGGTATATACTTTATATCTAATAAAAACACATAAATTCAGCTTTCATTGTGGTATATACTTTATATCTAATAAAAAATACTAAAATTCAGCCTTCATCGTGGTATATACTTTATATCTAATAAAAACACATAAATTCAGCTTTCATTGTGGTATATACTTTATATCTAATAAAAAACACTAAAATTCAGCCTTCATCGTGGTATATACTTTATATCTTATAAAAACACATAAATTCAGCCTTCATCGTGGTATATACTATATATCTAATAAAAACACATAAATTCAGCCTTCATCGTGGTATATACTTTATATCTAATAAAAACACATAAATTCAGCCTTCATCGTGGTATATACTTTATATCTAATAAAAACACATAAATCCAGCCTTCATCATGGTATATACTTTATATCTAATAAAAACACATAAATTCAGCCTTCATCATGGTATATACTTTATATCTAATAAAAACACATAAATTCAACCTTCATCGTGGTATATACTTTATATCTAATAAAAACACATAAATTCAGCCTTCATCGTGGTATATACTTTATATCTAATAAAAACACATAAATTCAGCCTTCATCGTGGTATATACTTTATATCTAATAAAAAACTAAAATTCAGCCTTCATCGTGGTATATACTTTTTATCTCATAAAAACACATAAATTCAGCCTTCATCGTGGTATATACTTTATATCTAATAAAAAACACTAAAATTCAGCCTTCATCGTGGTATATGCTTTATATCTTATAAAAACACATAAATTTAGCCTTCATCGTGGTATATACTTTATATCTAATAAAAACACATAAATTCAGCCTTCATCGTGGTATATACTTTATATCTAATAAAAACACATAAATTCAGCCTTCATCGTGGTATATACTTTATATCTAATAAAAACACATAAATCCAGCCTTCATCATGGTATATACTTTATATCTAATAAAAACACATAAATTCAGCCTTCATCATGGTATATACTTTATATCTAATAAAAAACACATAAATTCAGCCTTTATCGTGGTATATACTTTATATCTAATAAAAACACATAAATTCAACCTTCATCGTGGTATATACTTTATATCTAATAAAAACACATAAATTCAGCCTTTATCGTGGTATATACTTTATATCTAATAAAAACACATAAATTCAGACTTCATCGTGGTATATACTTTATATCTAATAAAAAACACTCAAATTCAGCCTTCATCGTGGTATATACTTTATATCTAATAAAAACACTAAAATTCAGCTTTCATCGTGGTATATACTTTATATCTAATAAAAACACATAAATTCAGCCTTCATCGTGGTATATACTTTATATCTAATAAAAAACACTATAATTCAGCCTTCATCGTGGTATATACTTTATATCTAATAAAAAACACTAAAATTCAGCCTTCATCGTGGTATATACTTTATATCTAATAAAAACACATAAATTCAGCTTTCATTGTGGTATATACTTTATATCTAATAAAAAACACTAAAATTCAGCCTTCATCGTGGTATATACTTTATATCTAATAAAAACACATAAATTCAGTTTTCATTGTGGTATATACTTTATATCTAATAAAAAACACTAAAATTCAGCCTTCATCGTGGTATATACTTTATATCTTATAAAAACACATAAATTCAGCCTTCATCGTGGTATATACTTTATATCTAATAAAAACACATAAATTCAGCCTTCATCGTGGTATATACTTTATATCTAATAAAAACACATAAATTCAGCCTTCATCGTGGTATATACTTTATATCTAATAAAAACACATAAATCCAGCCTTCATCATGGTATATACTTTATATCTAATAAAAACACATAAATTCAGCCTTCATCATGGTATATACTTTATATCTAATAAAAACACATAAATTCAACCTTCATCGTGGTATATACTTTATATCTAATAAAAACACATAAATTCAGCCTTCATCGTGGTATATACTTTATATCTAATAAAAACACATAAATTCAGCCTTCATTGTGGTATATACTTTATATCTAATTAAAACACATAAATTTAGCTTTCATCGTGGTGTATACTTTATATCTAATAAAAACACATAAATTCAGCCTTCATCGTGGTATATACTTTACATCTAATAAAAACACATAAATTCAGCCTTCATTGTGGTATATACTTTATATCTAATTAAAACACATAAATTCAGCTTTCATCGTAGTGTATACTTTATATCTAATAAAAACACATAAATTCAGCCTTCATCGAGGTATATACTTTTTATCTAATAAAAACACATAAATTCAGCCTTCATCGTGGTATATACTTTATATCTAAAAAAAACACATAAATTCAGCCTTCATCGTGGTATATACTTTATATCTAATAAAAACAAATAAATTCAGCCTTCATCGTGGTATATACTTTATATCTAATAAAAACACATAAATTCAGCCTTCATCATGGTATATACTTTACATCTAATAAAAGCACATAAATTCAGCCTTCATCGTGGTATATACTTTATATCTAATAAAAACACATAAATTTAGCCTTCATTGTGGTTAATACTTTATATCTAATAAAAACACATAAATTCAGCCTTCATCGTGGTATATACTTTATATCTAATAAAAACACATAAATTTAGCCTTCATCGTGGTATATATTTTATATCTAATAAAAACACATAAATTCAGCCTTCATCGTGGTATATACTTTATATCTAATAAAAAACACTAAAATTCAGCCTTCATCGTGGTATAAACTTTATATCTAAAAAAAACACATAAATTCAGCCTTCATTGTGGTATATACTTTATATCTAATAAAAACACATAAATTCAGCCTTTATCGTGGTATATACTTTATATCTAATAAAAACACATAAATTCAGCCTTCATCGTGGTATATACTTTATATCTAATAAAAAACACTAAAATTAAGCCTTCATCGTGGTATATATTTTATATCTAATAAAAAACACATAAATTCAGCCTTCATCGTGGTATATACTTTATATCTAATAAAAAACACTAATATTCAGCCTTCATCGTGGTATATACTTTATATCTAATAAAAACACATAAATTCAGCCTTCATCGTGGTATATACTTTATATTTAATAAAAAACACTAAAATTCAGCCTTCATCGTGGTATATACTTTATATCTAATAAAAACACATAAATTTACCCTTCATCGTGGTATATACTTTATATGTAATAAAAAACACTAAAATTCAGCCTTCATCGTGGTATATACGTTATATCTAACAAAAACACATAAATTCAGCCTTCATCGTGGTATATACTTTATATCGAATGAAAACACATAAATTCAGCCTTCATCGTGGTATATACTTTATATCTAATAAAAACACATAAATTCAGCCTTCATCGTGGTATATACTTTATATCTAATTAAAACACATAAATTTAGCTTTCATCGTGGTGTATACTTTATATCTAATAAAAACACATAAATTCAGCCTTCATCGTGGTATATACTTTACATCTAATAAAAACACATAAATTCAGCCTTCATTGTGGTATATACTTTATATCTAATAAAAACACATAAATTCAGCCTTCATCGTGGTATATACTTTATATCTAATAAACACACATAAATTTAGCCTTTATCGTGGTATATACTTTATATCTAATAAAAACACATAAATTCAGCCTTCATCGTGGTATATACTTTACATCTAATAAAAAACACTAAAATTCAGCCTTCATCGTGGTATATACTTTATATCTAAAAAAAACACATAAATTTACCCTTCATAGTGGTATATACTTTATATCTAATAGAAAACACAATAATTCAGCCTTCATCGTGGTATATACTTTATATCTAATAAAAACACATAAATTCAGCCTTCATCGTGGTATATACTTTAAATCGAATGAAAACACATAAATTCAGCCTTCATCGTGGTATATACTTTATATCTAATAAAAAACACTAAAATTCAGCCTTCATCAAGGTATATACTTTATATCTAATGAAAACACATAAATTCAGCCTTCATCATGGTATATACTTTACATCTAATAAAAGCACATAAATTCAACCTTCATCGTGGTATATACTTTATATCTAATAAAAACACATAAATTCAGCCTTCATCGTGGTATATACTTTATATCTAATAAAAACACATAAATTCAGCCTTCATCGTTGTATATACTTTATATCTAATAAAAAAACACTAAAATTCAGGCTTCATCGTGGTATATACTTTATATCTCATAAAAACACATAAATTCAGCCTTCATCGTGGTATATACTTTACATCTAATAAAAAACACTAAAATACAGCCTTCATCGTGGTATATACTTTATATCTAATAAAACACATAAATTCAGCCTTCATCGTGGTATAAACTTTATATCTAATAAAAAACACTAAAATTCAGCTTTCATCGTGGTATTTACTTTATATCTAATAAAAAACACTAAAATTCAGCTTTAATCGTGGTATATACTATATATCTATTAAAAAACACTAAAATTCAGCCTTCATCGTGGTATATACTTTTTAACTAATAAAAAAAATAATTCAGAATTCATTGTGGTAGATACTTTATATCTAATAAAAACACATAAATTCAGCCTTCATCGTGGTATATACTTTATATCTAATAAAAACACATAAATTTAGCCTTCATCGTGGTATATACTTTATATCTAATAAAACACATAAATTCAGCCTTCATCGTTGTATATACTTTATATCTAATAAAAAACACTAAAATTCAGCCTTCATCGTGGTATATACTTTATATCTAATAAAAACACATAAATTCAGCTTTCATTGTGGTATATACTTTATATCTAATAAAAAACACTAAAATTCAGCTTTCATCGTGGTATATACTTTATATCTAATAAAAACACATAAATTCAGCCTTCATCGTGGTATATACTTTATATCTAATAAAAAACACTAAAATTCAGCCTTCATCGTGGTATATACTTTATATCTAATAAAAACACATAAATTCATCTTTCATTGTGGTATATACTTTATATCTAATAAAAAACACTAAAATTCAGCTTTCATCGTGGTATATACTTTATATCTAATAAAAACACATAAATTCAGCCTTCATCGTGGTATATACTTTATATCTAATAAAAACACATAAATTCAGCCTTCATCTTTGTATATACTTAATATCTAATAAAAACACATAAATTCAGCCTTCATCGTGGTATATACATTATATCTAATAAAAACACATAAATTCAGCCTTCATCGTGGTATATAATTTATATCTAATAAAAAACACTAAAATTCAGCCTTCATCGTGGTATATACTTTATATCTAATAAAAAACACTAAAATTCAGCCTTCATCGTGGTATATACTTTATATCTAATAAAAAACACTAAAATTCAGCCTTCATCGTGGTATATACTTTATATCTAATAAAAACACATAAATTCAGCCTTAATCTTGGTATATACTTTATATCTAATAAAAACACATAAATTCAGCCTTCATCGTGGTATATACTTTATATCTAATAAAAACACATACATTCAGCCTTCATCGTGGTATATACTTTATATCTAATAAAAACACATAAATTCAGCCTTCATCGTGGTATATACTTTATATCTAATAAAAACACATAAATTCAGCCTTCATCGTGGTATATACTTTATATCTAATAAAAAACACTAAAATTTAGCCTTCATCGTGGTATATACTTTATATCTAATAAAAAACATTAAAATTCAGCCTTCATCGTGGTATATACTTTATATCTAATAAAAACACATAAATTCAGCTTTCATTGTGGTATATACTTTATATCTAATAAAAAACAGTAAAATTCAGCTTTCATCGTGGTATATACTTTATATCTCATAAAAACACATAAATTCAGCCTTCATCGTGGTATATACTTTATATCTAATAAAAAACACTAAAATTCAGCCTTCATCGTGGTATATACTTTATATCTAATAAAAACACATAAATTCAGCTTTCATTGTGGTATATACTTTATATCTAATAAAAAACACTAAAATTCAGCCTTCATCGTGGTATATACTTTATATCTAATAAAAACACATAAATTCAGCTTTCATTGTGGTATATACTTTATATTTAATAAAAAACACTAAAATTCAGCCTTCATCGTGGTATATACTTTATATCTTATAAAAACACATAAATTCAGCCTTCATCGTGGTATATACTATATATCTAATAAAAACACATAAATTCAGCCTTCATCGTGGTATATACTTTATATCTAATAAAAACACATAAATTCAGCCTTCATCGTGGTATATACTTTATATCTAATAAAAACACATAAATCCAGCCTTCATCATGGTATATACTTTATATCTAATAAAAACACATAAATTCAGCCTTCATCATGGTATATACTTTATATCTAATAAAAACACATAAATTCAACCTTCATCGTGGTATATACTTTATATCTAATAAAAACACATAAATTCAGCCTTCATCGTGGTATATACTTTATATCTAATAAAAACACATAAATTCAGCCTTCATCGTGGTATATACTTTATATCTAATAAAAAACTAAAATTCAGCCTTCATCGTGGTATATACTTTTTATCTCATAAAAACACATAAATTCAGCCTTCATCGTGGTATATACTTTATATCTAATAAAAAACACTAAAATTCAGCCTTCATCGTGGTATATACTTTATATCTTATAAAAACACATAAATTTAGCCTTCATCGTGGTATATACTTTATATCTAATAAAAACACATAAATTCAGCCTTCATCGTGGTATATACTTTATATCTAATAAAAACACATAAATTCAGCCTTCATCGTGGTATATACTTTATATCTAATAAAAACACATAAATCCAGCCTTCATCATGGTATATACTTTATATCTAATAAAAACACATAAATTCAGCCTTCATCATGGTATATACTTTATATCTAATAAAAACACATAAATTCAGCCTTTATCGTGGTATATACTTTATATCTAATAAAAACACATAAATTCAACCTTCATCGTGGTATATACTTTATATCTAATAAAAACACATAAATTCAGCCTTTATCGTGGTATATACTTTATATCTAATAAAAACACATAAATTCAGACTTCATCGTGGTATATACTTTATATCTAATAAAAAACACTCAAATTCAGCCTTCATCGTGGTATATACTTTATATCTAATAAAAACACATAAATTCAGCCTTCATCGTGGTATATACTTTATATCTAATAAAAAACACTAAAATTCAGCCTTCAACGTGGTATATACTTTATATCTAATAAAAACACATAAATTCAGCTTTCATTGTGGTATATACTTTATATCTAATAAAAAACACATAAATTCAGCCTTCATCGTGGTATATACTTTATATCTAATAAAAACACATAAATTCAGCCTTCATCGTGGTATATACTTTATATCTAATAAAAACACATAAATTCAGCCTTCATCGTGGTATATGCTTTATATCTAATAAAAACACATAAATTCAATTTTGATTGTGGTATATACTTTATATCTAATGAAAAACAATAAAATTCAGCTTTCTTCGTGGTATATACTTTATATCTAATAAAAACACATATATTCAGCCTTCATCGCGGTATATACTTTATATCTAATAAAAACACATAAATTCAGCCTTCATCATGGTATATACTTTATATCTAATAAAAACACATAAATTCAGCCTTCATCGTGGTATATACTTTATATCTAATAAAAACACATAAATTCAGCCTTCATCGTGGTATATACTTTATATCTAATAAAAAAAACTAAAATTCAGCCTTCATCGTGGTATATACTTTATATCTAATAAAAACACATAAATTCAGCCTTCATCGTGGTATATACTTTATATCTAATAAAAACACATAAATTCAGCTTTCATTGTGGTATATACTTTATATCTAATAAAAAACACTAAAATTCAGCTTTCATTGTGGTATATACTTTATATCTAATAAAAACACATAAATTCAGCCTTCATCGTGGTATATACTTTATATCTAATAAAAAACACTAAAATTCAGCCTTCATCGTGGTATATACTTTATATCTAATAAAAACACATAAATTCAGCTTTAATCTTGGTATATTCTTTATATCTAATAAAAACACATAAATTCAACCTTCATCGTGGTATATACTTTATATCTAATAAAAACACAAATTCAGCCTTCATCGTGGTATATTCTTAATATCTAATAAAAACACATAAATTCAGCCTTCATCGTGGTATATACATTATATCTAATAAAAACACATAAATTCAGCCTTCATCGTGGTATATAATTTATATCTAATAAATAACACTAAAATTTAGCCTTCATCGTGGTATATACTTTATATCTAATAAAAAACACTAAAATTCAGCCTTCATCGTGGTATATACTTTATATCTAATAAAAAACACTAAAATTCAGCCTTCATCGTGGTATATACTTTATATCTAATAAAAACACATAAATTCAGCCTTAATCTTGGTATATACTTTATATCTAATAAAAACACATAAATTCAGCCTTCATCGTGGTATATACTTTATATCTAATAAAAACACATACATTCAGCCTTCATCGTGGTATATACTTTATATCTAATAAAAACACATAAATTCAGCCTTCATCGTGGTATATACTTTATATCTAATAAAAACACATAAATTCAGCCTTCATCGTGGTATATACTTTATATCTAATAAAAAACACTAAAATTTAGCCTTCATCGTGGTATATACTTTATATCTAATAAAAAACATTAAAATTCAGCCTTCATCGTGGTATATACTTTATATCTAATTAAAACACATAAATTCAGCTTTCATTGTGGTATATACTTTATATCTAATAAAAAACAGTAAAATTCAGCTTTCATCGTGGTATATACTTTATATCTCATAAAAACACATAAATTCAGCCTTCATCGTGGTATATACTTTATATCTAATAAAAAACACTAAAATTCAGCCTTCATCGTGGTATATACTTTATATCTAATAAAAACACATAAATTCAGCTTTCATTGTGGTATATACTTTATATCTAATAAAAAACACTAAAATTCAGCCTTCATCGTGGTATATACTTTATATCTAATAAAAACACATAAATTCAGCTTTCATTGTGGTATATACTTTATATCTAATAAAAAACACTAAAATTCAGCCTTCATCGTGGTATATACTTTATATCTTATAAAAACACATAAATTCAGCCTTCATCGTGGTATATACTTTATATCTAATAAAAACACATAAATTCAGCCTTCATCGTGGTATATACTTTATATCTAATAAAAAACACTAAAATTCAGCCTTCATCGTGGTATATACTTTATATCTAATAAAAACACATAAATTCAGCTTTAATCTTGGTATATTCTTTATATCTAATAAAAACACATAAATTCAACCTTCATCGTGGTATATACTTTATATCTAATAAAAACACAAATTCAGCCTTCATCGTGGTATATACTTAATATCTAATAAAAACACATAAATTCAGCCTTCATCGTGGTATATACATTATATCTAATAAAAACACATAAATTCAGCCTTCATCGTGGTATATAATTTATATCTAATAAATAACACTAAAATTTAGCCTTCATCGTGGTATATACTTTATATCTAATAAAAAACACTAAAATTCAGCCTTCATCGTGGTATATACTTTATATCTAATAAAAAACACTAAAATTCAGCCTTCATCGTGGTATATACTTTATATCTAATAAAAACACATAAATTCAGCCTTAATCTTGGTATATACTTTATATCTAATAAAAACACATAAATTCAGCCTTCATCGTGGTATATACTTTATATCTAATAAAAACACATACATTCAGCCTTCATCGTGGTATATACTTTATATCTAATAAAAACACATAAATTCAGCCTTCATCGTGGTATATACTTTATATCTAATAAAAACACATAAATTCAGCCTTCATCGTGGTATATACTTTATATCTAATAAAAAACACTAAAATTTAGCCTTCATCGTGGTATATACTTTATATCTAATAAAAAACATTAAAATTCAGCCTTCATCGTGGTATATACTTTATATCTAATAAAAACACATAAATTCAGCTTTCATTGTGGTATATACTTTATATCTAATAAAAAACAGTAAAATTCAGCTTTCATCGTGGTATATACTTTATATCTCATAAAAACACATAAATTCAGCCTTCATCGTGGTATATACTTTATATCTAATAAAAAACACTAAAATTCAGCCTTCATCGTGGTATATACTTTATATCTAATAAAAACACATAAATTCAGCTTTCATTGTGGTATATACTTTATATCTAATAAAAAACACTAAAATTCAGCCTTCATCGTGGTATATACTTTATATCTAATAAAAACACATAAATTCAGCTTTCATTGTGGTATATACTTTATATCTAATAAAAAACACTAAAATTCAGCCTTCATCGTGGTATATACTTTATATCTTATAAAAACACATAAATTCAGCCTTCATCGTGGTATATACTTTATATCTAATAAAAACACATAAATTCAGCCTTCATCGTGGTATATACTTTATATCTAATAAAAACACATAAATTCAGCCTTCATCGTGGTATATACTTTATATCTAATAAAAACACATAAATCCAGCCTTCATCATGGTATATACTTTATATCTAATAAAAACACATAAATTCAGCCTTCATCATGGTATATACTTTATATCTAATAAAAACACATAAATTCAACCTTCATCGTGGTATATACTTTATATCTAATAAAAACACATAAATTCAGCCTTCATCGTGGTATATACTTTATATCTAATAAAAACACATAAATTCAGCCTTCATCGTGGTATATACTTTATATCTAATAAAAAACACTAAAATTCAGCCTTCATCGTGGTATATACTTTTTATCTCATAAAAACACATAAATTCAGCCTTCATCGTGGTATATACTTTATATCTAATAAAAAACACTAAAATTCAGCCTTCATCGTGGTATATACTTTATATCTAATAAAAACACATACATTCAGCTTTCATTGTGGTATATACTTTATATCTAATAAAAAACACTAAAATTCAGCCTTCATCGTGGTATATACTTTATATCTAATAAAAACACTAAAATTCAGCTTTCATCGTGGTATATACTTTATCTATATATATAAAAAGACAGTGTTAAGCCCCGCGAGGATCCCCATTGGTCAATTTTAAAACACGTTTGTCACTGACCTATCTAGGCCTAGCCCAATATACCGTCTAATAATTTTTCACATCGGACATGTGTCTTCGATAGCTCGAATCAGTGGTAAACGTAGTACGGGCGACCACGGTTCGATTCTCCAGTAAGACTATACTTTTTTTTTTCGACAATTAATTTTTCAAACTTTAAAAACAAAAGACATTGTAAATCTATAGGCAATATAGATTTTGTTAAATAAAAATATTTGACTATTTTTTTTTACCCTATTACAATATTTATTTACTTTCCTTAAAGTATTCAGTAAGTGTAGTTTATAAATTTGTTATCTGCACCCCAGACAGTCCTTTTTTTTTTCACCCGGGCAACGCCGGGCAATGTAGCTTGTATCTTATAAAAACACATAAATTCAGCCTTCATCGTGGTATATACTTTATATCTAATAAAAACACATAAATTCAGCCTTCATCGTGGTATATACTTTATATCTAATAAAAACACATAAATTCAGCCTACATCGTGGTATATACTTTATATCTAATAAAAATACATAAATCCAGCCTTCATCATGGTATATACTTTATATCTAATAAAAACACATAAATTCAGCCTTCATCATGGTATATACTTTATATCTAATAAAAACACATAAATTCAACCTTCATCGTGGTATATACTTTATATCTAATAAAAACACATAAATTCAGCCTTTATCGTGGTATATACTTTATATCTAATAAAAACACATAAATTCAGCCTTCATTGTGGTATATACTTTATATCTAATAAAAAACACTAAAATTCAGCCTTCATCGTGGTATATACTTTATATCTAATAAAAACACATAAATTCAGCTTTCATTGTGGTATATACTTTATATCTAATAAAAAACACTAAAATTCAGCCTTCATCGTGGTATATACTTTATATCTAATAAAAACACATAAATTCAGCCTTCATCGTGGTATATACTTTATATCTAATAAAAACACATAAATTCAGCTTTCATTGTGGTATATACTTTATATCTAATAAAAAACACAAAAATTCAGCTTTCATCGTGGTATATACTTTATATCTAATAAAAACACATAAATTCAGCCTTCATCGAGGTATATACTTTATATCTAATAAAAACACATAAATTCAGCCTTCATCGTGGTATATGCTTTATATCTAATAAAAACACATAAATTCAGCTTTCATTGTGGTATATACTTTATATCTAATAAAAAACACTAAAATTCAGCTTTCTTCGTGGTATATACTTTATATCTAATAAAAACACATATATTCAGCCTTCATCGTGGTATATACTTTATATCTAATAAAAACACATAAATTCAGCCTTCATCATGGTATATACTTTATATCTAATAAAAACACATAAATTCAGCCTTCATCGTGGTATATACTTTATATCTATTAAAAACACATAAATTCAGCCTTCATCGTGGTATATACTTTATATCTAATAAAAACACATAAATTCAGCTTTCATTGTGGTATATACTTTATATCTAATAAAAAACAGTAAAATTCAGCTTTCATCGTGGTATATACTTTATATCTCATAAAAACACATAAATTCAGCCTTCATCGTGGTATATACTTTATATCTAATAAAAAACACTAAAATTCAGCCTTCATCGTGGTATATACTTTATATCTAATAAAAACACATAAATTCAGCTTTCATTGTGGTATATACTTTATATCTAATAAAAAACACTAAAATTCAGCCTTCATCGTGGTATATACTTTATATCTAATAAAAACACATAAATTCAGCTTTCATTGTGGTATATACTTTATATCTAATAATAAACACTAAAATTCAGCCTTCATCGTGGTATATACTTTATATCTTATAAAAACACATAAATTCAGCCTTCATCGTGGTATATACTTTATATCTAATAAAAACACATAAATTCAGCCTTCATCGTGGTATATACTTTATATCTAATAAAAACACATAAATTCAGCCTTCATCGTGGTATATACTTTATATCTAATAAAAACACATAAATCCAGCCTTCATCATGGTATATACTTTATATCTAATAAAAACACATAAATTCAGCCTTCATCATGGTATATACTTTATATCTAATAAAAACACATAAATTCAACCTTCATCGTGGTATATACTTTATATCTAATAAAAACACATAAATTCAGCCTTCATCGTGGTATATACTTTATATCTAATAAAAACACATAAATTCAGCCTTCATCGTGGTATATACTTTATATCTAATAAAAAACACTAAAATTCAGCCTTCATCGTGGTATATACTTTTTATCTCATAAAAACACATAAATTCAGCCTTCATCGTGGTATATACTTTATATCTAATAAAAAAAACTAAAATTTAGCCTTCATCGTGGTATATACTTTATATCTAATAAAAACACATAAATTCAGCCTTCATCGTGGTATATACTTTATATCTAATAAAAACACATAAATTCAGCCTTCATCGTGGTATATACTTTATATCTAATAAAAAACACTAAAATTCAGCTTTCATTGTGGTATATACTTTATATCTAATAAAAACACATAAATTCAGCCTTCATCGTGGTATATACTTTATATCTAATAAAAAACACTAAAATTCAGCCTTCATTGTGGTATATACTTTATATCTAATAAAAACACATAAATTCAGCCTTAATCTTGGTATATACTTTATATCTAATAAAAACACATAAATTCAGCCTTCATCGTGGTATATACTTTATATCTAATAAAAACACATACATTCAGCCTTCATCGTGGTATATACTTTATATCTAATAAAAACACATAAATTCAGCCTTCATCGTGGTATATACTTTATATCTAATAAAAACACATAAATTCAGCCTTCATCGTGGTATATACTTTATATCTAATAAAAAACACTAAAATTTAGCCTTCATCGTGGTATATACTTTATATCTAATAAAAAACATTAAAATTCAGCCTTCATCGTGGTATATACTTTATATCTAATAAAAACACATAAATTCAGCTTTCATTGTGGTATATACTTTATATCTAATAAAAAAAAGTAAAATTCAGCTTTCATCGTGGTATATACTTTATATCTCATAAAAACACATAAATTCAGCCTTCATCGTGGTATATACTTTATATCTAATAAAAAACACTAAAATTCAGCCTTCATCGTGGTATATACTTTATATCTAATAAAAACACATAAATTCAGCTTTCATTGTGGTATATACTTTATATCTAATAAAAAACACTAAAATTCAGCCTTCATCGTGGTATATACTTTATATCTAATAAAAACACATAAATTCAGCTTTCATTGTGGTATATACTTTATATCTAATAAAAAACACTAAAATTCAGCCTTCATCGTGGTATATACTTTATATCTTATAAAAACACATAAATTCAGCCTTCATCGTGGTATATACTTTATATCTAATAAAAACACATAAATTCAGCCTTCATCGTGGTATATACTTTATATCTAATAAAAACACATAAATTCAGCCTTCATCGTGGTATATACTTTATATCTAATAAAAATACATAAATCCAGCCTTCATCATGGTATATACTTTATATCTAATAAAAACACATAAATTCAGCCTTCATCATGGTATATACTTTATATCTAATAAAAACACATAAATTCAACCTTCATCGTGGTATATACTTTATATCTAATAAAAACACATAAATTCAGCCTTTATCGTGGTATATACTTTATATCTAATAAAAACACATAAATTCAGCCTTCATCGTGGTATATACTTTATATCTAATAAAAAACACTAAAATTCAGCCTTCATCGTGGTATATACTTTATATCTAATAAAAACACATAAATTCAGCTTTCATTGTGGTATATACTTTATATCTAATAAAAAACACTAAAATTCAGCCTTCATCGTGGTATATACTTTATATCTAATAAAAACACATAAATTCAGCTTTCATTGTGGTATATACTTTATATCTAATAAAAAACACAAAAATTCAGCTTTCATCGTGGTATATACTTTATATCTAATAAAAACACATAAATTCAGCCTTCATCGTGGTATATACTTTATATCTAATAAAAACACATAAATTCAGCCTTCATCGAGGTATATACTTTATATCTAATAAAAACACATAAATTCAGCCTTCATCGTGGTATATGCTTTATATCTAATAAAAACACATAAATTCAGCTTTCATTGTGGTATATACTTTATATCTAATAAAAAACACTAAAATTCAGCTTTCTTCGTGGTATATACTTTATATCTAATAAAAACACATATATTCAGCCTTCATCGTGGTATATACTTTATATCTAATAAAAACACATAAATTCAGCCTTCATCATGGTATATACTTTATATCTAATAAAAACACATGAATTCAGCCTTCATCGTGGTATATACTTTATATCTAATAAAAACACATAAATTCAGCCTTCATCGTGGTATATACTTTATATCTAATAAAAAAAACTAAAATTCAGTCTTCATCGTGGTATATACTTTATATCTAATAAAAACACATAAATTCAGCCTTCATCGTGGTATATACTTTATATCTAATAAAAACACATAAATTCAGCTTTCATTGTGGTATATACTTTATATCTAGAAAAAAACAGTAAAATTCAGCTTTCATCGTGGTATATACTTTATATCTCATAAAAACACATAAATTCAGCCTTCATCGTGGTATATACTTTATATCTAATAAAAAACACTAAAATTCAGCCTTCATCGTGGTATATACTTTATATCTAATAAAAACACATAAATTCAGCTTTCATTGTGGTATATACTTTATATCTAATAAAAAACACTAAAATTCAGCCTTCATCGTGGTATATACTTTATATCTAATAAAAACACATAAATTCAGCTTTCATTGTGGTATATACTTTATATCTAATAAAAAACACTAAAATTCAGCCTTCATCGTGGTATATACTTTATATCTTATAAAAACACATAAATTCAGCCTTCATCGTGGTATATACTTTATATCTAATAAAAACACATAAATTCAGCCTTCATCGTGGTATATACTTTATATCTAATAAAAACACATAAATTCAGCCTTCATCGTGGTATATACTTTATATCTAATAAAAACACATAAATCCAGCCTTCATCATGGTATATACTTTATATCTAATAAAAACACATAAATTCAGCCTTCATCATGGTATATACTTTATATCTAATAAAAACACATAAATTCAACCTTCATCGTGGTATATACTTTATATCTAATAAAAACACATAAATTCAGCCTTCATCGTGGTATATACTTTATATCTAATAAAAACACATAAATTCAGCCTTCATCGTGGTATATACTTTATATCTAATAAAAAACACTAAAATTCAGCCTTCATCGTGGTATATACTTTTTATCTCATAAAAACACATAAATTCAGCCTTCATCGTGGTATATACTTTATATCTAATAAAAAACACTAAAATTCAGCCTTCATCGTGGTATATACTTTATATCTAATAAAAACACATACATTCAGCTTTCATTGTGGTATATACTTTATATCTAATAAAAAACACTAAAATTCAGCTTTCATCGTGGTATATACTTTATATCTAATAAAAACACATAAATTCAGCCTTCATCGTGGTATATACTTTATCTATATATATAAAAAGACAGTGTTAAGCCCCGCGAGGATCCCCATTGGTCAATTTTAAAACACGTTTGTCACTGACCTATCTAGGCCTAGCCCAATATACCGTCTAATAATTTTTCACATCGGACATGTGTCTTCGATAGCTCGAATCAGTGGTAAACGTAGTACGGGCGACCACGGTTCGATTCTCCAGTAAGACTATACTTTTTTTTTTCGACAATTAATTTTTCAAACTTTAAAAACAAAAGACATTGTAAATCTATAGGCAATATAGATTTTGTTAAATAAAAATATTTGACTATTTTTTTTTTACCCTATTACAATATTTATTTACTTTCCTTAAAGTATTCAGTAAGTGTAGTTTATAAATTTGTTATCTGCACCCCAGACAGTCCTTTTTTTTTTCACCCGGGCAACGCCGGGCAATGTAGCTTGTATCTTATAAAAACACATAAATTCAGCCTTCATCGTGGTATATACTTTATATCTAATAAAAACACATAAATTCAGCCTTCATCGTGGTATATACTTTATATCTAATAAAAACACATAAATTCAGCCTTCATCGTGGTATATACTTTATATCTAATAAAAATACATAAATCCAGCCTTCATCATGGTATATACTTTATATCTAATAAAAACACATAAATTCAGCCTTCATCATGGTATATACTTTATATCTAATAAAAACACATAAATTCAACCTTCATCGTGGTATATACTTTATATCTAATAAAAACACATAAATTCAGCCTTTATCGTGGTATATACTTTATATCTAATAAAAACACATAAATTCAGCCTTCATCGTGGTATATACTTTATATCTAATAAAAAACACTAAAATTCAGCTTCATCGTGGTATATACTTTATATCTAATAAAAACACATAAATTCAGCTTTCATTGTGGTATATACTTTATATCTAATAAAAAACACTAAAATTCAGCTTTCATCGTGGTATATACTTTATATCTAATAAAAACACATAAATTCAGCCTTCATCGTGGTATATACTTTATCTAATAAAAAACACTAAAATTCAGCCTTCATCGTGGTATATACTTTATATCTAATAAAAACACATAAATTCAGCTTTCATTGTGGTATATACTTTATATCTAATAAAAAACACAAAAATTCAGCTTTCATCGTGGTATATACTTTATATCTAATAAAAACACATAAATTCAGCCTTCATCGTGGTATATATTTTATATCTAATAAAAACACATAAATTCAGCCTTCATCGAGGTATATACTTTATATCTAATAAAAACACATAAATTCAGCCTTCATCGTGGTATATGCTTTATATCTAATAAAAACACATAAATTCAGCTTTCATTGTGGTATATACTTTATATCTAATAAAAAACACTAAAATTCAGCTTTCTTCGTGGTATATACTTTATATCTAATAAAAACACATATATTCAGCCTTCATCGTGGTATATACTTTATATCTAATAAAAACACATAAATTCAGCCTTCATCATGGTATATACTTTATATCTAATAAAAACACATAAATTCAGCCTTCATCGTGGTATATACTTTATATCTAATAAAAACACATAAATTCAGCCTTCATCGTGGTATATACTTTATATCTAATAAAAAAAAACTAAAATTCAGCCTTCATCGTGGTATATACTTTATATCTAATAAAAACACATAAATTCAGCCTTCATCGTGGTATATACTTTATATCTAATAAAAACACATAAATTCAGCTTTCATTGTGGTATATACTTTATATCTAATAAAAAACACTAAAATTCAGCTTTCATTGTGGTATATACTTTATATCTAATAAAAACACAGAAATTCAGCCTTCATCGTAGTATATACTTTATATCTAATAAAAAACACTAAAATTCAGCCTTCATCGTGGTATATACTTTATATCTAATAAAAACACATACATTCAGCTTTAATCTTGGTATATTCTTTATATCTAATAAAAACACATAAATTTAGCCTTAATCATGTTATATACTTTATATCTAATAAAAACACATAAATTCAACCTTCATCGTGGTATATACTTTATATCTAATAAAAACACATAAATTCAGCCTTCATCGTGGTATATACTTTATATCTAATAAAAACACATAAATTCAGCCTTCATCGTGGTATATACTTTATATCTAATAAAAAAACATTAAAATTCAGCCTTCATCGTGGTATATACTTTATATCTAATAAAAACACATAAATTCAGCTTTCATTGTGGTATATACTTTATATCTAATAAAAAACACTAAAATTCAGCCTTCATCGTGGTATATACTTTTTATCTTATAAAAACACATAAATTCAGCCTTCATCGTGGTATATACTTTATATCTAATAAAAACACATAAATTCAGCCTTCATCATGGTATATACTTTATATCTAATAAAAACACATAAATTCAACCTTCATCGTGGTATATACTTTATATCTAATAAAAACACATAAATTCAGCCTTCATCGTGGTATATACTTTATATCTAATAAAAACACATAAATTCAGCCTTCATCGTGGTATATACTTTATATCTAATAAAAAACACTAAAATTCAGCCTTCATCGTGGTATATACTTTATATCTAATAAAAACACATAAATTCAGCTTTCATTGTGGTATATACTTTATATCTAATAAAAAACACTAAAATTCAGCTTTCATCGTGGTATATACTTTATATCTAATAAAAACACATAAATTCAGCCTTCATCGTGGTATATACTTTATATCTAATAAAAAACACTAAAATTCAGCCTTCATCGTGGTATATACTTTATATCTAATTAAAACACATAAATTCATCTTTCATTGTGGTATATACTTTATATCTAATAAAAAACACTAAAATTCAGCTTTCATCGTGGTATATACTTTATATCTAATAAAAACACATAAATTCAGCCTTCATCGTTGTATATACTTTATATCTAATAAAAACACATAAATTCAGCCTTCATCGTGGTATATACTTAATATCTAATAAAAACACATAAATTCAGCCTTCATCGTGGTATATACATTATATCTAATAAAAACACATAAATTCAGCCTTCATCGTGGTATATAATTTATATCTAATAAAAAACACTAAAATTCAGCCTTCATCGTGGTATATACTTTATATCTAATAAAAAACACTAAAATTCAGCCTTCATCGTGGTATATACTTTATATCTAATAAAAAACACTAAAATTCAGCCTTCATCGTGGTATATACTTTATATCTAATAAAAACACATAAATTCAGCCTTCATCGTGGTATATACTTTATATCTAATAAAAACACATAAATTCAGCCTTCATCGTGGTATATACTTTATATCTAATAAAAACACATACATTCAGCCTTCATCGTGGTATATACTTTATATCTAATAAAAACACATAAATTCAGCCTTCATCGTGGTATATACTTTATATCTAATAAAAACACATAAATTCAGCCTTCATCGTGGTATATACTTTATATCTAATAAAAAAAACTAAAATTTAACCTTCATCGTGGTATATACTTTATATCTAATAAAAAACACTAAAATTCAGCCTTCATCGTGGTATATACTTTATATCTAATAAAAACACATAAATTCAGCCTTCATCGTGGTATATACTTTATATCTATTAAAAACACATAAATTCAGCCTTCATCATGGTATATACTTTATATCTAATAAAAACTTTAAAATTCAGCTTTCATTGTGGTATATACTTTATATCTAATAAAAAACACTAAAATTCAGCTTTCTTCGTGGTATTTACTTTATATCTAAAAAAAACACATAAATTCAGCCTTCATCGTGGTATATACTTTATATCTAATAAAAACACATAAATTCAGCCTTCATCGTGGTATATACTTTATATCAAATAAAAAACACTATAATTCAGCCTTCATCGTGGTATATACCTTATATCTAATAAAAACACATAAATTTAGCCTTCATCGTGGTATATACTTTATATCTAATAAAAACACTAAAATTCAGCTTTCATTGTGGTATATACTTTATATCTAATAAAAACACATAAATTCAGCCTTCATCGTGGTATATACTTTATATCTAATAAAAACACATAAATTCAGCCTTCATCGTGGTATATACTTTATATCTAATAAAAACACACAAATTCAGCTTTCATTGTGGTATATACTTTATATCTAATAAAAACACATAAATTCAGCCTTCATCGTGGTATATACTTTATATCTAATAAAAAACACCAAAATTCAGCCTTCATCGTCGTATATACTTTATATCTAATAAAAAACACTAAAATTCAGCCTTCATCGTGGTATATACTTTATATCTAATAAAAAGACACAAATTCAGCTTTCATTGTGGTATATACTTTATATCTAATAAAAAACACTAAAATTCAGCTTTCATTGTGGTATATACTTTATATCTAATAAAAACACATAATTTCAGCCTTCATCGTGGTATATACTTTATATCTAATAAAAACACATAAATTCAGCCTTCGTCGTGTTATATACTTTATATCTAATAAAAACACATAAATTCAGCCTTCATTGTGGTATATATTTTATATCTAATAAAAAACACTAAAATTCAGCCTTCATCGTTGTATATACTTTATATCTAATAAAAACACATAAATTCAGCCTTAATCTTGGTATATACTTTATATCTAATAAAAACACATAAATTCAGCCTTCATCATGGTATATACTTTATATCTAATAAAAACACATAAATTCAACCTTCATCGTGGTATATACTTTATATCTAATAAAAAAAACACTAAAATTCAGCCTTCATCGTGGTATATACTTTATATCTAATAAAAACACATACATTCAGCCTTAATCTTGGTATATACTTTATATCTAATAAAAACACATAAATTCAGCCTTCATCATGGTATATACTTTATATCTAATAAAAACACATAAATTCAGCCTTCATCGTGGTATATACTTTATATCTAATAAAAACATAAATTCAGCCTTCATCGTGGTATATACTTTATATCTAATAAAAACACATAAATTCAGCCTTAATCGTGGTATATACTTTATATCTAATAAAAACACTAAAATTCAGCCTTCATCGTGGTATATTCTTTATATCTAATAAAAAACACTAAAATTCAGCCTTCATCGTGGTATATACTTTATATCTAATAAAAACACATAAATTCAGCCTTAATCTTGGTATATACTTTATATCTAATAAAAACACATAAATTCAGCCTTCATCGTGGTATATACTTTATATCTAATAAAAACACATAAATTCAGCCTTCATCGTGGTATATACTTTATATCTAATAAAAACACATAAATTCAGCCTTCATCGTGGTATATAATTTATATCTAATAAAAACACATAAATTCAGCCTTCATCGTGGTATATACTTTATATCTAATAAAAAACACTAAAATTCAGCTTTCATCGTGGTATATACTTTATATCTAATAAAAAACACTAAAATTCAGCCTTCATCGTTGTATATACTTTATATCTAATAAAAAACACTAAAATTCAGCCTTCATCGTGGTATATACTTTATATCTAATAAAAACACATAAATTCAGCCTTCATCGTGGTATATACTTTATATCTAATAAAAACACACAAATTCAGCTTTCATTGTGGTATATACTTTATATCTAACAAAAAACACTAAAATTCAGCTTTCATTGTGGTATATACTTTATATCTAACAAAAACACATAAATTCAGCCTTCATCGTGGTATATACTTTATATCTAATAAAAACACATAAATTCAGCCTTCATCGTTGTATATACTTTATATCTAATAAAAACACATAAATTCAGCCTTCATTTTGTATATATTTTATATCTAATAAAAAACACTAAAATTCAGCCTTCATCGTGGTATATACTTTATATCTAATAAAAACACATAAATTTAGCCTTAATCTTGGTATATACTTTATATCTAATAAAAACACATAAATTCAGCCTTCATCATGGTATATACTTTATATCTAATAAAAACACATACATTCAACCTTCATCGTGGTATATACTTTATATCTAATAAAAACACATAAATTCAGCCTTCATCGTGGTATATACTTTATATCTAATAAAAACACATAAATTCAGCCTTCATCGTGGTATATACTTTATATCTAATAAAAAACACTAAAATTCAGCCTTTATCGTGGTATATACTTTATATCTAATAAAAAACACTAAAATTCAGCCTTCATCGTGGTATATACTTTATATCTAATAAAAACACATAAATTCAGCTTTCATTGTGGTATATACTTTATATCTAATAAAAAACACTAAAATTCAGCTTTCATCGTGGTATATACTTTATATCTAATAAAAACACATAAATTCAGCCTTCATCGTGGTATATACTTTATATCTAATAAAAACACATAAATTCAGCCTTCATCGTGGTATATACTTTATATCTAATAAAAACACATAAATTCAGCCTTCATCGTGGTATATACATTATATCTAATAAAAACACATAAATTCAGCCTTCATCGTGGTATATAATTTATATCTAATAAAAAACACTACAATTCAGCCTTCATCGTGGTATATACTTTATATCTAATAAAAAACACTAAAATTCAGCCTTCATCGTGGTATATACTTTATATCTAATAAAAAACACTAAAATTCAGCCTTCATCGTGGTATATACTTTATATCTAATAAAAACACATAAATTCAGCCTTAATCTTGGTATATACTTTATATCTAATAAAAACACATAAATTCAGCCTTCATCGTGGTATATACTTTATATCTAATAAAAACACATACATTCAGCCTTCATCGTGGTATATACTTTATATCTAATAAAAACACATAAATTCAGCCTTAATCGTGGTATATACTTTATATCTAATAAAAACACATAAATTCAGCCTTCCTCGTGGTATATACTTTATATCTAATAAAAAACACTAAAATTCAGCCTTCATCGTGGTATATACTTTATATCTAATAAAAAACACTAAAATTCAGCCTTCATCGTGGTATATACTTTATATCTAATAAAAACACATAAATTCAGCCTTCATCGTGGTATATGCTTTATATCTAATAAAAACACATAAATTCAGCTTTCATTGTGGTATATACTTTATATCTAATAAAAAACACTAAAATTCAGCTTTCATCGTGGTATATACTTTATATCTAATAAAAACACATAAATTCAGCCTTCTTCGTGGTATATACTTTATATCTAATAAAAACACATAAATTCAGCCTTCATCGTGGTATATACTTTATATCTAATAAAAACACATAAATTCAGCCTTCATCGTGGTATATACTTTATATCTAATAAAAACACATAAATTCAGCCTTCATCCTGGTATATACTTTATATCTAATAAAAAACACTAAAATTCAGCCTTCATCGTGGTATATACTTTATATCTAATAAAAACACATAAATTCAGCCTTCATCGTGGTATATACTTTATATCTAATAAAAACACATAAATTCAGCCTTCATCGTGGTATATACTTTATATCTAATAAAAACACTAAAATTCAGCTTTCATTGTGGTATATACTTTATATCTAATAAAAAACACTAAAATTCAGCTTTCTTCGTGGTTTTTACTTTTGTTACGTCCACAATCCCCTTGTGGCCAGAGCTGTGTAGATCTTGCTGATAATTCTCGTTAGTCCTAGGGGAGACTTTAATTATTAGTATTTATGTTTCAGTATTACACGAACTCTTCTTATAGTCCTGGGCGCAAATTCAGTATTTGTATTCCAACATTTCCTCTCTTGTAAATTATGGTAGTAGATAAATCTTATAGTAATGTATACAACACAATAGGATAGTAACTTGACAAAGAAGCTTCAGTGTAACTGTTGTTGATAGTTTATTTCAGGTGGTATGTTCAATATATACAATATATCTATTATGTACAGTTAGAATAAAATAGTGCAAACACAAACGTTCAAAGGAACATATTTTGAAACTCTCCGTCTTTCAGACAAAACAAATCATTAAATACTATCCGAGTGGTGCAAGGGACAGACCCACTACCAGTAGGGGTGAAAATCATGGTAACATTACAAAACTCATAACAAAACGATATGAACTTCCCCTATTAAATAATGAGTCGTTCCCAGACTCTGAGAATTTGAGATCAACACAGAATCCCAGCATTACCTAGAACCTTTCGTTTTCCTACTAAACGTCCTAATATCGCGTGTAGTAAGAAAAGAGAGAGAGAGGAGAATAAACATTGCGTGTTCCAATTCTTGGAAAAACAATATACATGACACGCCCCCACCCAATGAAAGAAATAATGTACCATAATTACCCAAGTAATACTCAACATGGTACATTTTTCGTACTTAACACTATCGTTTTAATAACCAACAATCAATGGAAGATTATTAGACAATTTAAGCAAACATGGCTCACTGGCACAACTAAATTATAAAAAGTGTCACTACCCAATGGTAATTGTGATTATAACGTGATGGACAAATATTTCACCGTTAGTATTAATATTAACTAATGTCTCAACAAGTACAAATAATTCAAAAATATTCTAGTCATTCTTATTTTAACTATGTACAGTTGTGTGGATTTCCACCAAAAATTTGCAAAAAGTCTTAATCTATTTAAACAAATATAACATTGCTCAAACTCTGTCAATTTCCAACAGTTTACTTCTAATATACAAACCAAAAGATAAGTAATACATAACTCGAATCAAACTATAGGTTACTTCCCCTTTAAATTACAGTGTCAACTTGACATTAACAGGGTTCATACCTAAGATGATGATACTTCCCCTTTTCTCAAATACGAGGAGAAAATACACTCTAGTTACGATTACTACAGTAATCTAAATATTAAAATGTAATCCACTATTATGCGTTTTTGGCAAATTTAAAAGTTTAATATAAAAGATTGTTCAGGGTTGAATGAGTGCACACCTTTAGGTACCTTTGTTTCCCTCCATTCCCGGATATATGGAATATATAACAACCTATACAACATAGTGAATATCCACTAGTTTTTCCCATTCTATTACCATGATATAACAATTTAGCAATAGATTTCCAATATTATCTATTAATTTATACCAATTAAGATTACATCTCTTTCTAAGATAAAAATTGTACATATTATTATTTAGTTCCATTCATTAACTAAAATAAAACAAGATAATAAATCAACTAGCTCAAAGTTTTCTCACGTAATTGCATGTGATGACAATTACTTTCATCCATCCATATCAAGTAAATACGTGCATATATATTTATTGCATCATGCATCAAAATTTAAATGGAATTTCTTTTCCATAATCAAATGAATTTAAAATATATCAGAACATCAATATTATACATGATTATAAGAATTATTAATACTTTCAAAAGACTTGACTTCTGTATGATACAAGTATTCTATAGGTATTCCATAATCAAAATTCAAACGAATGATAGGTTATCATGACACATTCTTAATGAATAAGTGAGATGATCTGAAAAAGAAGTATGGGGTTATTCAGTCAATCATGTAGCACCCGAGATAGAGTATCAGCTATGACCTTGTCTCTATCTTGTCGATGATACGGGGAATGGGATACCAGTCGGTCTTTGTCAAATTACTTAATTTCCCAAAGTCTCTATAAAACTGCAGTGTGTGGTCGGCTTTTGGTACCATCACACAGGGTGTAGACCATTTGCTATCACATTTTCCTCCTATGTCATCTTCTAACATATACTTTACATTTAATTTAATATGCTCAGGTCTGATGGGGTCAAATGGATGCTGTTTAATAGACCTGGCACCCTCAGTTAATACTACATCGTGTTCTATTAGATGTGTCCTCCTGGGAACATCTGTAAACAGTGACTTATATTCATGTACCAGCTCAATAATCTTCTCCTTATCTTCTACCGGAAGATGTTCTAGCCTTGTATCTAAACTCTTAAGGGCATCTGTATTATTAAGTTTACTTTCTGCAAACTTATATTCTATCCTAGATAAATCCGTCGGGACCCTAGCTAATGAAATCATGGGGACCTCCCGTGGTTTACTCTTTTCCCTGGAAACATAGGGCTTAAGCAAATTAATATGGCATACCCTCTGCTTTTGTCTCCGGTCAGGAGTCTTTATCAAATAATTGACCTCGCCAAGCTTTGACTCTATCTCATAGGGTCCACTAAACTTTGCACTTAAAGGCTGATTTTGCAAAGGTAGAAACACAAGAACTTTGTCACCTGGTGCAAAAGTTCTAGCTGTAGCTTTACGGTCATAGTTCTGTCTCATACGCTCCTGCATCTGTGGAAAATGAATCTTCACATGGTTAAAAGCATGATAAAGCCTATTTTTAAATTTATCTACATATGACAAAAGTCCAATCGGTTCACTGTCCGTTAGCCAAGTTTCATGTAGAAGTTTCAACGGACCTCTGACTGAGTGTCCATACACAAGTTCGAATGGGCTAAACCCCAGGGATTCCTGAGTGGCCTCCCTTGCAGCGAACAACACATAAGGCACACCCTTATCCCAGTCTTTCTCGTTTTCATAACAGTACTTTTTAAGCATCGATTTTAATGTCTGATGAAACCTTTCCAGAGCTCCCTGGCTCTCAGGATGATAGGCACTTGATAGCCTATGGCTTATCCCTAATTGTTCCATGACTTGTTTGAAAATGTTCGAAGTAAAGTTAGTCCCCTGGTCGGACTGTACTGTCTTCGGTAGGCCATAACGTGTGAAGAAATTTGTCAGGGCGTCTACCACCTTCACTGTTGTTATGTTCCGCAACGGAATGGCTTCCGGGAAGCGAGTGGATGAACACATGACTGTGAGCAGGTATTGAAAACCGGCTTTTGTTTTCGGCA
>CASBPS010000140.1:0-109000 GCA_949126835.1 Anisus vortex
TAAAGTTACCTGCATTCTATTTTGTCATGATCATGGTAATTGCCAATAGAATTTAATTTAAAATTGATATTGAATCGCTTTTTCAAAAGATGCATACTGTGTGAATATATAGCATACAAAAATATAGAATAACGATATTAATACTAAATATTAAAATTAAAAAATGCAATTATTCGTGTCTCCTTCATTTTTCAAAGGCTTCAAAAAGTGTGATTTAAATAGGGCCTAAGCAAACGCCGAGTACTATAGGCCTATATAATTTTTTGAAATGCATCACAGCTGGTCAACTACAATAACCAGTGCATTTAAAAAGAAAATAATAAATAAATTATAAATGATCTTGGAATCCACATATTGATAAAGTAATTTAACAAAATATATGGGTTGATATGCATTAACTTTTACAAATCTAATAATATTAAACGAGAAAAAATTGGGGGTATATTTGTGGGTTTGTTTGTTTCTTTGTTTGTTTGTTTGTGTGTTTGTGTCAGCGTTCTCGAAAACGGGCCCTACGATTTTCGCGAAAACTGTCCTATTGATGTATTCTGGTGAGAAAATGCGTTTTTGATCAATCTCATTTCTTTTGAACCTCTGCTTGACCCTCAATTTTTGGAAAAACCACTGACCTTTTCTAAAAATAGCTTTTAAATTGGGCTAAAAGAAAAAAAAAACAAGTCATTGGATTCCCCATATAGCGCGATCGCGTTCAATACAACTCTTATGACGTCATAGCCAAGACGACTTTTATTTAGTATCCGCGTTTCGGTAATTCCCGTTTTAAAGCATTTAAATCGTTACCATTTTCGCCGCGCAATGAAATAAAATCAGCATGACATTGTATCATCAATAAACTTTGTATTTTGCGCTCCAATTAGTTTTTAATATGCTTCTTTTAAACTGAAAGTGAACTTTCATAAACATCTTTTAACTACATGCTCTATACACCACCTGTTTACGATTTGTGGCGATGCATTCTTCTACACAGATATTATTATTTGTATTCACGGATACACTTAATAGTTTATGTTTCTGTGATGGGTAAGATTTAAAGCTATTATCAATATCTTTGTTTCTATCGTTTAAATGTGTATTTAATTTATGTTAAAAACTAATTTCTTTGTGCACTGGTTGATTGAATTGTAAATAAATAGATAAAAAAAATGCCAGACTAGACTCGGACCACGAATGAGCCTAGGACGCAATAATCTATTTATAGAAGGAGCGTCTATAATGTATAAGATAAGATAAGATGGTGTAAGATTAGTTTGATAGTTTATATTATGATTGAAAGAGTCCAAATTGATTTAGGGCCTACCCTTACCGATACATCAAACAATTAGGGTACTATTAAAGTTGTGGAATACATTAAAACTTATATCGTTAATTGGATAGTTATGATGGTAAGTAATTTATACAGTTTTTAAAGTTATAACATTTACAACTTCAGAAAAATGCATGGCAGACGAAAAAAGAATAATTATATTTTAAACTGAAAAAGAGAAAGGCATGGACACAAGCCTATGTAGCGCCCCAGGGCAAAAGTTTCAGCGACGCACACTTGCATACTGTAACTGCTTCATTTAATACTATATTTAGATAATATCTGCCGCCAACCCCCCCCCCCAGAAGTGTAGCCTCGAGCATATGCCCCCTCTGCTTCACCCACCCCCCTATGTGAGGCCACTGCTGATGATAGTGCAGAAGCAGACACTATTTCAAAAAAAATTTCTTGCATGACTCGGATATAAATGATTCAAGTGGATACAAATATAAAACCAAACAGAGCAGCCTACCTAATGTGCATTAACAACAATTAAAGAATAAACAAATGTGTAGATTACAGCAACTAGAAAATGAAACTATAGATGAGACAGAAACGAGATTGGATTATCAAAGAAAGCGTAGGACAAAACAATTAGAGGAAGAAACTGCAAAAGAACGAGAAAGACAATTGGAAGAAAAAAGAAAGCGGGGGAAAATAAACAAGATAAGGAACTTAAATTCATGTTTCGCATTGGCTTCGTTTAACGTAGATGACGATCGGACAATCAATAGTCACGGAATCTACAGCTTCCTAGCAGCAGGACAAGTCTACCAAAAGATGAATATGGCAGTAAATCCAACACAAAATGTTAAGGGGGAATTTAAAAGTCCACAATACGGACAGATGTACTTCTTAGATTCAGATGACGCCGTCTCCGAGCAACTGAAACATCCACTCAATTATGAAATCAGTCAATCTCTAATTAATTAATTGGAACAAATCATTAGATAAAGCAACTCTCTTGCACAAACTTTTATGATGATGAGAGAAGTGGAAGAAAAGGTCAACCGTCTTGCTACTGAAGAAGGACATGCTCCACCGTATGTGCGGCTTATTTTCACATCGCCAGAAGGATCCGTATAAAAAAAATAATACACCTTTATCCGGCAAAGCATGTACTGTCGTTACATTAAATTCAGATCAAAGCAATCCAGATAACGAAATGGTGGTTCATAAGCGTGTCCAAAAAAAAATTACTTTGAAGAATTTAGACAGCCGAGTAGAGCCTTTTACTTACCCGCTGTTTTTTTCTAAAGGGAGATTAGGCTTCTCTTTTGATATGCCTATAAAAACGCCTTATGCGAGCCGACAGCACCTTACACGCTTTGAAATGGCCCAGTACCGTATTGCTTTTCCACCCCATCTTACCAAAAACCTACATTCTCAAGCTGACTGTGTGTGGTTCCTGATATGCGAGAAATTAAATTCAATGCCCTGCATTATGGAGGCCGGCTTTTTCAGCAGTATCTCGTGGATACGTACGTTCGATTGGAACGCGATCGTATTCAGTAGATCAAGAACAATCAAAAGAAGATACATGTTGACAAATACATAGGAGTCACCCTTTTTCTTCAAGATCTGGAAGAAAAGAATAATGCTGATATCATCGTTTCCAGGCTTGAATAGAGACTACGGTGAACACTTTGAAGATGCTGTGGCTATTGTTCGCTGTTATGCTCTGCAATTTTGATTAATCATGAAGAATCTCATTGAAGATGGAGTTGTTCTATTAATAACAGCTTATCAATGGGCATTAATTAAATTATATCACCAAGTAATTGTTCTTTTGAAAGCCCTTAAAGCAGATTACAATAGATATTGTAATGAAAAAGAAAAGAGATGACTACAAAATACATTTGTAGGCCCATATCTGATTAAATATACTCCCTGTAAATAGTAGCCTAAATTATATGTACGTTTCTTATTGTTTACAATTTCTCTATTGTTTTAAAGATCTTTCATGTTAAAGATATGTATCAAATATTCTAACAATATTATTAATGTCACCCTATAAAGACCGATATCAGATCGGTCACCCCGATATTATATATATATACATATTTGTAAACGTCGGTGCGTGCGTGTTGAACAAGCAGTTTGAGCTGATCACCTCTTCATCTAACCATTATACGTTTAACACCTCTCAACGATCAATAACTGCCATCAACTTTGTTAATTGTCAATCGTCAAAGTGAAACAAAGCACATTCACACGTTTAGTTTATTATGAAAATATCGGGGTGACCGATCTGAGATCGGCTACTATTTACAGGGAGTATATTTAATCAGGTATGGTGAAAATCAGATGTGAAAATAAGCCGCACATACGGTGGAGCATGTCCTTCTTCAGTAGCATGACGGTTGACCTTTTCTTCCACTTCTCTCATCATCATAAAAGTTTGTGCAAGAGAGTTGCTTGATCTAATGATTTGTTCCAATAAATTAATTAGAGATTGACTGATTTCATAATTGAGGGGATGTTTCAGTTGCTCGGTAACGGCGTCATCTGAATCTAAGAAGTACATCTGTCCGTATTGTGGACTTTTAAATTCACCCGCAACATTTTGTGTTGGATTTACTGCCATATTAATCTTTTGGTAGACTTGTCCTGCTGCTAGGAAGCTGTAGATTCCGTGACTATTGATTGTCCGATCGTCATCTACGTTAAACGAAGCCAATGAGAAACATGATTTTAAGTTCCTTATCTAGTTGTTTTTTCCTCCGCTTTCTTTTTTCTTCCAATTGTCTTTCTCGTTCTTTTGCAGTTTCTTCCTCTAATTGTTTTGTCCTACGCTTTCTTTGATAATCCAATCTCGTTTCTGTATCATCTATAGTTTCATTTTCTAGTTGCTGTAATCTACACATTTGTTTATTCTTTAATTGTTGTTAATGCACATTAGGTAGGCTGTTCTGTTTGGTTTTATATTTGTATCCACTTGAATCATTTATATCCGAGTCATGCAAGAAATAATTTTTGAAATAGTGTCTGCTTCTGCACTATCATCAGCAGTGGCCTCACATAGGGGGGGGGGGGTGAAGCAGAGGGGGCATATGCTCGGGGCTACACTTCTGGGGGGGGGGGTTGGCGGCAGATATTATCTAAATATAGTATTAAATGAAGCAGTTACATTATGCAAGTGTGCGTCGCTGAAACTTTTGCCCTAGGGCGCTACATAGGCTTGTGTCCATGCCTTTCTCTTTTTCAGTTTAAAATATAATTATTCTTTTTTCGTCTGCCATGCATTTTCCTGAAGTTGTAAATGTTATAACTTTAAAGACTGTATAAATTACTTACCATCATAACTATCTAATTAACGATATAAGTTTTAATGTATTCCACAACTTTAATAGTACCCTAATTGTTTGATGTATCGGTAAGGGTTAGGCCCTAAATCAATTTGGACTCTTTCAATCATAATATAAACTATCAAACTAATCTTTCCCCATCTTATCTTATCTTATACATTATAGACGCTCCTTCTATAAATAAGATTATTGCGCCCTAGGCTCATTCGTGGTCCGAGTCTAGTCTGGCATTTTTTTAATCTATTTATTTACAATTCAATCAACCAGTGCACAAAGAAATTAGTTTTGAACATAAATTAAATACACATTTAAACGATAGAAAAAAGATATTGATAATAGCTTTAAATCTTACCCATCACAGAAACATAAACTATTAAGTGTATCCGTGAATACAAATAATAATATCTGTGTAGAAGAATGCATCGCCACTAATCGTAAACAGGTGGTGTATAGAGCATGTAGTTAAAAGATGTTTATGAAAGTTCACTTTCAGTTTAAAAGAAGCATATTAAAAACTAATTGGAGCGCAAAATACAAAGTTTATTGATGATACAATGTCATGCTGATTTTATTTCATCGCGCGGCGAAAATGGTAACGATTTAAATGCTTTAAAACGGGAATTACCGAAACGCGGATACTAAATAAAAGTCGTCTTGGCTATGACGTCATAAGAGTTGTATTGAACGCGATCGCGCTATATGGGGAATCCAATGACTTGTTTTTTTTTTCTTTTAGCCCAATTTAAAAGCTATTTCTAGAAATGGTCAGTGGTTTTTCCAAAAATTGAGGGTTAAGCAGAGGTTCAAAAGAAATGAGATTGATCAAAAACGCATTCTCTCACCAGAATACATCAATAGGACAGTTTTCGCGAAAATCGTAGGACCCGTTTTCGAGAACGCTGACACAAACACACAAACAAACAAACATACAAACAAACAAACAAACCCACAAATATACCCCCAATTTTTACTCGTTTAATATTATTAGATATATATATATGTATATATATATATATATATATATATATATATATATATATATATTTCCGACAGATATTAGACTGTGGAACCCTTTAGACAAGCCTCCATCACTGCCCCTTCTGTGTAGGGTTGCCATCCGTCCCGATATATCGGGACAGTCAACGTTATGGACCATCTTGTCCCGACAAGACCAAATTTTGTCCCGATTTTGCAAAATACTGTTACGAGCTTGGCTCAAGAACTGAAGTAACGCCATCTGTTAGCGCAACATGTAGGTAAATGCAGCCTCAGTTTTATTTATGTCAACAAGTTTATGTTGATAAGGTCGTCTCACAGATGGCGTTGCATGTTGCGTATCCTGATTGATGCAACTACCTTCTAGATCTAGCGCTATCATTCGAGAAAATACCATACTGTCTTGCTTGGAGTTTTATAAATACGTAAAATGGAAAAAAGTATTGCTGAAAAAGGTTAAATTTTCCTAAAAATTAGATATACCAACTACTTCTGCCGCAACAATTTCCATGTAATTGTGTTCTAAAAAAAAAGTAATTATTTAAATTAATTGTTTTACTTCATTTCTACACCCCCATCTCAGAATGTTCCGATGAGATCCCAACTAAGTATGGCAACCCTACCGTGTCAATTCTCAAGTCATCTAGCAAATGAAACTTTGTCGTCTGCTTAATTAAGCGTAAATCTCTTGTTGTATGCAATAAATATTAGGATTAGTAATGCACACCATTGATCCCAGAGCATTCGAAATCAACTTATTCTTATAGTGTGGAATCTGTCATCGGGTCCCCACAGTATAATGAAGAATAAGAATACCTGCAACAAGCATAGCATTTTCATAAGCTTATTCTTACTGGCTCATAATTTAGAACCGTTCATAAGAGTTAGTCGGTGCAGCAATATAATATGTATTTAAATTGATCTACCAAAGACATGAATCATAGTGGAATTATCGATTACCGTATTTGATCATAAAAATGTAGGCTTCTTTGATATTAACATTTTAATGATCCATAAAGCGTTACTGACTTTTTAACATTGTAATTTGCGTAACACATAGTAATAATAAGACAGAAATTCCATAAGGAACAATTAAAGACTGATATTATTTAAACAATTTTTATTCTTAATCATATCATCATGATTGTCCGTCACGCCAGATGGTGTATAGGTCGCCAACCACAGATCTTCAGATTCCTCTGTCATTAGCCACTCTTGCTAGTTGGTTCCAGTAGTACACAAGTTTGCGTAGCCAGTTATTTCTTTTCGCTTGCTTGGTGGTTCCACTTCAATGCTTGTCTGGTGACAATAACTGGCGGTTTGTGCTTGAAGGTATTGTTTAACGTGTGTGTAACACAGTACTTTTTGTCTCGATAACATACAACTACTGTGAAATACGTGCCTGCACACAGGTGTGACGAAGATTGTGTTTACTTGTTGGATGTATTTGACAAGAAACTGGTGAATCAGCCCCTATTACTTATAATAATAATGGAGGATCACTTGGTTTACACATGAAAATTGATAAAAGATAGAATGCATAGTTTCAATTTGTTCACGAACTCAAAGCTTTATAAAGATAGGGCTATAGTACATTTGAAATATGTTAAAATAGTTTTAAAATGTTATTAAAATCCATTGTATTTTTTTCTACCATTTTATAAGTTTTTCTCTGCCTGCTCCATAGTCAAACATTGTGTTGGAACGTAAGAATCCGCATTAATATAACTTTGCATTAATATAACTAAAATTGTTTAAAGACCAAGTGAAGAGGTTTTTCTCAAAGGAACGAGATTTGGAATAGCCTCATATGGCAGTGACGTATCACAAGGGAAATAAATAAATAAAAATAGACGCTATAAATCTATATTTAACCATTTTGTTAAAAATAAGTACCGGGAAAAGATTCAAAACATGTGGCAATAGATTCAAAACACGTGACAATATTCATTTTTCCTAGTCGGAATCCTTTATGTTACGTCACTTTCCTATATTGCCGGAAATAAAAACATCTCAAATGGCTACGAGATTTGGAGTAATCTTCCGAAAAACACACACATTTAAGTGCAAATATTGAACTAATTACTTAAAATGTATCTTTGATATTTTGTATACATGTTTTTTTTAACATTCAGATACTGAATACACTATTTACTATTAAAATCAAATGTTAACTCAATTTTGATAAAAAGCTCTTCACTTGGTCTTTAACTAGTTTTATCAGTAGAATAAATATATACAAGAGAACAAATATATACAAGAGAATAAATATATACAAGAGAATAAATATATACAAGAGAATAAATATATACAAGAGAATAAATATATACAAGAGAATAAATATATACAAGAGAATAAATATATACAAGAAAATAAATATATACAAGAGAACAAATATATACAAGAGAATAAATATATACAAGAGAATAAATATATACAAGAGAATAAATATATACAAGAGAATAAATATATACAAGAGAATAAATATATACAAGAGAATAAATATATACAAGAGAATAAATATATACAAGAGAATAAATATATACAAGAGAACAAATATATACAAGAGAATAAATATATACAAGAGAATAAATATATACAAGAGAATAAATATATACAAGAGAATAAATATATACAAGAGAATAAATATATACAAGAGAACAAATATATACAAGAGAAAAAATATATACAAGAGAATAAATATATACAAGAGAATAAATATATACAAGAGAATAAATATATACAAGAGAATAAATATATACAAGAGAATAAATATATACAAGAGAACAAATATATACAAGAGAACAAATATATACAAGAGAATAAATATATACAAGAGAATAAATATATACAAGAGAATAAATATATACAAGAGAACAAATATATACAAGAGAACAAATATATACAAGAGAATAAATATATACAAGAGAACAAATATATACAAGAGAATAAATATATACAAGAGAACAAATATATACAAGAGAATAAATATATACAAGAGAACAAATATATACAAGAGAATAAATATATACAAGAGAATAAATATATACAAGAGAATAAATATATACAAGAGAATAAATATATACAAGAGAATAAATATATACAAGAGAACAAATATATACAAGAGAACAAATATATACAAGAGAATAAATATATACAAGAGAATAAATATATACAAGAGAATAAATATATACAAGAGAATAAATATATACAAGAGAACAAATATATACAAGAGAATAAATATATACAAGAGAATAAATATATACAAGATAATAAATATATACAAGAGAATAAATATATACAAGGGAATAAATATATACAAGAGAATAAATATATACAAGAGAACAAATATATACAAGAGAATAAATATATTCAAGAGACCAACAAAAAGAAAGGATTTATCCGACCTAATTTATATAGGAATACAAATAAAAAAAAAAACTTTAAGTTAAACATAATAAATAAATATAATTATAATTCACAGTAATGCCACGGGAACAAACCATTTCCATTCAAAATGGCCGCTTTCCTCGTACATTCAAAGGTCATCGATGTATCATCAAAATCTACACATATCTAATCAATCAAACATAATATTTAACCATCATGTCAAATCGTTAAAGTTAAGATAACAATCAACAGTTTATCATACATATTTTAACAACCAAAGTAATAGAACTATATTATAAACTCAAAACTTACGGGACTTAGAGAGATGCCATACTCGACCACACACAACAAGATGGCTTTACTGTTGACCGGAAGGGGATTAAATAGCTCTCTAGGGAGAATCGACAACTATTACTGACCAATCCGATTCAAATAGGATTAAATAACAGACCAATCAGGACCAGGCAAGCTGACCAGGTGCTCAAAAATAATTTGTAAACCAATGTTAAAAAACTGTGCTTCATATTGCAAGTAAAACGAAGACCTCTAAATATATATACAATCTAACTAAACTAAACTATATATATTTAAAAACCACAGTACATTTCCTATTAATTACTAACAATTATATATTCTAACACATATCGTAAAACAAATTATTAGGCCCAAACTGGCAAGTTTTATTCCAGAATCTAGTTATTAACAAAGGATATATAGCAAAAAAACGCAATCACACACCGTAGACTGGTATAGTAAAAAAACACAAAAATACACAGTAAACTGGTCACCAGTTCACATTTATATGCAAGCTTGTCTGTGAGCTCTTGTAGTTTTTTGTTGCTCCCGGCCAACAAATCGATATCATCAACTCATAAAAGAGTAAAATAATGATCAACACCACAATTGTCAGAAGTGCAAACATCATATTGAACCAACAACAACTGGAAGAATTAAATAATTTCAAATATCTAGGAGCAATCATATCCGTAGACGGACGATGTGAGTCAGAAATTCGAGCAAGGATTGTTCTGTATGGATGTGAGACCTAGACGCTGCTATCAGCAACTGAAAACATGTTGCAGGCTTTCGAAAATAAATGCATGAGAAAAATACTTCGAATCTCCTATGTATAACATAGGACTAATGCGCATGTGTGGGACAGAATATTTTCAATTGCACAGCCTCAAGAACACATTATGACAACAACCAATCGGCGAAAACTGACATGGTTCGGTCATGTGTGTGTGTTGCGTCACAATAGCCTGTCAAAAACAATCCTTCAGAGCACGGTAGAGGCCGTCAGCGGAGATGCTGGAACGACAATGTAAAGTATTGGACAGGGCTGCAGTTGACTCAACTATTGACAACCGCTCAAGATAGGCAAAATGGAGAAAGTTGACTGCTGAAGTGTCCATTCGCTCCCCCCAAAGACCACAACGGTCATGGGATTGATGATAATGATAACCCTTCTAATTTTTTTTTTATTCTGAGAAATCTTGTATTTTTTAATTTAGCTTTTAACAGAATAAAAAAAATAATTTATTGATATTGTTTATTTTTTCACTCTTTATTGTAGGGGTCGACAATAGTCTACTATTGTCATTTATTTTAGACTACGTATTAAAAAAAAATATTCATAATTGATGACAATTATAAGGGCCATACATATCTTACGCAGCAAAAAAAGTCATAATATGTTCATATCCGTATTGTTTTGCGTACATTTTGCACCCACATCCATTTCTCAAGGCAATCAATTTTTACACTCACTCCCCCCCCCTACCAACTCCAGCTCCCCCGAAAACAAAACGTAGAGAACCATTTCATATTAGCCAAGTTTTTTATTATTTTGACTTCTTGTTATTATTATAATTTATAGAATCATTTTTTTTGTGCGCATGAAGTATTTTTTAATGGCCTTCATGTACTAGAGATAAACTGTTGTTGATGTGCTTCCGTCTTGTTCGACGATGACCACTCAGCATTCATTGGCTGTGGCTGATCTGTGCGTTTGTAAGTGATTGCAAAGGGTTGATTTGTGTGAATACAATATGATTTTGTGCACTTTACCATACAATTCTTTAGTACTAAAAAAATCTGGGCTAATTGATTAAAACCGATAATAGTTTTCAATTTTTCAATAGTGATAATCAAATTACCGATTATTGTCGACCATAATATTAAGAAGCATATGAAGAGGCATATATTTATGGTAACTTGTAAAATAATGTGTTGAAAGAGAATCAAAAGAATGTAAATTTATTTAATAGTGCCGTTTATAATAAAGCACAGACACGGTGTTTTGAAAATCAAAACCGGTTTACGGTTTCAAAAACGGAATCCGGTATTCCGGTTTTCGTTTAACATCCCTAAGCAGAACACAACACTATGAAAAGTATAGCCTAAATATTGTCGCTCCTAATTGTGCGTTGCGTGCGTGTCGCATTTATAAGTCGTAAAGGCAGCATTTTTTTTGTAGGCCTATTGAACGCAAATTACATAAGGAAAGAATCGTAAATGTGTAAAAGCCTCTCTAGGTCTCTAATAAAGGTATGTACACTAGTAGCTTAAGATGCGTTTTATTTAGGACCTATGGCCTAGGCCTATAGCCTACTAAGGCAGTGTTTAGTATTCCGAGAAAACCGCGCCTGCCATTTGAAATCCTTACAAACAATGTTAATGGTAATTAGTAATTTTGGCACTTGTATAGCGTCATCAATACCAGCGCCGTGCAGTCTATCTGACGTTCAGTCTAATGACGCATTTCAAATTAGTTCAAAATTAGTTTTGTGTGTCGACCCGCTATAGTAGCCTATGACAATAAGGATAGGAACTTGGGTAGCGATGGGGACTTAGAGGAAGAAACAGATACTTTACTATCTCATCACAAATGTCTGTAGACCTATTGATCGGTTGTTTAAAATAAATGAAGCCCTGCCTTTTTCCAATCTAAATTTAGTAGGAGTCGGAGTCGGTGCATTTTTTGCCGACTCCGACTCCAGGTACCCACATTTCCTCCGACTCCTCGACTACGCCTCCGACTCCACAGCCCTGGTTTTTGGCTTGCCTCCTGAAATAATGATCGCCTTGACCCTCGGTCCTTGGCGGTCATCTCCCAAAAGTCGACATGGACATCAAGCGCCTTGAGTGCAGATTTAAGCTTGGACATTAGCTCACCATAGAAGAGTCTCTTTGGGAGCCGGTGGTCTGGCATGTGTACAACATGCCCCGCCCAGCGTAGTTGTGACTGCATCATACTTGCGTGTATGCTCGGGAGGCCTGCCCTGGCAAGCACTTAAGTGTCAATGATTTGTCCTGCCATTTGGTGCATATTATTTTTCTCAGACTTGTATGAAAATGATTCAGCAACCTAGCATGGCGATGGTAAACTGTCCAGGTATCACATGCATACAGTAGAGTGGGGAGTATGACTGCTCTATTTACATTTATTTTGGTTTGGTTGTTGATGCCCCTCTTCTGTTCCAGACACTTTCATATAGTCGGCCAAAAGTCGCACTGACTTTCGAGATGTGAAGGTTTACTTCGTCGTCAATAGTCACACACATGTCCATCACAGAATGCATTGTTTATCATGGCTGAGAGCATTAAACTGAACAGTGTTGGAGCCAGTACACAGCCCTGCTTGACACCATTTGTTACTGGAAATGGTACAGAAAGCTCTCCTGAACTCGGGCTTGCATACCGTCGTGAAACAGCCTTACCATGGCTATGAACTATCTTGGGCAGGGGTGTGCAACATTTTCTAATGTTGGGCCACATGGAACTTTAGAAAGACACAAAGGGCCAATTACCATAGGAAAATGTAATCTCATAACTATAGTTACGTTTATTTTAAATACATTTGGAAATAAATAAAAGATAATTAAATATTGTGGTATTTTATTAATGTGAAACTTGGAATTTAGTATCTTTGCACAATTTATCAATGTCTGCTCTGACTGATGTGGTAGCAACTCGAAGCTGACTTGTTATAGGTTCATTTGTGAGCTGATTTCGGTATCGACTTTTAGTGAATTACATTATTGAAAAAATTGCTCACAACAATATGTACTGCCAAACAGTGAGATCATTTTCCTAGTTTGTTGCTCTAAATTTGGATGCTTTCCACATACATAGTTTAAATAAAAAAGTTACTAAGTCGTTGCTGTCATATTCTCTTCTCGAGTCCATATAAGACTGCAAGTCTATCATCTCCATTTGCCAGCTCTCTTGACTGTCCTCTGGTACAAAATGAAATGGTTGAGAAAACAGCTTAAAATCCTTTTCACATTTTCTTAAATCATCAAATCTGTTTGTAAATTCCGTACAGAACTTGTCAACATTTTCAGCATATTCGAAGCCATCAAAATCTGCTAATTCTGCTTTTCTGAGAGCCAGAATAGGAAAATGAGTGAGTGTTGTTCTATTCAACTGGATCTAAAAAAATTGTAATTTATTCTCAAATGAAGAAATGTGTTCATACATCATGTTAACCAACTTATATTTACCTTGAAGTTTCACATTTAAATCTAACAGATGGTGTGTGATGTCAGTTAGAAAAGCAAGGTCATTTAACAAGTCATCATTGCTTTAATTAATAGGCAACATATTGTTGCTTATTTATCATGAACTGTTCAATACATTTCATAAGTTCCAAAATGTTTTCAAAAGTGCACCTCTACTGAGTCAACGAACTGCATTATAATCAGAGTCCAGTTCTTCTAAAAAAAAGACTTATATTGCCTATGGTTCAGTCCACGTGCGTGAATGTAATTCACACACTGAATCACATCTTTCATGACATCAGTGAAACCAAGTACCTTTGTGCACACGTTTTCCTGGTGTATAAAGCAGTGATTAACCACAATCCTTTCTGTATCAATGGTGCCCAAAAACTTCTTGGTGAATCCACTGGTTCTCCCCGTCAGCGTGGGTGCCCCGTCAGTTGTTAAACCACACAGTTTTGAAGGGACAAGTTCACATTTCTTATTGAGCCTCTAAACGTGTTCACTAATGTCATAACCAGTGGTTGTTGAAAAAGTATTGGTCATTTCTACAAATTCTTTAATGACTTCAAAATTTTCCGTAACGCCACTTAAATATACAACCAAGAGTGCAGTGTCACTCATATATGTGCTTTCATCTAGTGCTAAACTATATGTTGCACATTTTTAATCCGCTCTGTTAAGGTTTCAGCAATGTTTTCTGCAAGTTGATTGATCGTTCGTGACACAGTAAACCGACACAAACTGGTTTGTAGCAGCAAATGCTTCTTTTCTGGACATACAAAATCAATAAATATGTCCAAGCAAATTTGATCGATACTTCATCGTTGAAGGTTTTCCCTTTCTCTGCAATTGATTCACAAATTTTGAAGCTAAGCCTTGTAACAAATTTACAGTCTCTTTTATAAGTAACTAGCAATGGTGCCCAGTTATCCAAACTGGTTACAATTGATGTATAAATACACTATAAACAATTTAAATATTGCCCGCTACAAAGTAAATTTAACACGCACAGTTTAACGACGTTATAAAAAAATCCAGCCAGGTTTTCCTGCTCAAAGTTTGATGACGTCATAAAAATAATCTCAGCGCATCGTTGTCTTGTAATTTTGTGAAGACGAATTATAAACCGGCATTTTCAACTAGAAACCAAAGTTGTCTTTTTATTCACGTTCTTTTTACCACAATGACCACTGCGGTCATTAACAAAATGTTAAATGTTGACAGTGTTCACCCCAGTAACACAAATAATAAAAACAAACACTATTAGTAAGAATTAGCTGGGGCCACACCAACTGGTCTGGCGGACCGGGTTGTGGCCCGCGGTCCGCCTGTTGCACACCCCTGATCTTGGAAATTCGTATCTAGCCATGATCTCTGCTGACCGTATCGAAGGCTTTTGTGAAGTCAATGTAAATTAAGAAAAAGGTTCCTGATTTGTTTTTGACATTTTTCTGCAAGCTGCCTCGTATCACAAACACCATGTCGATGGTTCCACGTTCTTTCCGGAACCCGCACTGGCTTTCTGGCAGCAGTCTCTGGTCAAGGTGTGCATTGATGCGTTTCAGAATGATTATGGCAAGTATTTTCCTTGCAATTGACAGCAAGGATCTGCCGCGATGGTTGTCACATTCTTGACGGTTTCCTTTTCGTTTGTGCTAGTGAAATATAGCGACATCTTTGAATTCCAGGGGTGACCGACTCTTTTTGCCATATCAAAAAGAATATTTAATGAGGTCTTTCTACTTGGAACACGCCCCCTACTTTGTATATGTCAGTGGGAACGGAGTCGGAGTCCGGAGCTTTACCACATAAAATAAGTTTTATGACATTTTGTCAATGTATGACAGGCAGAATTTCGGAGAGGGGCATTGAGACATGTATGGATGTATGGGCATCTGAGGGAGACGAACGATGACAGCATCATTGATGAGAGCTTGGCTATTCAAGACGCCATGGATATGTTCAGACCATCAATCAAGAATCTTCCTTTTGTCGGTGATTAGAGTGTTTCCATCTGCGCTGAGAATGGGGGATGTACCTGAAGATGTGGATCCATACTCCTCTTTTAAGGCATCTTCTACAGAGACAAAATAACAGTAGATTTAATCCCTAGATAAAATTAGGTGATAATTGAACCCGACTTTAGTTTCAGCCCTTAAGTCTAAACCTTACTTTATTTTATATAAGATAATGTATAATTAGTGTGTTTAAAATTAGTCTGTTAAATGTTACTTACATTCTTGTATAGGCGAACATAATGTTATTGGCTCCAAAAGTGGAATTGTTTGTAATGAAAATTCAATTATTTTTCCCGAACTTACTCGACAGAGTGTGTATAAAGTCCAGACTGTTAAGTTTTTAGTTATGTTTAGACCTCTAACTTGTATAGCTTATATTATTATCATTGTACTATTATTTTTGGCGATATTTATTATTGTAATTGTAATACTTTAACAAGACCTTGCTCATTTTGTATTTCTGTAACAAACTTTTTTGTGTGACTCGGAATTTTTATAGAAGATTATGTAGTTGTTTTTGTTTAAATTTATTTTTTATCTTGTAATTGTAAAATTAATTCAGTTATTGAAATGTTACTATATGGTATTATGACTTCCTGCGTATTTTTCGTTAAGTTTTTATTTCTTAATCATTTGCAATATGCAATTTTCAGTTCTAAAAGGTAATACTTGTTTCTATATTGCTTTTTTAATTAACGAGCCAAAGCACCTCGTAAATTTAGTAAAACAAATTCGTAATATGTTGTTTCTGATTACGTTAAAATATAATATAGTAATTAAAAAAAAGATTGGAAAATTAGTTTCTTACACTTCATCATCATAATTGATTGCGCGCAATAGAACTGAACTATGAAAGCATATTACATATTTATACTCAATTTAATTCATTGAAATATAAACTAATAAGACAGGGTTATGTTTTGAGTACTGGGATCAAAACAAATTACTCTGTATTATATTTGTGTTACAGACGCTCATTTAAAAAAAAAATATTATTGCCCCACACGCCCATGCTTGGTTTGAGCCTACTCTAGCAATTTGATGAGCGTTTCAAGTGATTTTAAGTTACTTGTTATTCTAGTTCCAATCTCGGGTACCACTTTGGAAAAAGAGTAGGCCTACTTATATGCATTTGTTCTTGCATACGGAAAATAATATTTCGTCCTTATGTTTATTAGAGTAATGCAATATATTGTTATTGTGTTGGATTTCAAAGTTACAATTTATTGCATTAGTATTATTACTACTTTAATTTTGCCCTTCTGTCTTCTAGTCTTTTTATTGTTTCTATTGGTGTTAGACTTGTCAGTTTTGAATATTCGCTAGTAATAAACCTTGCAGCTCTTTTCGAAATGTGTTTTTGGTAGGTTTTCTTTATTTTCGTGTCTTATAAAGAGGAGGCTTATACAATATGTCTAACAAATGTGAGAGATTATTTTAATTGTACGTTTTTTTTAAATTGTTACAAGCTTAATGTGTTGGTAGAATGCTAATTATTTCTTCAATATTATGTGGATTAAAAAATAACTTCTAAATACATTTTTAAGATCTTAGTATCTCAATAGATTAAACTAACTATGATGTGCAATGTTTTAATGTGTTTGCTTTTATGAATTTAGGTGACAACGTTGTGTACGCTATAGTCTTAAGTGTGCCAATATTTTACACGCATGAGTACACTACGTGAGGAATGGGGCTTTGTTTAATCGATTATCGATCTAAAAAAGTTTCGTTCTATTCAAAACTTGTTATTGTGTAAAGATTGCAATACGATACTATATAGCTATATACGTATTCGAGAAATGTTTGACGTTATTTTTAGTCCATAGTTCTTTAAAAATCTATATTATAATATTCTAGCAAGCGCTATGCAGTTTGTCAGTTGACGTCAGTGAAACATAGCTAAGTGTATTGCATATTCATATATTATAAAGTTTTTTAACATAAGTAAAAAATCTTTTTTATTATAAATAGGAAAAAACGTAAGTAAATGCCAATGTTTTTATTGTATGTTAATTTGTTTTTCTTCATACGATTCTTTTGTCATAAACGTACCTTCAAAAAAATAAATATTAAAGTAGCTTATTGTATATAACAACATTATGAATAACCTCCATCATTAACCCATATCTTGCTGAGGTATAATTTTTTCTTGATTTTTACTTATGTTATAAAAAAAAATAAAAGAAATAAATGAACTGTTTATCAATACCATCCAAATTCTAAACTTAGACCAAATTAATAAAAAACCAACAAGAAACCATAATATACTAGATTTATTTTTAACAAACAGACCAGGACTAGTAATAGATTTTGAAATAATCCCTGGTCTTTTAGATCATGATATTTTCAGAGTTAATAGCATAATCAAAAACGAAATATGCAAGAAACCTACAAGAATAATTTATCTCTGGAATAAATGCAATACAACAGACCTACATCTAGCAGCAATAAAATTTCAAATTACTTTCCTTAGTAAATACATTATAAACAGTCCAGTTGAACATATTTTGCATTTTATAAAAACCAACTTAAAAGCAATAATGGCTGATTTTGTTCCAACAAAACTAACATCAAATATAATTAAAAAATGTTGGTTTAACACTAAACTAAAGAAACTGTGTACACAAAAAGAACATCTACTCAAACAATTTAAGGCAACTATCTCAATTAGACTACATAAAAAATACCTAAAAATTAAACATTTAACTCAGAAACTAAGCAGACAGCTGCAGAATGAATTTGTAAACATTGTAATTTCTAAAGATAATAATAAAAACTTATGCTCCTTTATTAAATCAAGAAAAATTAACACTACAGGCATAGCTCCACTAAAAGGCAAAAACAATAAAACTTATAATGACAATGAAACTAAAGCTAATATCCTAAACACAAACTTTGCATCATCTTTTTCAAATCCAGGTGACAAAGAAATATTCATAAATTTAAACAAACTAGAAGAGATAGGAAATATAAATATAGATGAAAAAGGTATTAAACAACTCCTAAGCAACTTAAAAGTAAACATAGCTTCTGGTCCAGATGCAATACCAGCAAGACTGCTTAAAGAACTAACTAATGAACAGTGTCCTCACATGGGGAGGGCAGAGTGGGGCATTTACCTGGGAGCGGCACTTCTAGGAGGGCGGCACTTTTAGCCTAAGTTCATACCAGAAATTTTATGAGAGTTGAAGGGGAAATAAAATTTGAAACACAAATTGCAAACATAAGAAATAATGAATAAACATAGTAGACGTTAACTTCTTATTTATTTACACTCAAACTGTTTTATACAAATGTTTTACTTTTAATAGGCTCACAAAGGTTTCATAAAAGATTGGCTCATCTAGAATATTCTTAATAAAAAATCTCTCTTAGTCCTCTCAGTGCCGACTGGCGCTTGAGGCGGAAGCCAAGGATCTCCATTTGTCTCGATCTGTTGCAACTCGAGGTGCTGTCTCAAAGTTCATGCCTGAAGACTTTAAGTCCCTTTCCGCCGTCCTTCTCCAAGTTTCCTTTGGTCTGCCTTTCGACCTTTTCCCCTGAGGGGTCCATCTCAGGGCTGTCCTGGGGAGGGTGCCAGCTGACATTCTGCAGACGTGTCCTATCCATCTCCATCTCCTTGCTGAGATGCTCTCTGCTAAAAGGATTACTCCTTTTTTCTCACGTAGATCCTCATTTGATATCGTGTTTGGCCAGAAGATATTGAGGATGCGGCGAAGGCTTTGTGTCTGGAACACCTCTAGTTGTGGTTTTCCAGCACTCCGACCCATACAGTAGGACACTGAGGACATTGCTCTTAAATATCCTTATTTTTGTTTGGAGGCCAAGGCTCGACGTCCTCCATATGGGCCTGAGCAGTGCTAAGGCCTGTTTTGCCTTACTGATTCTGCTGTTGATTTCCAGATCACAGTCGCCATTTGTTGTCATTTTACTGCCTAGGTAGGTAAATTCCATAACATCCTCTTTTTCTTCCTCGTCTATAGTGACAGGGGTGTTAATAGTCTTGTTGTTTCTCATTATCTTTGTTTTCTGTCTGTTTACCCTGAGTCCTATGGTGCTTGCTATCTCATTCAGACTGCTTGTCTTTGTTTGAATGTCTTGATGTCTGCTGGATAGAAGGGCTATGTCGTCTGCGTAGTCAATGTCTTCTAGTATTGAGGAGAGAGACCATTGAATTCCTTGTCACTTGCCCTGTGTGGTCTGTTGAAGTATCCAGTCTATTGCAAGAGCAAAAAAGGTGGGTGATAGGGAGCATCCCTGTTTCACTCCCGTCTTTACATAAAAGGAGTCTGAGAGTTCATTGTTGTGGATCATTCTGCATTCAAAGTTTTCATAAAGAGATCGCATGATTTTTACCAGTTTCTGTGGGATGCCATAATATCTTGCAATTTTCCACAGTGAGACTCTGTGTAGACTGTCAAAGGCCTTTTCGAAATCTATAAACACTGTGTAAAGAGGGCTGTTCCATTCTTGTGTCTGTTCTAGGATCTGCCGCAGAACGAATATGTGGTCTATACATGACCTTCCCTTTCGAAAACCGGTATGCTCTTGGCGTAATATTTTGTCTACTGAGGTGGTAATTCGTTGCAGGATGATGCGGCAGTAGATCATGCTTGTGAGGGACAGTAGTGTGATTCCTCGCGAATTGTTGCATTCTCCCAGCTCGCCTTTTTTGGGGAGTTTTACAATTATGCCTTTCCTCCAGCTCTCTGGTGCTGTCTCTTTGTCCCAGATATCTTGGAGTATAGGTTGGAATACCCGCGGCGTTGCATCCTCTTCTGCCTTAAGCATTTCTGGACATATATCTCCTGGGGCCTTATTGTTCTTTAGCTTTTGAATGGCATCAGTGATTTCCTGTAGAGTTATGGGTTCCATATTTATATCTAGGTCATTCTCTGCTTCAGGAATGTTTGCAAGTGTTGATGGGTCTGCTCTGTTCAAAATCTCTTTAAAGTGTTCTCCCCACCTCCGAAGTTTGGCTTTCTCTTCTGTAATGGAGCTGCCATCTGCCGCTTTCATTGGAACGTCTTTAGTGTTTCGTGGTCTCCGCGCAGCTTCCTGGTGATTTGGTAGACTGTTCTCATATCTTTCTGTCCAGCTGCCTTCTCTGCTTTCTCGGCAAGCCGCTCAATGTACTGACGTTTTTTGTTTCTTGCGGACCTTTTGACCTGTTTGTCTTGGTCTCTATACTGAGCTGCCGCTCTTTCTTTTAGCCTGGGTGATTTTGAATCTAGGAGTTTCTTCCTCTCCTCGATTGCTTTCCATGTGTCTGCAGATATCCACGCCGTTTTAATGCTCTTCCTGTATCCTATGGTCTCTTTTGCCGTTTCTGTCATAGCTTCATTAAATGCGTCCGTGCTTATTGCAGTTTTATCTTGTCTTGAAGGATGCTAAATTTATTCCTTAGTACGAATTTGAATTTGTTCTTGATTGCTGTGTCTTTTAGTTGCTCGACGTCGAATCGCTGATTTCTTTTTCCTCCCATTCTGGTTTTCCTAAGTTTGAGGGCTTTTTTTGCTATCAGCAAGTTATGATCACTTCCTACATCTGCATTTCGCATCACTCTTACGTCCTGTAGGGATCTTTTCCATTTGCTGTTGATCATTATGTGGTCTATCTGGTTCTGGCTTTGTCCGTCAGGTGAAGTCCATGTTAGTTTGTGAATCTTCTTGTGTTGAAAGATGGCACAATCTTATAATAAAAAATAGCATTTTAAAATGTCTTTGATCATAATAATTAACTAAATGCAAGCACTAAGGTTTAACAGATTCTCAACGGGGGCGTTATCGCCCCCTAGGGGGCGGTGAGAAGCTCGGGGGGGGGGGCGCTGTTGTTCCCGGGAACAGTAGGGAGCGGTGAAGGGCCAGTGTGCGGTACAAAATGAGCCTACTTGAAATAGATTCAACACCACTGATTTTTTAATTACCACAATTAAGATCTGCTTCACTTATAAAAAAAGTAATCTTGAGCTTTGGCAAAGGCTTTATCGACTTATGTATACTGTGAAATTGTGACGTAAAAGTCATATAAAGCCCATTCTGTACTTAAACCTTGATCTATTGCTATATTTAGATTGTATCTGATAAATGCAGATGGGGGCGATGATTAGATTTTTAGAAGAGGAAATAGGGGCTAGGGTGAGTACAAATTAAATATCTGGTACAGCTTGTTAGAAAACAAAGTTCGGTGCTTGTGTTCATTATCACAGTTTTATTCAGATTGTTTTGGTTTTAATTTGAATAAATTAGATTCATATAGCCTTTGATTTATAAAAAAAAACAGTTTTGATATCGACTTATTAAAGAAATATAAGTTGAGCAAAAGCACCATGCAGAGACGGATTAATGAAATGGCACGTGATGAAGTGAGAGTACATTGTGTGAGTACCTAAAACTTTCCACATTTTTACAACTTGATGGGAGTCCGCGCTGCCTGACAATAATTCTGTTGTTTTTTTATTATAGAAGGGATCATCGTGCTAATTTTGCTGTAAAAAAAATTAAGGTCAGTAAAGGCAAATTATTTTACTTGAACTAGAATACTTTTTAGGGAAAAAAATAGATTCTTCCATCGAACATGGTATGGATCCTATCATAGCTTGATGTCGTAATTAACGAAATCTTTGCCAGATGTATTAGCTGTGTTTGAATCATTTGCAACATTAATTTGTTAAAAATCTCAGTTATCGCCTGCATCACTCGCTACAATACGTAATTACTGCAGATAACAAAACATAAGCGACGCATTCTATAATAGATTGTTCTTAGAGTTTTGCAGATTTTTTTTTAGAATACTGAGGATTACAAATACTTTGTTACTACCACTTTGGTACGCTAGTCATCTAAAGTTTAAAAATATTGTATGTATATTTGTTTGGATGCTAGAGTTTATGGAAACCAAAGAAAAATATTTGAGAGAAAATCTCATACAATTGAAAACTGATATCCCTTAATTAATTGAATTAATGATTTCAGGGAATAGACCTTAATTAAAAGAAGTCAGTGGTTTTTTTTTTTTTTATGTCAAAACTTCTATTGTACAAGCACAACTTTGGACACATAAATCTTGAATTTATAAAGAACAACTGACGAAGACATGCTGACTTTAATACATTGTACAAATAATGATTACTTCAACAGAGGATTTAAGATAATATTATAAACATGAAAATTCCTGATTGGTTATTAAACCTTTGTTTCCAATGGTTAAATATTAAAATCAGCCTTACCTTTACAACGGCAAGAAGAATTGATTGAATAAATAACAAATAAAGAATAAAAATTGAATGCAGAAATGGGCTATAATCACGACTTTTGTTTGCAAAATGACATCCATCAATTTCTCTAGGTCTTTTGGTTCCGGCAACATTTTTGTATTGCATTTCCACACCTTATTTATTGGAACGTAAACGAAGTACTAGCAACATACCAGGAACAAGCTACACTTATTTTTTTTTTTTTTTTTTCAAAACCTCTTTTGCAGTGTATTTTTTTTTTATATTATTTATTAGACAACAATTAAACAAATGTATTCATTTCAACTCTTTTTATGACATTTGAGCTCTTTTTAGGATGATAAAACTGCATACAAATTGTATGCGGCAAATTTGTCTCATTAGTTCAACTTCGGATTTGGGAGGGGGGGGGAGCAGTGAGAGATAAAAATTTGAAAGAAGGGGGTGAGCCGAAAAGGGTTGAGAACCTATGCACTAAACAAAGCAGTTACAGTATGCAAGGAGGCGGCGCTGAAACTTTTGCCCTGGGGCGCAACATAGGCTTGTGAGTGCTCTGCTAATGAAATATCTCCAATCTTTAAAATACTTTTTCAGGCTTCTCTTAACCAGGGCAAAGTGCCCAAAGACTGGAAATTAGCCAATGATAAAGCAAATTTAATGATGCGTAAACATCCTGAAAGCTTAGATGGCAGTCAGTTGCATGTATTCTAAAAGGAAAAAGCATAATTTTGTTTTACTAGAATCGTATATTTTTTATTTTGAATTGAAAAACAAACTATTATTCTGTTAAAATACGGAAGGTCGTAGCATTATTCTAAGAACCCAACGCCTATATAACCAAATGGGATAGCTTTATATTTTTATTACATTTGCAAACTTTTCCTTCTATTTTAAGTCTAATGAATTCTTATATGTTTAATTACTTAATCGGTAATTAATCAAAATGTTGATTCGGAAATAGTTTAATATTTATTAATATTAATATTAAACTAATTATAATGTGCAATATTTCAATGTGTTAGCTTTAACTTATTGTAAAAAAAAAATGGTTTCACTTTGATACCGGAAAACACTTTATTAAAATGTAGGTGACTAATCTTTCAAACGTTTTCTGTATGCTATAAATAATTGTTGCCAATATTTTGCACGCATCGGTACACTGCATCAGTAATGGGGTCTAAGTTATATATTATTGATTTTAATTGATTTATTATTGATTTGTTTAGAAATTTCTTTAGAAATCAATTATGTAACATTTTAGCTCACGCTATGCAAGTTGCTACCTGAAGTCACCTAAACAAAGTAACGTGAGATTCAGATCGATACATTATAATATTAAGCTGAAGTATTTGGTCTTCTACAAGAAAAATAGTAGAAGACGTAAGTAGAGGACTATGTTTTAATGGTTCTATGGTAATTTGTTTTTCTTCATACATTTGTCATACATTTCTTTATATATTTGTGAAGAGCAAAATAGATTTTGCATTTGATTTTATATTACTGAGTTTATATAATACAGAGGTAACTCATTCTAGATGATTGAAATATAAAATTATAAAACTAAGTACATTAAGTTAAACATACTATTATTAATATAATGTTAAAATTCTAAGTTCACTGAGATAAACATAACATTCTTAATATTAAGTTATAAATCTAAGTACATTGAGGTAAAAAAAATATTATTAATATAAAGTTAACATTGAGTTAACATAATAGATACAGTACCCGTTTCTAATTAGAGTTTTTTTATCGTTGATAATATTACCGAGTAATTGAATAAACACGTAATTATGCCTCTAATAATTTTTTTGTAATTTACGCAAGCGTTTAACTACCTAAACATCACAATTATTTCACCCAACAAATGTTACATGTGCGGTTTTTATTTTATTTTGTAAAAACGTATGTAAGATAACTTTCTAAATCAGCAGCTGTTTCATGTATCCAGATACAACGTAAATGACCTAGTATAATATTGTATAAGTATAAGTGAAAGCCCTAAAGCAATTGAACTTGAACATATAAGGATTTCAATATTAACAGTTTAATTTAGCCGATAATAAATAATAGCAATTGAGCTCATATACCAACTAATCAATATATAACGCACCAAGACCACAGAACAAATATTGAACGGAATGCGCAAACGTATTTTTTTTTCTGTTTCTGGAAGTAATACCGACGCCATACTGTTTACACTCAGCGGACCAGGTTACACTATATATTTATGTTTATTTACAATGCCTTTTTCTTCAAATCTACAAGTTCGAACACCCTAATGTTTCAGACAAAAGGTACAAAGGCTGTTGTGTAATAAACTGCAATAATAATGTGAAAACGATTGATTATCGTACAAATAAGCCTGTCAAACTACATGGCTTTTCTGACCCCGTAAAGGATAAACAACGGCAAGTTGTAACCTCATATTACTTAATATTAGTAGCCTTGCTTTAGTCCTAAGCTTGCTAAGACTAGATATGAGTAATAAATAAGCCTTTCTCATTTTACTGTCACCAACGGGATATGCGCTATATAAGCACCGTTATTATTATTATTATTATTATTAGTGATCGCTGCCTTGAGTCAAAAGAAAATGGCGGAAGCCGAGCTTAATTTATAGTTACTACGCATATAGGGATTGCGCATTATGTTGTATATTTATTTTGTGGTCAACAGAAAAGAATGCGAAGAGCGTGACAATTTCCACCAAAACTGTATTCGATGATTAAGTTCAAAACTTACAAGTATAGGTTATTATCGTATTTTATTATTTATAATATACAGATAACTTGCAAGTTGGTATATCAAACAGTCTATTGTTTAATGGCATAGCAGAATTGCGATTACATGGAGCGTGGGGTTGGCGATGAGTAAAATCTGCACTAAGAGATTTTTTGTTGACAATTTTATTTTAAAGGCCAGTGGAATAAGTTTTCATGAAAAACACGCAAATTGTTGGAATATATCTATATATATATACTAGTTCAATATAAGCACTAATATTAATTTGTGTGTGTTTTTTTTTTTTTCTGGGGGTAACTCAATTTCGGAGTCTTTATAACTGTGTCATTTCCTGCAACAAATGAACGTGATGTCAATGATTGTAAATTATTTTATTGGATCTATTGCCACGAGTTTAAATTTTAACCTGATTCTTTTTTCTAATCAAATTGTTTATAATGTACCGTATATACTTGCGTATTAGTCGCACCGGTGTATAAGTCGCACCCCTAGTTTAAGATTTTTTTCTTATATGTTGTCATTGACCCGCGCAAAAGTCGCACCTCGACTTCCCGGGTTACACTACCTTTTAATATATTAATAATGCATAACCTTTAAACATAAAAATTACTAAATATTCACCCTAATTTGGAACATTTCCTTAAAAAATGGTTTTAATCGTGCATAAGGCAAACGTAATCAAATAAAGGCAGGGCTTCATTTTTTTAATAAACAACCGATCAATAGATCTACATACATCAGTAAGATGGGAAAGTAAGGTATCTGTTTCTTCAATCAAAGTCCCTTCCCCTACTCAAGTTCCTATCCCTATAGTAACACTACACACACAAAAGTCTTTGAAGTACGTCATTAGACTCAATGTCGCCTAGACTGGAGTCCTAATTACCTTTAACATTGTTTGTAATGATTTCAAGTGCGTCTGCGCGACCGATAAATAATAAGCTTTTATTTTTATCAACTCTTACATGCAACTAATGAAAAATAAAACACACTATTGACATTTCACGCGTCCATCTGCCGATCGTAGTTTTGGAAACAATGCCTCGACCTGGCGCGGTTTTAACGGGATGCTCAACACTACCTTATTACTAGGCTACAGCCTATAATATAAGCGTAAACTTTAGGTACCAAATGAAACGTATCTTAAGCTTATTGGCCTAACTAAATTATAGGCCAAAACATGCTTTCACACATTTACGATTCTTTCCATACTGTAATTTGCGTTCAATATAACTACCAAAAAATGCCGCCTTTAAACTTACGCTACGCTTCGGCAATACAAAATCGGTCCAAAAATTCAAAAGAAAAACTGGGAGGCGGGGGCGGAAAAAAAAATTTGTCGATTTTAATTTCAGATATATAAAGATAGTGATATGTACACCTAAGAAAGTTTTCTAAATGTAAAATGTATGCCTACGCATATCCTAATAATTCTACTTAACTTCAATCAACTATACGGGTTATGTTGGAATTTTTATGACAGAGTAGTGATGTTTTTCGAACTTTTCAAAAACAGTCTTGGGTGTATAAATCGCACCCCTACTTTTTGTCAAAATTTTCGGTAAATAAAAGTGCGACTTATACGCTAGTATATACGGTATTTGGTAGACGTCTTTTGTACGCTTTAGACAACGTCCGAAAAAGTACTACTAATAGCACACACATTTAATACTAAATAAATAGTATTGATAGTAATGTAAATAGTAACACCATTAGTCAAATCACTAAACCTTGAAAAACTAGAGGACAGAAGTAAAGTAGTAATAATACATACTCTAATTTACAAATACAAAACAATAACAACCTGTTGCAAAGTTCATATAAACATAAAGACAAAAACACTTTCCTTCTCCCTTATGCGAGAACAAATGCATATAAGTACTCTTTCTTCCCGAGTGGCATTCGGGCATGTAATGGGTTGCCTGAACATACCAGGAAAACCAATATCTTAACATAATTTAAAACATTAATACAAATGCAAGACTAGACTCGGACCACGGATGAGCATAGGATGCAATAATCTTCTTTATAGAAGGAGCGTCTGTAATGTATAATATTAGATATGAATGCTTTAACCCTTTCAGGACCAAAGGTGGTTAGGATTGAAAATATTTTTTTTATTTTTGGAGTATATGCTTAAAATGGAGGTAGATGAACAATGCTATTAAAAATTTTCTACAAAATTTGTTTTTGAGGGGTGTGTCCGAATGCGGTACTTTTGAGTACCACGAAAGATTTCCACAAACGGTACCTATAAGTACCAATATGTTTAAAGTACAATGCTCATATATTTTAATAACATGTATTGAACTTTTATGACAAAAAAAAGGTCATAAATGAAGTTTCAGACTTTTAATTTTTCTTTTTATATTAAAAATTCATGCCAAGAATAATATATAAAGCATGTTATAACAAGAAAGCTGATCTAATTAGATAACAATAACAAAGTCACATATCAGTCATTTATATCATGAAAAAGTAAAAAACAATTCTTTTTCTCATTAGAGCAAAGAAAAATATTGCACAATTTACATTTACTGTGAGGTCTAGACTGAATCTTTTTTTGTGAACAAACCTCACATCGCCCTCTTTCATTAACATAAACAAGGTAATGGCTTCCAACATTATTCAATTGAATTGAGTCACTTACAGAATAACCACCCCGCCTTTGCTTATTCGGTTTTGGTAATGGTGATTCATAGGGGTTGTTTAGAGGACGTCCTATACGAGGAGGCCGGGACAGAGTAATCAGCCCTAAGGCAACATCTCGGAGAAAATGTAAAAGGGGCAATTTTGTAACAGTTATCTTGAAATATGCTATGTAAGCATTGACAACAGTTCTGTCAATAAGTCCAAAAGAACAATCTGTGCCACCATTTCTTTGCTTTTCTATTAAGTCCATAAGCAGCTATTAGCATGTCTGCCTTGTCCATTCCACCCATGTACATATTGTACTCCTTTACCGCTAGTGGACAGACAAATTCTTCTTCATTCCCATCCTTTTGTGTTCTTTTAACAACTGATGCTTCAGAAGAGTGAAAATTAGATGCTACTAGAACACCTTTATTATTCATCCATTTAACAACAAGAATTCCGTCAGAGCTTGTCCTAAAATCAAATTCTCCTCTAGACATCTTTTTATCTTCTTTGAAACCCACTGGAAGTCCTCTCCTATTCATTCAAATGGTTCCACAACCAAAAACTGAAAATTCTTTCATTTGTTCAAGAAGAGATATGGAGGTGAAATAATTGTCAAAATAAACTTGATGATTTCCACCTTTGAGATCTTCAATAAGATTGAGAATCACATTTTCACCCAGTCTGAAACCTGCCACTGAGCCTGTTCCCTTGCCTTATTACACATCTAGTTTGCTTATATATCCATCCATGTCAGATCGCACCCAGAGTTTAAAACCTCTTTTGATGGGTTTCATCGGACAGTATTGTTTTATACTAGACCTTCCCTTGAATAGTACCATGCTCTCATCAATACTCTGGATACGACTGACATCATAAAGTTTGACAAATTGTTGGTTGAGGGATGCAATTAATGGCCAAATTTTCCAGACTTTGTCATGGTCAAGAGGCTGGATCGTATTGTCATCAACATGTAAATTTACAAAGATTTGGTCAAAACTTTTACTTGTCATCACACTTGAAACAACAGGGACCCCAAGATCTGGTTGTGTGCTCCAATAGTCTCTGTATGAGGGTAAACAGTGATAGCCCATTACTAGATTTGCCCCAACAAAACCCCGCAGATCTGCCAAATTTATTGGAACAACAAGACGATTTTGTTGGGCGATATATAGATTTGTTTGACGGATAATGTTTTCTTCTATAGCTGTGTCAAAGAAATTCAGAAAATACTCCACTGGAGTCTTCAAATGTTCAAATTCTTCTGGTTTAGGACCTATATGATGTAAATATAAACAAATTAAATTGTTATATTCAAAATAATTAACTTATTGTAAAACAGAAAAAAATATGAAAAGACATTTTAAAATTAGTATGTAAAATATAAGATTTATATGTAACTATTTTGAACAATTATAGTAATACAAATCACTTGCTCAATTCAGGTCTATACATTTTAATTATTTTACTAAAACAATTCAATACTGCTTACTGTGTAGTTGAAGATTTAAAATCACATTGAATATATTCTTCGTCTGAATCGGACTCCTCGTCAGATAAATTATCAGGCAAATTTTCAAGTAAAATATGAGCCTCATTGATGTTGTACCAACGTTCTCTGCGTGAGCAACTGGGGCCGTGTTCTGACATTGCTCTGTAGAAATTGTTTACAATATAGCAATATATATAGCAATTATAAACTTCTAAAATATAAACAAAATTTATAAACATGAAACTAATATTTTGTAAATATATTTTGTATTTCACATAAATTTAGCATATTGGATAAAAACACTATAGGCCTACTATCTTATTTAATTAGGTGCCTTGAATTCAAAACCAATTTTATGCAAAAGGTTGATACACAAGTTATATAATAATTTTAAAAACATGTAAAAATAATAAATTATAAGCTTTTATTTGGCCAAATATGTATTATTAAAAAAAATTTTGGAAAAGAAATATGTAATCAATAAAAAATATATCAATATATGTCATTGTCACATATTACTTTAAATATATCTAAAGAGATATGACAAAAATATAGCTTTCCTATTATCAACCAGTGAAGCTGGAAATCCTACGTGGTTCTTGTAAGTACCAGTCGTATAAACTATATTTAGAGCATGATGCTAGTAATCTAAAACATTATTGTATGTCAATTAATGAAAATGAATTGAATAAGATTTCTAAAAAAAATTATTCACATATTTAAATAAAATTAAAAAAAAGTTATAAATTTTTTATTTACCTGCAAAATATGGTTCTGCTAAAAAAGAGCTTCAACTCACAAGAATTTCTTTAAAAAAAACCACGATGTGTAAAATGGCAAATGACAAGGCCGGAAGTCTGCAAGGAACGTCACTCTAACAATAACAATGAGAATTAACATTTTCAGAGTTACCCGACCTGAATAAAATGCCTTTAATTGAGCTTGACTTATAAGTACCAGTGGTCCGGAAAGGGTTAAATACCAGTTTGTAACAATACCAGTTGTTTCTTTTAAGTACATTAGAAATATATGTTTCTATACAAATTTCCAACGATTTCCAAATGTCAAACACAAAACTGGCTACTGAAGTGCATTAGCGGGGTGGATAAACGAATAAGATACTTATAAAACCAAAATTTCAGTGGGATCGTTGTTAAAAGTATTTTTAAAAAAACACATTTCGCCCAATGTGAACTTTATCTGATAATTGAATTCGATTTTTATCTAAAAACGTAAGCTGAAGTTAACTAATCTAAACATTTGAGAAAATGTAATTATGTTATTTGTTACTTTTAGATTAGTAAAGGCAATATAGGACTACATGTTAGTAAATGACTAAGCTTAAGTATAAGTAGCCTATATAAATAGCCGGGTCAAAGAAAATTTGACTTTGGAAGATTCTAATTATGCTGCTATAAATATCGTTGTTAAACGTTCATCAAATTTAATCAACTGAAAACACAAGTAGGCCTAACTCTTTGGGAAAATCCGCTAAATCCCGAAATAGCTATATAGTTCACATTACTACGTTTTTAGATCAATACAATGTGTTGTAAGCATAAGCGTTTTTTTTAGCTGTTCTTTCCTATACAGAAAAAGGAAGCGAAAATCATTAAATCAAATTAATATATAGGAATTGATGAATGGTAGGCGTGAAAGTAAAAAAATAAAAATATATCAACAATCAACAAGTAGAAGAAATGCATAGATCTACAACAGTTGAAGGGTCGATATATCTATCTATCTATCTATCTATCTATCTATCTATCTATCTATCTCTCTATATATATATATGATATCTATATATATATATATAAATATGTATATATTTAGATATATATAGATATATAGATATAGATATATAGATAGATAGATAGATATATAGATATATAGATATATATATATATTATATATATATATTTCTTTATCATGTAATTTTGTTAGAGAATATATTATACATATTAATTGAAAGATAGAGAAAACAAATTTAAAGCTTTAAATTAACTGTAATAATATATGTTTTCACTATTGCCATTTTGTAAACCTTAGTATTTCTATTTCATAATCAAGAAGATTGAGAGGAACCTAAACGTTATAGACTTATAAATGCATCTATATCTACTCTTTGCCTTATATGCAACTTGTCATGGTCTTCAGTGTTTGGATGAAGACGGATCAGAAGTTGACTGGTAAATTTAAGACGCTTTAAATACAAAAATATACCCATTATAAAAATTTTTAGATAATTATTATTTTATGTAAACAATTGATCTAGTCTTTACAAAATATTGGTTTTTAAAATTACAAATGTATTGTTTTTGAAACAAAAAAATATATCCGCTATCAATCTCCCATGCTAATAATAGTTTTAAATGTCTTCAAGGTTTATTATGTACAAAGCTCCAAAGATATTACAAGCTATGGAAAAAGAATTTATAGATGGGCGTGCCTATTACTATATGGACGATACAAACAGACAATGGAGACAATCATATTTTACAATTGATGACATTAATTCAGCCATAGCCAGAACATTAGATCCTATTTATTCTAAAGAGGTAAATATTAATTATTAATCTTCTGAAATTACTTATCAATATACTGATTCGTCGTTATCATTTGCACGTTTATTATTGAAGAATATCTCAATTTCGGTTGTACATTTTTTTAAATTTTACTGCTAACCTGGCTTGTGTATAGCTAATCATACATTTTCAATATCAAAGCATTTATAAACGTTATATATAAGGCCCTTATTAAATTGATTGGTTTAAGTATAATCCTTTCAAAAGCCACGTTTCGTCACTGTTACTTACCCTGACTGTAATATTGCGGCAATGAAAAAAATTATGAAAAGTTATTTTTTTTTTAATTTTGGCGTTTTCCATGAATATATAATATCGGGGTGACCTATGTGAGATCGGTCTTAATAGCCTGAAATAAATAATAGAAATGTCAAGCTTTATCATAATAATATTGTTAGAATATAAGATATATTTCTTTAATATCAAAGATCTTTAAAACAATAGCAGCATTGTAAACAATAAGATACATGTATATAATTTACTATTTACAGGGGGCATATTTAATCAGGTGAACAAATGTATTTTGAAGTCATCCATTCTTTTCTATTACAATATTTTTTGCTTAATATATTGTAGCCTAATGGGCTTTAAGGGCTTTCAAAAGAACAATTACTTAGTGATATCATTTAATAAATGCCGGTTGATAAGTTTTTGGATAAAGGTCCATTAAATATAAGCCACACATACGGTGGTGCATTTTTTTCTTCAGTAGCACGAAGGTTGAACTCTTCTTCCAATTCTCTCATAATCATGAAAGATTATGCAAAATGGTTGGTTGATCTACTGATTTGTTCGAATAAATTGATTAGAGATTGACTGAGTTCTTGATTTAGTGGATGTGTAAGTCGCTCGGTGACGGCGTCATCGGAATCTAGGAAGTACATCTGCCTGTATTGTGGACTTTCAAATTCACCCTTAACATTTTGAGTTGAATGCACTGCCATATTTATCTCATGGTAGACTTGTCCTGCTGCTATGAAGATGTAGATTCCGTGACAATTGATTGTCCGATCGTCATCTACGTTAAACAAATCCAATGCGAAACATGAATTTAAGTTCCTGATCCTCTTGAGAAATTCTTCTGCGATAAAATGACGTTTTAATAAGAGGCATGCCAGCTTATTCGGAAACACTGATGTCTATATATGTTTTCTTGACCATGTAAACAACAGTCACCAAAGGAGTCGCGGTTGATTCTGTTCGACATGCGTTCTTCGGGAAAATGAACAGCATGACAGTGAAAACATGCTATATTGGATAGTCCCACACTTGTGTAGGTAACGTCGGAATTGGTTGCGCACTTGTAGGTTGGCAATATATTTTGTTTTATAAATAATTGCTACCTTACATTACGGCAACGTTGCTCTTCCAAGCGTTGCTCAAGTTGATCAATGGTCTCTAGCGATTGTCTTTGACTTGCTTTCTGTCGCTTGAGTTGCAACCTTTCTTTTCGTTTATCTAGTGTTTCATTTTTTAATTGCTCTGCCATGCGACGTCTCAGTTTGACTAATCATATTTCCCTTACATCTGCAGTTTCCTTATCTAGTTGTTTTTTTCCTACGCTCTCTTTGTTCACCCAATCGTATTTTCCGTTCATCTGCAGTTTCCTTATCTAGTTGTTTTTTTCCTACGCTCTCTTTGTTCACCCAATCGTATTTTCCGTTCATCTGCAGTTTCCTTATCTAGTTGTTTTTTTCCTACGCTCTCTTTGTTCACCCAATCGTATTTTCCGTTCATCTGCAGTTTCCTTATCTAGTTGTTTTTTTCCTACGCTCTCTTTGTTCACCCAATCGTATTTTCCGTTCATCTGCAGTTTCCTTATCTAGTTGTTTTTTTCCTACGCTCTCTTTGTTCACCCAATCGTATTTTCCGTTCATCTGCAGTTTCCTTATCTAGTTGTTTTTTTCCTACGCTCTCTTTGTTCACCCAATCGTATTTTCCGTTCATCTGCAGTTTCCTTATCTAGTTGTTTTTTTCCTACGCTCTCTTTGTTCACCCAATCGTATTTTCCGTTCATCTGCAGTTTCCTTATCTAGTTGTTTTTTTCCTACGCTCTCTTTGTTCACCCAATCGTATTTTCCGTTCATCTGCAGTTTCCTTATCTAGTTGTTTTTTTCCTACGCTCTCTTTGTTCACCCAATCGTATTTTCCGTTCATCTGCAGTTTCCTTATCTAGTTGTTTTTTTCCTACGCTCTCTTTGTTCACCCAATCGTATTTTCCGTTCATCTGCAGTTTCCTTATGTAGTTGTTTTTTTCCTACGCTCTCTTTGTTCACCCAATCGTATTTTCCGTTCATCTGCAGTTTCCTTATCTAGTTGTTTTTTTCCTACGCTCTCTTTGTTCACCCAATCGTATTTTCCGTTCATCTGCAGTTTCCTTATCTAGTTGTTTTTTTCCTACGCTCTCTTTGTTCACCCAATCGTATTTTCCGTTCATCTGCAGTTTCCTTATCTAGTTGTTTTTTTCCTACGCTCTCTTTGTTCACCCAATCGTATTTTCCGTTCATCTGCAGTTTCCTTATGTAGTTGTTTTTTTCCTACGCTCTCTTTGTTCACCCAATCGTATTTTCCGTTCATCTGCAGTTTCCTTATCTAGTTGTTTTTTTCCTACGCTCTCTTTGTTCACCCAATCGTATTTTCCGTTCATCTGCAGTTTCCTTATCTAGTTGTTTTTTTCCTACGCTCTCTTTGTTCACCCAATCGTATTTTCCGTTCATCTGCAGTTTCCTTATCTAGTTGTTTTTTTCCTACGCTCTCTTTGTTCACCCAATCGTATTTTCCGTTCATCTGCAGTTTCCTTATCTAGTTGTTTTTTTCCTACGCTCTCTTTGTTCACCCAATCGTATTTTCCGTTCATCTGCAGTTTCCTTATCTAGTTGTTTTTTTCCTACGCTCTCTTTGTTCACCCAATCGTATTTTCCGTTCATCTGCAGTTTCCTTATCTAGTTGTTTTTTTCCTACGCTCTCTTTGTTCACCCAATCGTATTTTCCGTTCATCTGCAGTTTCCTTATCTAGTTGTTTTTTTCCTACGCTCTCTTTGTTCACCCAATCATATTTCCCTTACATCTGCAGTTTCCTTATCTAGTTGTTTTTTTCCTACGCTCTCTTTGTTCACCCAATCATATTTCCCTTACATCTGCAGTTTCCTTATCTAGTTGTTTTTTTCCTACGCTCTCTTTGTTCACCCAATCATATTTCCCTTACATCTGCAGTTTCCTTATCTAGTTGTTTTTTTCCTACGCTCTCTTTGTTCACCCAATCATATTTCCCTTACATCTGCAGTTTCCTTATCTAGTTGTTTTTTTCCTACGCTCTCTTTGTTCACCCAATCGTATTTCCCTTACATCTGCAGTTTCCTTATCTAGTTGTTTTTTTCCTACGCTCTCTTTGTTCACCCAATCGTATTTCCCTTACATCTGCAGTTTCCTTATCTAGTTGTTTTTTTCCTCCGCTTTCTTTTTTCTTCAAAACGTCTTTCTCATTCTTTTGCAGTTCCCTCACCTAGTTGTTTTGTCATACACTTTTTGATAATCCAATCTCGTTTATGTCTTATCTATAGCTTACTTTTATAGTTGCTGTAATCTACAAATGTGTTTATTCTTTAATTGTTGATCGCGTGTTTCTGCTAATTCTATGTTAATAAGTTCTGAAATTATTTCCATGCATCTGAGCTTGGCTGCTCTGTCTGGCTGTATAGTTGTATCTACTGAATCTTTTAGAAAAACTTAAATTGACCATCTGTTATCTGTTGATAATAATAATTGTTGTTCGTGATGTATGTTTATTTTATATGTAGTTAGATTGTAGACTCTTTCCTCGGTCCTCCACAATAATATGAAAAAGTGGAAGAAGATCTTAAGTCATGCAAGAAATAATTTTTAAAATAGTGTCGGGTTCTTCACTATCATCAGTCCGTGCCATTCTTTTTTTTACTCCGTTTATCTAAGTTGCTACTGTCTGTCTGTCTGCTTGCTTGTAAAACGTTGCATCGATTTTTGGACCACTTCCCATCGTCCAATCGAGCTGAAACTTGGGCGGCAGACTTGTGGCGACTAACACTACATTATATTAAATTTTCATTTAAAAAAAAACTTAATAATACTCACATTTTTTGAAAATGTAACGGTTTGTTTTGGTTTTACGTTAAAATAGACGGTCCAACTTTTACTGGTTGGTCGTAACAAAGCTAGAAAAAAAAAGGATGCGCTGAGATTATTTTTATGACGTCATCAAACTTTGCGCTCTAGCTTTGTGAATAAAGGGACAAAATTAATTCATGTGTACATTTGTGTCGCATTTTAAAATTTGCGGGCGATGTTTTTGATAAATCCGTACTCATGTTTCATTTCTAGAAGTCAATCAACTATTTAATTACATGATGGTAAACTTAGTTTACAAAGAAAAGGAGTATAATAAAAACTTGTTTTTTATGGGTTCGTTTTTTCAAGTTTAAAATAGGATTATTCTTTTTTTCTTTCCTGAAGTTGAAAATGTTATAACTTTAAAGACTGTATAAACTACTTGTCATCACAACTATGCAATTAAATATATACATTTTAATGTATTCCACAGCTTTAAATGTTCCCTAATTGTTTAATGTATTGGTAAGGGCTAAATTATCTTGGTCTCTTTCAAACATATAAACTATCAAACTATATTTTCCTTTTTTTACTTCCTTTATTGTAAGTTGTAATTTCTGTCTGTCTGTCTGGTTGCAAGAAATCGTTGTGCAAGAATTGGCTTCGATTTTTCGACCACTTTCCGTAGTTCAATCAAGCTGAAATTTGGACAGCTGACTTGTGGCGATTAACAATACATTCTATCAAATTTTCAGTTAAAACAACTTTATAATACTACACTTATGACAATATTCATTTCTTAAATGAAAGTATAAGAAACATTTTGGTTTCACTTTAAAAATGCCTGTGCAACTTTTTATAGTTTTTCGGCGCAAAGCTAGAAAAAAAAATTATGCGCTAAGATTATTTTTAGAACAATTCATATGGAGTAAGGAGATATTTTTGAGATTTGCGACACAGATATTTTTCTCTACGTTTCATTTGCATTAGTCAATCAATTATTTAATAACATGATGGTAAACTTGGTTTGCAAATAAAGGGAGTATAATAAAAACTTCGTTTTTATGGTTTTCTTGTTTAAATTGATGTTACATTTTCTTGTTGATTATATTTAATTGCGCGGCGAAAATGGTAACGATTTAAATGCATTAAAACGGGAATTACCGAAGCGCTGAGAGTAAATAAAAGTAGTCTTGACTGTGACGTCATAAGAGTTGTATTGAACGCGGTGGCGCTATATGGGGAATCCAATGACATGTTTTTTCCCCTTTAGCCGAATATACAAGCTATTTTTAAAATTGTTCAGTGGTTTTTCCGAAAATTGAGGGTCAAGCAGACGTTCAAAAGAAAAGAGATTGATCTAAAACGCAATTTCTCACCAGAATTCATCAATAGGAAAATTCCCACGAACATCGTTGTTTTCGAGAACGCTGACACAAACAATCAAATATACAAACAATGTTTTCTCTTTTAATATTATTAGAATATTGGGGTGACCTATCTGAGATCGGTTTTTATAGGCTGGAATTAATAATACAAATGTCATGTATTATCATAGTAATATTGTTAGAATATATGATACTTTTCTTTAACATCAAAGATCTTTAAAACAATAGAAAAATTGTAAACAATAATATACATGTATATTATTAAAAGAGACTGTCTGTCTAGTGTTTCGTATGAATAGCCTAAAGCATGATGCTGCAATAATGTTAACAAAGCAAACTGAATGATAGTGTTAAGAAAGAAATCAAAATGCAACTAAAACTAATAAAAAAACATACAAATAACAACCAGGAGCCCAGGTCTATGCACATAATTCAACTATTAACCTACCGATAATGTTGCATCTTACGTTCAAGTCCATATTTTGGCTGTTATGTTAAATTAAGAAGAGCAAAGTATTGACCCGAAATGGCATATACCTGTAGGGCATCCCTTTCCTAAGTATGAATTCGCAGCGTCATTATAATTCACAATGTTTATATTGGTCAACGTTGCCAAAGCTCTCCTTGAAAGTGCAACCATCTAAAGCTGTAACACTAAAATGTTGTGTCATGTTATAGCACCTAGGCAGTCGTGTTTCTCCAAAGCACCTTGTAACATACTCTATATAAAAAAAAGAGTACAGACCCATCTCCTATGAGTCAAATAATTGATCTACATTGTGGTCCAAGGTTAGTACAGCCGGGGATGGGATGGGAAATAAGCACCCATTCCTCTCGAAATATCCCCAAGGCTTGCTTCTCAAATGACCAAAGTCCAACGCCTGGCCATGTTTCAGCTAACAATAGAAGGGGTAACGGTGGGCCACTGGCGTCTTAAAACCAGTAGCTTTGGGAAGATGGGGTTCTTAAAGATAGCTCATCTATGTGATGAAAACTGCGATTTCAAACCTCCGCTGCCTCGCAGTTACACCTGTCAATCGAGACGCTAAGGGAGTAAACCATAACATAAAATCAGGAGATGGAGTCCTTAAGGCAGTCTTATAGCGAACACGCTATCTCTCTGGCAACTCCTGCGACTCAGATGGCCCCTTGTATTTACCAGTCTAACTGTTCCCCTGGAATCACCATCAGCGTGAAGAGAGAGGGCCTGTTTGGACGACAGCTGGCCCTTTAAAAGCATTGCCTATTCTATCGCCTCCTTGTCTACTTCCTTCACTCAGTCAGAGGTGCGAAAGGGCACGTAAGTCGCAGAAACCAACCTCACAGAAGTGAGCCTGGAGAAAAGCGAGGCTCAGGGGAAAATTAGATTACGCCATCGACCCTTGAGGACCGACGCATGCCGTATATTGATATCAATGATTACTGACGCGAACCATCTATATATCTGGAAAACTCAAAATATTGTTTGAGCTAGAATCGAAATAAGGATTATTGTAATTACAATTTAATATTATGTCTCTAGAATTCCAATTCAAATATTGCTTTATATTGGCTTAAAGAAACAAATGATTTTCCAATTAGAAACATAATATATAATTTAATTGTTGTTTAATATTTGATTTTTCTAATCTTGATTGTTTTTCACAATTTACACGTAACCATGTTTTTTCGACAGGTTGATTATTACATGTATAATGATCACTTTCCTAATGGCCTAAAAAAAACTACAATGGACATACTAAAGGTATTATTAGCTTGAGAAATGTATCTGGTGTTGTGTTATAAGTCCATTGTACCAGTATTATTTTATAAGATTATTGCTTTAAAGGGTGATTTTTACAGACGTTCCTTCTAGATAGAAGATTTTTACGTCCTAGACCCAAAACTCTTGCAGGGCGGCAGAGATTGGTCTGTGGCTGTATAAAAAAGAGTCTGTGCCATTAATCTTAAAAGTCCGGTGTATTAACCGCACGACCATACAGCCTCACTGTGTAAAAGTACGTCTTCTAGTCTCTAGCTTGGTGTAACAACTATTCTTTATTCTCATTATCAACCTTTTATAGCACATTACATTAGCACATCACAGTCATTCACTCTATATTCATACACCTCCACGAGACACCCATGAACAAAACACACTGTTCAGCCAGACACTTAAACAATAACACAGAGCTATCAGGTCACTTTGTCCGGTCAACACATTACAATAAAAAAGTCAGATTTGTGTCACTAAGTCTCCGTCAGTTTATAATAAAATTATTCCGTCCCTTAATTAAACACTCACAGTTACATAGTCAATATTACCGTCACACACAGATTGCTTGGAATGTCCTTATTTCATTACCGGTAAAGACTATTATTGGTTCCGGCGTATCGAGGTTGTCCCTAGTAATACCCTGCTCAGAATCGGAATGGAAAAATTATAATAAGCATACGTTTTTTTTTTTAGATTAAGGATGTATCAGTTTTTATCTCACGCACGCACACTAACTTATGTGTATTAAGAACAGCGTCAGCAACTAGATCTATATCTTAAATCCACAATATCGACAAATGTAAAATCAACAAATTGAAAAACTCGTTTTAATTAAACTTCAATTTTGACATCATAGCTGTAACAGGTTGGGTCTAGGGGTATGATTAGTAGATTAATTCTTATGGATTCTCAAGTCGACTAATTACTTTTCAATGAACAAAAACTCTTTAATTCAATAAAACAAGTACATAACAACTGAAAAACAACTGCACAGCACGACGACGTATAAAGTAAGCTCACGAGCCCTCGTGACATATTCACACACTAGCCAGTCACTGGCCTCAACCAATGAAAGTAGAGGTCAGCTATAAGGGGATAGCTGGGAAAAGAGGGCAAAGTACGTAATACCCTATTATCCGGGTAGAAAAATTTTTTTTTTTTAATCTTAAACTAAATACTTTTTTTTAAATACAAATATCTCAAGGTACAGGAACAAAAGTATGTGACAATAATAGGGGTAAAATTTATGAGAACATAAGGAAGAAAGTGTGACATTATTAATTAAACACAGCAGTGTAAACATAACGCACAAAAGCATATAATAGTAGAATTAACTTAATAAAAGAGAAAAACTTAAAGACCAAGTGAACAGGTTTCCGTGTCAATCGCGCAAACTATTTTAATGTGTGAATTTAGTATCCAAATGCTAAAAAAATCATTTTTACAAAATGTTGAACTCAAATTTCAAGTAATTAGCTCAATATTATCATTTAAATGTGTGTTTTTTGGGAGATGAAGTAAACAAATCTCGTAGCCATTCGAGATTTGCAATTTCTTGTCAACACACTGTCGTGACGTCACACAAAGGTGAAAAACTTCATAGTGTACAGTTCTCTGACTCGGAACTAGTTTGTTGTTTTTTTGTTCGAAAATGGTTCGATACTGTGGTTTTTCACCAGGAATAAGTTTCTGTCAATGCCTGAAGAGAAAATTCGGTACAATCTGTTAGACCTATTATAGATTACTCCTTGGTGCAGTATCCAGTATATTTCTATATAATGCATTTACCGGTAGCGGTTCTAGATAAATCATCTACTAAATCCAAGCCCTAAACCAACCAAAACAAGAGGAGCTGTACAGAAAATAGAGCATTTAAGTTTAAATTAAAAGTAAGTTTTTAAAATAAAAAAATATAGGCCTACTATCTATTAGTTTTAAGATTAGTATTTGATAAGGCCTAGGACTTTAATTAAGTTAAATAAGTTTTATAGCTTATTACTAACTAGGCTAACTAGTTATTATTACTTGTAACTTGTACTTACTTGTAGCCTACTACTAATAATTAGGCCTAAGCCTACTACTTTAAAATATTAAACTTTAAACATATTTATTTGTAGGCCTACTGGTAGTATTTTTTTAAAATTATGATTAGTACTAGACTACACTCCTACACACTACACAGTGACAGTAGGCCTAGTATTGAGTATTTATTATTAAACGTTAGGCCTAGTTTTTTTTTTAAATCAAGTTAGGCCATGTTATTATAATTATTATAGTATAAAAATTGGAGAAATTTTAACTAATAGCCCAATTATATTATATTAGATTTATTAAACTAAAATTTAATTTCAGGTTTTATCAGAAATGGATTTTTCTGGCGCCTCAGGCTCAAACTCAAGTCTGCCACTGCATGTATTAACGCTGCTGTACCAAGCAAAGCCTCGGTTACTAAAATGGTATGCTAAAATCAACAATAAATGATGTTAATGGAAAATACATTTAATTTTTTATTATAATATAGGCCTATATATTTTATTATTAAATGCATTCTTGCTTTCCAGTAGGTAGGCCCAACACCACATTATATCAATAGCCAATAGTGAAAAAGCTTGGATGTGAATGGTACTTGTGTGCCTGTTGGGTGGTAGTAGTGTTTTAAAATGTTCAATGATTAATAATTCAAGCTTTTTTTTATATACAACACTAAAATTTAATTTCAGGTTTTATCAGAAATTGATTTTTCCCGAACCTTGGATTCAAGGCGGCCAATTGCACATATTATTAATACTGCTGTACAAAGCAATGCTTCTGAAACTAAAGTGGTATGTAGTAACATCAACTACAAATAACGATGATAATACAAAATTAATTTAATTATAATATATATGTAGGCCTAATCATGACTAAGTGAACATTTTTTTAAATGTTAAATGTATAATACTTAAATAAACTTTGGAGTCGGTTGTAGAACTATGGACTATTGGATTAAAAAAATGTATCATCTAGAAATTGTGTGTATGAGGGCACATAGAGATCAGGTTTCATTTTTTGTTGTTTATGAAGAGTTCCGAACCCCTACACAGAAGGCATATAATGGCTTATATTGAGAAATATATTAATCATTGCAATGATAGTGAGAAGTTAGGACATCATTTTTCTTTTGGCCTATAATACTATAATAATATAATCATATTGTTTTTTAAATTTCAGGTTTTAACAGAAATAGGTTCACGTCTGTCTTTTAAAAACATTACTGCCATACAAAACAATGCGCCTGAAATTATGGTAATTTACATCAACCTCAAATCATTTCAGTTAAATTAGTGATACGTTAAGGTGTTTTAATTATAAAGCTGATGCACTTTAAAATAAAAAGGTTTAATATATAGTACTGGTATTGAAAAGAAGGGAATATATTTAAACATATTTAAATATATAATGAATAATAATAAATAATGTAACAAATTTTGAAGTTTGTAGAAGGTGTAGAAATGATTTTTTAAAATATATTGTTTAGAATTCTCAAGTTGATGAGGAGTGTGTGAACCCTGCCAATGATGGTGAGAAGAATGATACATTGATACCTGGGCCTTTGGTGTTAAAGGTAGGCATATATTTTTTCTTGCTAAGACAAAATAGTATTGAATTTCCCTACATACCGGTAATTCATTTTATGTTTGCCCTTTTTGTATGAGTAAAATGTAAATGTAAATTACTAATTTTAAAACTGGCTATATTGTTAATTATCTGTTTGATCTAAATCATTTGGGAATTTATGAACTCATGATTATACTTCTTAATTTGTCATAGGAAACAAGTAAGAAACGATGCAAGAAAAGTGGAATTACTTCAGTTAACATACCACCTCACAAAGCCAATGGGAACAGCTTGAAATCCACAAAGACAGAAATTGTACCTCAAGAATGTTCGACACCCACAAAAGCGTAAAATTGCTACTGATTTTAATCATAGCTTTTTAAGCTTAGAAAATTCCTTCACACAACTCTTGTGACTTGAATTATTCTGATTAAAGTATTTTTAACTTACAGATAACTTATTAATGTCATTTATCATAGCTTTTAAAAAAATAGATTTTGATAATGATTTCCTATATTCTATTTCATAGTTTAATGTAATAATTTGTTTCTAAAATGTTTCTTAAGCTTGATGGCAAATATGTCACATTTTAAAAACCTTTGTATTTGTACACAAGGGATTGGCTTTAACTTTATGATGATGGTAATGATATTATAGTTGTTTTTGACTATTGCATTGAGTAATACTAAAAAATACATTAAACTTACAATTACATTACAATTTTGTATTTAAAGTTATGCATAAAGCACAACAATTATTTTTAAATGTTTATTAACATCATTTATCTAATGAAAATGGGTAGTGTATTTACATGCAAAGATAGTAATTTTAAAAATATAAGAAATGAAACTTGGCTTAAAAATAAATTACATTTATTTAAATTCTTAAACATCGAGGATATTTAAATTTAAACCCAGTGTACACTTCGCTTGGAAATTTTTTCTTATTTTTTTAACCACACAGGCGGGTAGTACCAGTCTTGTTCTTCTGTCTAGTCCTTGCCATATCCATCTGGCAAACAGTTTGTATGCTACATATCTGTATTTTCTGAAAAATGTAACAATACTTATTACTTATTGTTAAATATGTATTCTTTTTTTTACAAATAATTAACAATACTTTGAATTAGTACCTGTCATTGTGCTTGTTTGTTTTTTTATCTTAAAATTTGTAATTAAAATATTACAATAAACAATAGCATTTGTTTTTTTCAAATATTGAATGAGGTTAAGACTATGCACCTTATTTTAATTTTTTTAAATATCCAGGCTGCAAAGTTTTAGAAAATTTAAAGCAATAGGCCTTATATTCAGGCTTAAATACCTGTGTATGTCCCTCGGATCTGGTCAATACTTAGTCAATAGCCATTGTCTTCACAATATTGAAGGAATGCTATCTCTAGAACTGTTATGTTCAAGAATGCAGCATTAAAGTCAGGGTGGCCTGTAATGCAGCTTACTTTGGTCACTTCTGGATGATTAGCTCTTCATCATGGCAGCATTTTCGTTCTGCCTTGGCCGCTGGTATTCGACAATTTAAACATGCACACCTGTTAAAAAAAAATGCCTTTAAGTACCGATACTGGTATATTAAATTTAAATTGATGATGAGATATTATAATTATATTATATAAATATAATTAATAAAATTAATCTTTACTAATGTACCGGGTATGTATAAAAGTTAATTATGCTCATATTATGAGCACAATTTATTATGAGTCATAATAAATAGTAATAACATTGGGAGACATAACCTTATTAATATTAATGCTTAATAAAAGTAAGTAAAAGGGGGGGGGGGGCGTAGGATTTTTATTATACTTATAGCGCCAAAAACCTAAGCCATAGCCTACATCTTTGATTCTTTGCTTATACTACCTACCATAGCCCATCTCAGACAGAAAAACTAATTCATTATTAAAGACATATTAATATTAGGAAGTAACTTTTATAAGATAGGCCTATGGCAGTAAAATTTATTCCATTTTTCCATTATTGGCATTTACCCGTAGGCCTAAGCGCTAAGCCTAAGGGTGTTTCATATAATTATATAGAGCCTATATAAAATATAGGATTAGCCTATATAGAAGGAACATCTGTAATGAATAAGATATGATACTGATAGTAGGCCTACTGTAGTAAATTATAACTTTTTCTATTATTATTATATCTAGAGTCTAGGCCCTAAGTCTAAGTCGACTAAGTAAATTGTAAAGGCTGGGTGACAGTGGGTGATGTCACTGATGTGGCTAGGATCTTAAGTAAATTATATATTTATACGACACAAAATAATTACCATAGGTTATTTTCCAGCTCTTACTCCTCCAATACATCTTCTGTATCGTTTAAAATTGTTACACAGCTGTCTTCGGATTCGCTATGTTCACTTGAACTTGAATTATGTTGGGGATCATAAGAGTAGGGATTTAACGTAGCCATACTTTGTTTACTCCTTTACTTAACGTCACTTCCGGTTTAGGCTGAATGAAATGCGTAAATGAACTATTCCAAATCTCGTCGCTTCGGACCCCTTTAAAATACATTTTTCAAATACAAAGACCTTTTTTTGAAATCTCAAACTTTCAGCAATATATTTTTATACTATTTACTGTCTAAATCAACTGTTAACTCAATTTTTATAAAAAGCTCTTCAGTTGGTCTTTAACATAAACCATTTAGGTCAAAATAAAAGGGGCATAACTTTAGAAGTTATCAGTATTCTCCCTTGTCATTGTACAATAATAAATTCGGTGAAGCGTGAAAAACATTTTTTTTATACACACTGAAAAATGACCGAGGTCAAAACAAAATGGGAAGAAAAAATAAAAAATAAAATACAGTAATACATTATTCAGACGAACTCTGGCAAGACAAGAAATATCATAGCTTAATTCTAGACAAAAAACAACAATCTCATTCTTCATTGAAAAATCAATACAATGCAATAATTTTCATTATTTAAAAGTTAACTCCACCCGCGTCCATTTAATTCTGAACTAAACATCTTTTGTCATTGTCAATAACTTCATAACAATAAAAACTACAATCAACTCAACCGACAATCAATTCAACCGCGGCGACACTTCCCGTATTGAAATTAAATTTCTTTCCATTCATAAAAATGTAGCTCTGACAAAACAAAAATTTACTTTTATACTATCTCTGTAGCATAAGCTTCCCACAGTTAAAGATAGTTAATGCTTGACCCAATTACGGTCTCAGCTCTAGGACAGTTTAATTTTCAATTTTAAGCCTGCTGGCCGTCTTTCTAACTACAAATTAGATAACTGTTGACCCCAATTCCTAGAATCAAACAATACTCTCCTTCTCTCTCTCACGTTTTTTTTCCTATCTCTCTATCAGTATCATTCTACTCTCTCTTTCTAATGCAAATTAACCACATCACCTCTTAAGGTAAAAAAAAATATCTACGCGATAATAAGTTTTCGACAATTAATGAGCATTATAGATTTAATAAACTTACGACTATAATTATAGTATAACATCAAAATTACATAAATTTTTGTTAAATTTAATAAATTAAACTTTGTAAGTGAAAGAATGAAGCTAGTTTATAGAAAATTCATTTATAAATACAATTTCTATGATATCAGTGACATTTTTCTAATTGCGTCATCAATTTCTGTGCACACTCTTTTTTTGTATAGAACATACATTCTTAGTTTAAACATTTCATCTTCATTAAGACATGAATATTATTCAAAATACTAGTCGATTTACTTAATCAACCAAAAAACAAAATATAAGCATCCAACAACATACAGACAAAATCTTGATATCAATTAGTCAGTAATTACATCTTATAGACTTTAGAAAACTTAATAATTCTTAGGTAGCAGAAAAAGCATAATGTTGTTGTTTTTTTTTTCAAACATAAGTTAACATAAGACAAATATGTGTAAGTGCTCAAGGTCTACCCATTTCCTTGTCATCAATACAATTCACAATACAGTTTTAGTTACTGCATTTAGCTTGCGGTAATCAGTACAAAGCGGGTTGATTTATCTGCTTTTGGAACTATGAGACATGGTGAACTCCAATCGCTACAGCTTTGGGTGATGATATCTTTATCTAACATGTATTGGATCTCTTTCTGAATAATAGCTAACTGGTTAGGGTTAACACTATACGGGTGTTGTTTTATGGGAGAAATATTCTCATTCAAAATGACATCATTTTCTACCAGGTGTGTTCTAGTAAGAACATCCTTGAATAACATAGGGTATTCTAGAATAATGGACTTGATGACATTACTTTCTGACATTTTTAAATGTTTTAGTTTTTCATCAATGTTATCAAGCACAGTGGAGTTTTTTAGTTTACACCCACTAAATTTATGGTCAATTTCACTGTGTTGTTCGTCAGGCTCAACAAAAACAGGTGACATGGGGTGAGTTGGAGGGAAATGTTTACCTTCCATAGTTTCCTTACCCACATAAGGTTTGATCATGTAGTTGACCTCACTGACCTTTGAGTCTACTTCGTATGGACCGAAGTATTTAGCAGAAAGGGGGTGAGTGTTGGTGGGGAGAAATAACAACACTTTTTCCCCCGGCGCAAATGTGCGAACTCATGATTTTTTATAAAAAACAGGTTTCATTTTGCTCTGGGCTTGGTTTAAATTGTCTTTAGCAAATACAAAAGAATTGAACAATTGATTTTTAAACTTATCTACATAGTCAATGAGTCCTCTTGTCTCGGTTTGTTCATCTGTCCAGGCTTCTTTAAGCAGTTTTAATGGACCTCTGACGGTGTGTCCAAAAACCAACTCGAATGTACTTAAGTCCAGGGACTCTTGTATCGCTTCACGGGCAGCAAAGAGCACATATGGCACTCCTTTGTTCCAATCTTTCTAATGGTCATGGCAATAAGTTTTTAACATTGTCTTTAAGGTTTGGTGGAAACGCTCTAGCGCTCCCTGGCTTTCTGGGTGATATGCCGTTGACATTTTATGTTGTATCTTCAATCGATCTAGAACTTGTTGAAAAAGTTTGGAAGTAAAATTGGTTCCTTGGTCGGTTGGCACCGATTTAGGTAGACCATACAGGGTGAAAAACTCGGTTAACGCCTCTGCTATTTTCTCTGCGTTTATACTGCGAAGGGGCACCGCTTCTGGATACCTAGTTGCGGTACACATCATAGTCAGCAAGTATTGGTGACCTGATTTAGTTTTGGGAAGGGGTCCCACGCAGTCGATGATAATATGCGAGAAAGGTTCGCCAAAAGCAGGGATGGGCTGTAGTGGCGCAACTGGTATTGTCCTGTTTGGCTTGCCTATGAGTTGTCATGATTCGCACGATTTACAGTAGGCGGTGACGTCACGTTTCAACCCAGGCCAATAAAAGTGGGGCAATATCCGTTGATATGTTTTGTTTATCCCCAAATGACCCGAAAAGGGCGAGTCATGCGCTACCTCAAGAATGTCCTCTCTGTACCTCACCGGAACCACGATTTGCTCCACCACTCTCCAGTTATCATCCGGCGCCGCATCCCGAGGTCTCCCACTCCTCATCAGCATTCCACCACGTACAAAATATTGCACAGGGACATCTCTCACGTCAGACTCAGCCACAACACTCTCACGCAGCTTCTCCAGCTCTGTATCTTTCTATTGTTCTTGGATTAGTTGCTGCCTAGGAGATAACTTATCTCCTCTGCTGTCTACAGGTGGTTCTACCAACCTGGAAAAGAAGGTAGCTTCCAAGTCGATTTCGCTCCGAGTATTGTCATTTTTGGCAGGCCCAACAGGCGCCTTGTCCCTATTGTCTTTTTGATTCATGCATCGGGTGATGGCACAAATAGGGTACAGTTCAGTATCATTTACTTCTTTACTGTTGACTTCAGGATCATGAGTCACTATCAGTTCAGGCTTTACACAGCCTTTTGCTAAGTCATTTCCAATTATGACAGAGATTCCGTCAAATGGAAGTGTAGGTTTATCTCCTACAATCACTGGACCGGAAATAAGTTCGGACGTAAGATGAATGCGTTGAAGCGGAATTTCCACGTGTCGCATCTCAGTGTCTTTTATTAGTACCTTTTGTCCAGTATATGTTTGTTCAGAGAGTGATAATATACCCTCTAGACTCAGGGACATAGTTTCACCGGTATCTTTTAGGATTTTAACTGGTATTTGTAGCTTAGTTTTATCTTCAGATGTAAATGGCGAAAATTCGTCAAGAGTTGAAGTTTCTATCTTCTTTTCAAATGAAGTTTCTATCTTTTTTTCAGCACACTGGTTTACCTTACCAGGTTCTACCTTTGTAGTTATTTCTCTATTATCTGAGATCGATATGTAGCCTTTAGATATAAAAGGTGACAATTCTTTAATTGAAGAACTTTCTGAGTTATTTTTCTTTCTTTCATCAGCACACTGGATAACCTTGACTGTTTCTACCTTTGTAATAGGTGATTGATGACAGTAGGCTCCCATTTCGTGTTCTGTTTGCTGTGAATCTTTTATGTCGCCTTTAGTTATATAAGGTGACAATTCTTTCATTGATGAACTTTCTGAGTTATTTTTCTTTCTTTCATCAGCACACTGGATAACCTTGCACGTTTCTACCTTTGTATTAGGTTGACGACAGTAGGCTCCCATTTCGTGTTCTGTTTGCTGTGAATCTTTTCTTTTTTTCCATAAACCAACAGTCCTCTAGTGTGTGACCTAGTTTATCGCAGTTCTTACACACAGGCTTTGGCTTTGGCTGACCTTCAATCATATCATAAGCTCCCATTTTATTTTCTGAGTGCTTTGAAACTTTCTGTTTCAGAAACCAACAGTCTTTTCGTGCGTGACCGATTTTATTACAGTTTTGACACACAGGCTGTAGTGTTACACTTTCACTTATCTCAGAAGCTCCGATTTCTTTGTTTGGTTGTTTTAAACCTTTCTTGTTTGTTAACCAGCAGTCTCCTCGTGCGTGACCTACTTTTTTACAATGTTGACACGCGATTTGTTGAGATGTCTCAGTGAGTTTTTTCTGCTGGGTATTTAGGTCGTCGGCGTTCTCTACTGTGGGTTTTCTAAACATCTTTCCATGACTTTTTGGTACCGATTCGTATCTTCTAATGATGGCTTCTTTGATATATTGGTAATTATCAAACTCTTCGTCTTTCAATAAAACTATGACCTTTCGTGCTTTGCCTTTAGCGACTTTAGTGAGTGCTTGTCTGACAAGTACAGCCCATTTTTCTTTTGGAAACGGAAAGTCTGTGGCGACTCTTTCAAAACGGACAAAATACTGGTCAACAGGTTCATTTTCATTGAATTTGGGAAATGCATTTTATGTACTTGAAAAGATCATTTATTTGAATCTGTATAGGAACAGCTTTTTGTTTTACCTGGTTTTGTGCCATTCTTTCTTCTATAGCCAGTTTGGCTAATCTTTCTTTCATTGCTAGTTTTTCTTTTCCCATTGCAGTTTCCATTGCTAGTTTTTCTTTTTCCAACCTCTCTTCACTAGCTAGTTCCATTTCAAATTTTGTTAGTTCAATCTTGGCTAACTCCAGTTGAATATTACTTTCTTTGGAGGTAAGATAGTCTGTAATCGGTGATACCTCTGACGTTAGTGGCAATTTCTTTTGCTTTATTAAACAATCGGCTATTTTTCCCACTAGGAGGTTCTTGACGGTGTAACTTCCTCTACTTCTATGTCCAGCAAGTAGGCCACCTCCTTTAAATATTTCATCGACAATGTCTCTAGTCTTTCCATACTTGTTTCACTTAAGAACTCCATTATAATGTAATGTTAATGTTACTCACAGTTTTTCCAGACTACTGCATCAACTGCTTTTTGGACGAGACCCCAATTGTATCGGGTTGGGTCTAGGGGTATGATTAGTAGATTAATTCTTATGGATTCTCAAGTCGACTAATTACTTTTCAATGAACAAAAACTCTTTAATTCAATAAAACAAGTACATAACAACTGAAAAACAACTGCAAAGCACGACGACTTATAAAGTAAGCTCACGTTCCCTCGTGACACATTCACACACTAGCCAGTCACTGGCCTCAACCAATGAAAGTAGAGGTCAGCTATAAGGGGATAGCTGGGAAAAGAGGGCAAAGTACGTAAAATAGCTAATAAATAAGTAATGATCTAACTAATAAGATAGAACATTTTAGTTTTATACTAAAGTTACTTTGGCTGAAGTTCTGTTTCAAAAAGCCTAATGATTTGCTTGACATATAATTACTTCATCAATATGCGGATTTCAAGATTTGTCATTTATTATTACTTCTAAGCACGTGAGGCCGGCTTGTTCAGCGGTTCACTTCTGTACCCATGGGCCTCAAAGACTGGCTAAGTGTGTAAACGGCCGATACGACCACTGTAATGTTATAACGCATCGGGGACAGCTCCATTTGCGGGTCTGAGGCCCATTTTACTGTCGACAGGCCCCGGATTTCGGTAGGGAGGAAACAATGGGTGCAGCAACCACGTCTCACGAACCACCCGGTGCCTGGATGCCTGCACCTATAGTAAGCTTATAGGATTTGTTCTACCGGGTGACAATGCATGTATGCGGCCGAGAAATCACGATAATTATCCTGGGGGAATCCGCAGTTGACTTATAAGCTGGACTGAGGAAACCGTACCCTATTACCGTGTCGTGGGGTGGCTGAAGCCAGGACATAACCTTGGTGTGCCTCCCCCCCCCCCCCCCCATTGGTTCTCATCTACCAACGTTACCACATGGACTATAGATCCCTGCAGGAGATTTGGCCTACAGGACGTATTAATCTTCTATCTAGAATTATCTATATATAATAACATATTTATCTGTTATGTTAATGTATAATTATTCCCTTGTACAGGTATTTTGGCAAAGGACGCTAATTCAGGATTTTGGGTGATTCACAGTATTCCACAATTCCCTCCAGCTAAAGAGACCGGATATTATCCGATTCTTGGAAATGTTTTCAAACATGGACAAATCATAATGTGCATTTCTATTGATAAAGACGCACATAATAACATAGGTAACATTTTTATTTTTGTTATATTATAATGCATACGTTTTATAAAAAAAAAAAAAAAAAATCGGTAGATACAAGTCCTATATAGTTGTATGTTGTTTTTTTTTGCTTCTAAAAAAAAATCGTACATAATATATTTTATAAGCATTTTTGTTGGATTTTTTTTTAAACCTAATTGTACTCAAAATAATAGTAACACCAATAGTTAAATCCCTCTATACACAAGATAAGGGTTTGGCAAACTACGGCACGCGTGCTAGACTTGACCCGCTGATCGATTTTTAATGGCACGCGAAAGGCCCCAAAAGGGCAATTCAAGTTTCTTCTATAAAAAAAGCATTAAAGACTTGTAGGACGTTAGCACGCTGAATTAATTAAAAACATCACTTTGGCACACTATTATCCAAAGGTTCAGACCCCTGCACTAGTTGATAGAAGGAGATAGAGTAAATAGACAAAATTCAAATGACATTAAATACTGCTTTAGAATTACAACAAAATAACAATGCAGAAAGAAATATAAAGACAAAAACACATTCTTATTCCATATGCGGTCATATGCGTAATAAATGCATGCAAGAACTCATTCTTTCCGAGTGGCTTCCGGATCGATGAAGGTTTACCTTTAACAAACCACATTATTTACATCTAATGAAAATTCAAGACTAGATTTAGACAATGGCTGAACCATAGACTAATAAAACACATTGACCGCTTGCTTTGGTATTTCTGCTATCTGATTACTCGAAAGACTGCTTTTCGGAATTCCCGATTCGTATTATACTTTGCACTTCCGTTTTATTGAATCGCTTTGATTTTCTCAATGAAAAGTTAGATTGGATTCGCACCAAGATGGCGGTGATGTTATGACCTCAATGTAACGTCCTTGAGAATTTTGTTGAAAATACGTGCTTATTTAAAGTTTGAAACTTATTAGGAAGTATTTTTTTGTGATTTTAATTATTATTAATTTTTTTTGTAAATAAAACGAAACAGTAAACAAACTAAAACTAGCTACTAAAACTTTGAAAAGCGGCTGGAGCCGCGGGTATATACAAACCCAAACACTTGAAAACATGGAGGGCAGAGAGACAAAACGAAAAAGAAATGAAGATTCGAACAACTATGAAAATACAGAAATATGGCCAAGATTTATTACAATTTCATCTAAAGAAACAGAAAAACCACTAACGAAATTATCACCCTTTGTGATAGAAAAAGCCATAACTGGGATGGCAGGACCACATAAATCTGTAAAGAAATTACGATCTGGACAGATTCTGGTGGAATGCGAAAAAAAAGCGCACTCAAGCAATTTATTAAGAACAATTAGTATGGCAGGAATAGCCATAGAAACAAAAGCCCATGCCTTCCTGAACAGCTCAAAGGGAGTTATAAAATCAAAAGAATTGGAATGATGTACGGAAGATGAATTAACACAAGAATTAAAAAATCAAGGAGTTATCTCAGCTTATAGAATAAAAATAAAAAGAGATAAAAAAGAAATTGCAACTAACACAATAATTTTTTTTAATAAACCAACTCCTCCAAAGGAAATTAGAGCAGGTTTCTTAAACATCAAAATTGAAGACTACATACCAAACCCTATGAGATGTTTTAACTGTCAAAAATTAGGTCACTTGAAAAAACACTGCAAAAGAAATGCTGTCTGCCCACGTTGTGGAAATGAAGGACACAGCTTGGAAACATGCAGTGCAGAAATAAAATGTGTAAATTGTGAAGGAAAACATCTATCATTCTCAAAAACGTGTCCAATATAGATTGAAGAAAAGGATATACAAAAATTAAAAACTCAAAAAAATATAACTTATCAAGATGCAAAGAAATTTATTCTAACACAAAAATCTTTAATAAGTGAAAAGAATTATGCTGGAGCTCTTAAAATAGACACAAAGAAAGTCAAACACGCTGAAACCCAGACACCCAGTTTACCAGAATTGTACTACAAAGACCAAGATGGAACATTACAAAAATGGGAAATAAATGAAATAATATGCACTAAAGAAAAATCAACACAATCAAATATAGAAGAAATGCTTCCAGGAAAAGTTAACCCAGAGAACATATCAAATAAGAATTATATGAAAAAAAAACACGAAAGAAATAAATCAGGTTAAGGACTTAAAATCTAAAGGAACAGGCATGTGAAAAGGATGATTCAATAACTGATTTAAAAATACAAAAAAACAACAATGTCTCAACCTTTAAATTCAGAAACTAGGACACAACAAGAAACGGATAGTAGTACACGGGAGAACGACATGGAAATTATAGAAGAAAATAAAATAGAAAATGACACAATTTCAAAAAACAGTAATCGGAAAACAAACAAGTCTCCACATCAAGCTCAATCTAATATTATAATAAAAACCCTCCAAAAAACCAAATAAAAAAAAATAACGAAAGAAAGAAATTAATATTACAAATATACACTCTTGGATATGAATTCAGAATATAAGAATATTTTACAATGGAACTGTAGAGGACTAAAATACAATATTCCAGAACTACAACTTATTATAACCGAGACAAATCCTATAGTAATTTGTCTACAGGAAATAAAATTAAATACAGAATCATTTGAATTGCGTGGCTGTACCGTTTATCACCAAATACATTCTAAAAAAATTGCATGCGGAGGTACTTCCATATTTATAGCATCCAATATTTTACATAGGAGGATCAATATAAATACCTGCATTCAAGCTGTGGCAGTAAGATTTACATTAATAAAACCATTAACCATATGCTCAATTTATATTCCACCAGATCATACAATACTATATTCTCAACTAGATGATCTAATTAAACAACTCCCACCTCCAATTATACTTATGGGATACTTTAATGCCCATAACCCTATATGGGGAAGTCATAATACAAACCAAAGAGGAAAATTAATTGAAAGATTACTAGAGGAAAGAAATATATGCATTTTTAATGATGGTACTCCGACTTTTTATAGTTCTACGTATTTATCTCCATCTTATCTCGATTTAACAATGGCAGATTCAACTCTATTTACGAACTTTACCTGGAGTGTTTTAGAAAATATTTATTGTTCAGATCATCAGCCTATCCTGCTTACTACCAACTCCAAAATACCAACTCAACAACCATTAACTTTGAACTTTAAAAGAGCAGATTGGAATACATTCAAATTAGAATGCGACAGAATACTCTGTCAAATAAATATACATTCTAATGCTCAAGAACAGTATTCTACATTTTTAAAATCATTATATCAAATTTGTGAACGGACTATACATAAAACAACATCTAAAATAAATAAAAAATAAACCATGGTTCACAAACATTTGTAAAGATAGTAGCTTAGAATTTTCAAGACCAACCCATCTCCAGAAAACTTGAAAGCCTTTAAAATTGAACGAGCAAAAACCCGACAAGTAATCAGAGAACAGAAACGACTTACATGGCAAAATTATATAAACAAAATAAATTCAAACACACCCATAACTAATATTTGGAAAATGATTCGAAAAATTAAAGGAAATACCAAAAAAAAAGTCAAATAAAAAAAATCAAACTGGCTGATGGCACTTATGCAGAAACTACACAAGATATTACAAATGAAATTGGAAAGACCTTTTCAAAAAATTCATCGTCTGAAAATTATACAGACTCCTTTAAAAAAATAAAAAGAGAATTAGTAAAAGAAGCTATACATTTTGAAACAAATATATTTGAATACTACAACTCCCCAATATCAATAAACGAGCTTACGCAATGTATTAAAGAAACCAAAAATACTGCACCAGGCCCAGATACAATTCATAATGAGATTATAAGACAGCTACCAACGTTAACACTGAAAACTCTATTAAAAATTGTTAATGATCTTTGGCAACAAAATATATTTCCTACGGAATGGAGCAAAGCAATTACCATTCCAATACCTAAAGAGAAAAAAGATCATACAGATCCAATAAATTACAGACCAATAGCCCTCACAAATTGTTTCTATAAAATTATGGATAAAATTGTTAATAAACGCTTAATATATTTTCTGGAAAGTAATAACTTAATATCAAAGACTCAATGTGGATTTAGAATAAATCATTCAACAACAGATCATCTCATTAGATTAAAAATATTTATTAGAGAAGCTTTTGTTAGGAAAGAACATGTGATAGCTGTTTTTTTCGATTTAGAAAAGGCGTTTGACACTACATGGAAATATGGAATTTTGAAAGATCTATATTCCTTAGGTTTAAGAGGAAATTTACCAAAATTTATATCAAACTTTCTAAGCAACCGAACATTCCAAGTAAATATTGGAGATTATTTATCAGATACATTTATTCAAGAAGAAGGTGTCCCTCAAGGAAGCGTATTGTCGCCTACACCATTTAATATAAAAATAAACAATATCACTGAATGCTTATTACAGAATACAAAATGTTCTCTATACGTTGATGACTTTGTGATCTATTATAGAGCTAATTGTATGATAGAAATACAGAATCATCTACAACTTCAAGTCAATAAAATAAAAAAATGGACCGAAAAGAATGGATTTAAATTTTCTGCTAAAAAAACAAAAGTAGTGCATTTCTGTCAGATGCACAAAAAACACCCCGACCCTGACTTATACCTTTATAAAAAACAGATTCCTGTAACTACTAACGTCAAATTTTTCGTAGTAACATTTGATAGTAAATTAAATTTCCTGCTACTTATAAAGGAACTAAAATCCAAGTGTCAAAAATCCATAAATCTACTGAAAACTTTAGCAAATACAGATTAGGGAGGAGAGAAAAAAATGTCTACTGAAAATATATAGATCACACATTCGATCAAAATTAGATTATGGATGTTTAGTATACGGATCAGCAAGAACATCTTATCTAAAAATGCTTGATCCTGTACAAAATCAATGTCTACGTCTATGTCTAGGAGCATTTAGAACTACTCTATGTAACAGTTTGCAAATAGAAGCAAAAAAGCCACCACTACAAAATAGAAGACTCAAGCTATCATTACAATATGTACTAAAACTGAAATCCTTACCGAATAATCCAGCGTATTTAAGTGTTTTTCACCCACAAGAAAAAAACAGCTTTACTGAAAACTCAAAATATATACCAACTTTTGGACTTAGAATTGAACAAGAAATGATCGAAACTAAAATTGAATTTAGATTTATAAAAAGATATTATGTACCAAAAACTCCACCATGGCTTTTTGAAATCCTGCCTATAAACTTAGAATTAAACCATAGAAAGAAAAAGGATCCTTGCATGGATATGTTCCAAGAAGTGCTACAAAAATACCCAAATTATGTACAAATATACACAGACGGATCGAAAAATGATACAGCGACATCTTCGGCTGCTCTTACCTCAAATAAAAGTAAAAAAAGAAAATATAATTCCAGTATCTCAATAAATACTGCAGAGGCTTTAGCAATATGCTTGGCATTAGACATTGCAGAGGAATCAGAAAACCAAAATTGTGTTATTTTATCCGATTCGTTATCGTGTCTTACTGCTATGGGAAACTGTAATACCAGGAATATATCTGCCTTGGACATTTTGACAAAATACCAATCATTATATGAAAGAGGCAAACGTGTCGTTTTCTGTTGGGTTCCTGGTCATGCAGGGATAGATGGAAATGAAAAAGCTGACAGAGAGGCTAAAGCCGCCCTGTTGTTATCAGAGAGTATTATCCCAATACAATATCGAGACTTGAAACCTTTAATAATTAAACATGAAAGACAAAAATGGACTAACTTCTTGAAAACCGAATGCAATAAACTGCAGTATTTGGAAAATTCAAAAACCTGGCATGATACAGGCCAACTTGTTCGAAAGGACGCAGTTATTATCTGCAGACTACATACAGGACATACGAAACTAACACATTCGTTTATCTTAAAACGAGAAATGGCCCCAATGTGTGCTTTCTGCAATGCCAACTTAACAGTGTCTCACATTTTGTTGGAATGTAATACATTTGATGACATTCGACGTAAATTCTATTACTGTAGAACAACTCTTCATGAACTTTTCAGCAAAATTAAACCAAAACATATAATAAACTATACATACAACTGTACAACAGAATCTAAAGATATAAGAACAATTAAATGGTTACAAGAGAATAAATGATAACAACGTTATCAAAAAGGCCCTATATAACCTTCGATGTTGATGGGCCGGAAATTCAATAATTCAATTCAACAATTCAATGAAAAGTTAAAATTAAAATCGAAAATACTATACAGCGCAAACATTTAAGAAACAAGGAGGTGCGTAGAAGTAATTTAAGAAAGTACATATAAGCTCTAAAAATAGAGCAAGCGGTCCATCTTATCATAGTCTATGGTTGAACGCAGTACGCAACAATCTTCTTTGCAATATGTAATATATAAGATACTTTATTATCATTTAGAATATTAAGCCACATACTAAGGGAAACTTATTTAATTGTCTATAAATGCGAACTGTAAAAAAAAAAAGATGATAAGAGAAGTAATAAAAAAAAACAGAAAACAAGAAAACGAAGTTTTTATTATACTCCCTTTATTTGCAAACTAAGTTTACCATCATGTAATTACATAATTGATTGACTACAGCAAATGAAACGTACAGAAAAAATATCTGTGTCGCATATCTCAAAAACATCTCCTTACTCCGTATGAATTGTTCTAAAAATAATCTTAGCGCATAATTTTTTTTTCTAGCTTTGCGCCGAAAAAGTATTAAAAAATGCACAGGCATTTTTTACGCGAAATCAAATTTTTTTTATACTTTCCTTTTAAGAAATGAATATTGTCATAAGTGTAGTATTATTAAGTCGTTTTAACTGAAAATTTGATATGATGTATTGTTAGGCGCCAAAAGTCAGCTGTCCAAATTTTAGCTCAATCGGACCACGGGAAGTGGTCGAAAAATCGAAGCCAATTTTCGCACCATTGCGAACAGACAGAAAGACAGACAGAAAATGCAACTTAAAATAAAGGGAGTAAAAATAATGTTTACGTAATGGTGGAAAATAGCACTGAAAATTTGATAAGAATATATTGTCAACGGTTTCACGTCTATTTGCTAGTTTAATGTTTGTCACCGTAACTTTAATTCTGGGTGATACTATTTAGGTATTTTTTTTTATTTCCAGACCAAACAGTCTTAAATTTTTACTACATAACAAATATGGAATATCATACAGAGCAGACTATAATGGACCACTTGCTTTAATATTTTTGCTTTTGATGACTCGAATTACATCTTTTTCAGAATTCCCAATTCCCTTTTGTATGGTACACTTCCGTTTTATTTAATCGCTATGATTTTCGCATGGAAAAGTAAAAATTAAAAATCGAAAGTTGTGTACAGCCGAAACCTTTTTGTTGCCGTAGGAGTGATTTAAGACAGCGTTATTAGCAGCGCACGGAAAAAAGAACATATACCATTAAGCTCTAAAAAAAGAGCAAGCGGACCATCTTGAGATATTGACGTTATAAAAAACGTCCCATAAGTGGGACAGTAGCAACAAATTTATTCTGGGTCAGCTCATGTTTCATGTTTTTCCGTTTAAGTCTTTAAACGGAATCATTTAAGCTCTTAAAGCATTCAACTGACACTTTTATGGTACTAGCCTATGCCGGAAGTTACAAAAGAATATATATTTTATACATTTCTATAAGGGAAAAATATTAGGTCTTCCCCATACCCTTTCAAGCACCGCACAGCTCATGATAAGCATGTTAATAGATTTCTAGTTTTTTTTTAAATAAAACATAATATCTAATCTATCTAATAATTTTCGACGAGAAAAGATTGTGGGTATATTTGTTTGTTTGTTTGTGTTAGCTTTCTCGATAACGGGCCTAACAATTTTCCCATTGATGTATTCTGTTGAGAAAATACGTTTAAGATCAATCTTTATTTCTCATAAAACTCTGCTTGACCCTCGATTTGTTGTAAAACCACTGACCATTTGTAAAATTAGCTTTGTAATCGGGTTAAAAGATACAAAAATGTAATTAGGTTCCCTATATAGCGCGATCACGTTCAATATAATACTTGTGACGTCATAGTCAAGACGACTTTTATTTTTAATGGCGTTTCGGTAATTCTTTACCATTTTCGCCGCGCAATTAAATAAAATCAGCATGACATTGTGCAATCAATATAAAAAAGAAAAGATATGTTTTAACTTTTTTTTTGCGATGCAACTAGTTTATACTTCGCTTTTCTTGAACTGGAAGTGAGCTTTCATAAACATCTTTTAACCACATGCTTTATACACCACGTATTCACGTTTTGTGTCGAATTATATTACACTTGAAAAAAAGAAGGCATGGACTGATGATCAGGGCCCTCACAAGCCTATGTAGCGCCCCAGGCAGTGACGTTGCAAGGGATTTGGGGGCCCGGGGGGCTTGGTCTATTTAGGGGCCCCTGCATTTTGACATTCGACATTATGACATGAGAAAAAACAATTAGGACACTTGTAAGTTGTATATTTCTGGTATTTCTGTACTTGTATCATTCACTCACACATCTCTTCGAGGCGTTCATAAAAAGTACTAAACACTCCAGTACAGCAATTAATAAGTTTATTTACACATATATTTTTATGTTCTCACAATTCATATGAAAATCCATGCACAAGATTATAGATCTATATTCACTCAATTGCATTGCAATACACATAACAGAATTTACAGAATAGATTCACTGATATCTCCAACATTACAAAATCTCCACATAAAAACTACAGCTCCTCTCTCCACAAAAGCTGAATGCCCACTGCCCTCTCCTCTCAAAATCACCTGACCAAGTCAAAGTCATAAAAGTCATGTCTCACTAAAAAGCATGCAGATCTAACAAGAGTTCACAATCTAGATCCTTCTAAACAATACACACACTAGCAATACATGGTCAAAGGGATGTAACCTAAAAAAAAGACACAAACTACTTTCCCTTGCTCATATTAATTTAAATATTTATTAATCACTGACAACACTCCTTTGGGGGCCCCCCTCAAGTAGGGGACCGGGGGGATTTTCGAATTTGGACCCCCCTCCCCCTCCCCTAGCTACGCCACTGGCCCCAGGGCAAAAGTTTCAGCGACGCCCCCTTGCATACTGTAACTGCTTTGTTTAGTACTATATTTAGGTAATATTTGCGCCCACTACAGGTGGTCAGGGGGAGGGGCAGCTAAACTTTCATACAAAGACATGACGCTGATTTATTGTTGCGTGTCCCATGGGAGAGTTTGACCCATAGACGAGCTGAGAGGGGGTAGGAAAGAGGTGAGGGGATGAGGGGGCGATTGGTAGTACCTGGGGGAACATTGTTAGGGTGTTGTTGTTAAGGAGGGGGGGGGTTGAGGCGTTTTGTCTGGCAGGTCATCCGAGCCGTGAGCCTGATAGCAGTGCGTAAATCTCCACTCTTTTGTTCCGCTTGGATGGAGTAAGGGATTTACAATTATTAATTGGGAAAGGTACAGGGCACATTGATAGTAGAAATGGCAAAGTAATATATTATATAGCGTGGATATTGTCACTGACACTATTCTTAGCGATCTTGTCCTGACCAATGTGACATAATTAGAAACGTTGTACTACTAACGTAGCGACTTTTATTCTCTGCTTAACACAATGAATAACTCCAACAAGTCTCTTTTCCGCCAGCAATTTAATAATATTAACAATACATACAGTGTTCATATTTCAGATAAAACCTTCAGCACATTTCCTTTCTACTTCTCTCAACATAAATCTATATTTCAACAGCATACTTCAGATCTCTACAACGATCTTACACACTACACAAAAACAATCCCCTTCTTGGCCGCTCGATAAACACTCTCCCCGGTCACCGTGCTGATCTCTCCTTTGTTTGTTGGTGTTGCCAACTTCTCTTATATATTGGTTAGTGACAGATATATAGTAATATATATACATTTACATAATCACCATTCATTCTGCTAGAAGTGGCTATCTTATATAATGTCTAGATAGGGGAAGTCCAGTTCTAATTATAGATATAGACTACCAAATCACTACATACTTCTTGAGTCTGATTCAGAGTGGTGTTCTATTTTTATCCACCGTCCTATTTATCCGTGGTGCTTTTTATCATCAAAGCGAACCCGGCGCACGGCCGTATCAAACAAAGGTAGAGCCGACCGCGAGTTACCGGTACCACCGGTGGCCAAGTTAAATAAACATTGTCGAGCAATCAAGCCACCGGTGGCCAAATTAAATAAACATTGTCGAGCAATTAAGCCAGGGGCAATACTGAGATAAATGACGACGAAACTTTATCCCCTTGACCGTTTTATTTTTTTGTAATCTTCAAACGTAGAAATCATCAATTAGAATATCACAGACTAATTAAAGTTTTCTTAATGTGTATAATAGATCGTCACAGAAGGGTGCCTTTAAATTAACCATAAGATTGTAATGATTTCGTTATCTTAATAACAACAAATTGTCATTAATGTATTCATAGGTATAACAATAACTTTAATTTCTTTAATGGTTGAACAAGAGATATAGCAGCGAGGCTTTGACAAGGACAACAACAGAGGAAGTGACCTATTAAGTCAGTCCAAATAACGAAACATGATGTTCTCTAATAAACGAAACAATCAGTTCTCAAATCTCACTACTTGAGAGATGCTAAAATGCTAAAATTGTCAGCCATGCACTACATATTGCTTTAGAAAGGATTAAGTGTCTAGGGATTAAGTGTCGGGGGTATAGGTGACTCGAGGTTTAATTGTAGGGGATTAAGTGACCTATCACCAGAGACAACACCTAAAGGTAGACCTAGACTGAGATGGTTGGACGATGTTGAGATGGATCTGCGACAGATCGGGGTATAGGCCTGGAAAAAGAAGGCAATTGATAGGTCCGAGTGGAAGAAGGTTGTGAGGCAGACCAGAGCCGTCCATAGGCTGTAGCGCCAAAGATGATGACGATGGGATAACACGGGTGGAAACACTATATATTCTAAAGTTTATTATGAATATTTTCCTTTACGTGAAAAATTTTTGATTTAATTGTCCTTTACTTCCTTGTGTAGTTTTAAATTTGCTGATATAAATTATTTGATAATTAATAGGATACATAGATACATAGATTACATATATTAAATCTATAGGCCCTATTTAAAATTTAAAAGCGATAGCTTGATGATAAAGTTTATAAAATTGGATTAAAATATTTGTTTCAAAAACAATACCATTAAGATACAATTAATGTTTTAAAAAGAGATAAAAAAAAAATATTGTTGAAATATAGTACCCAAAAGTTATACTTTTTGTTAAATGTTTTTTTTTTTAAATCTTCAATAGATGATATTTTAGGAGCACATGGAAAAAGACACATATATAGTTTTGGTCCTGAATCAAGAACTTTCACCAACAAGCGATCAAAAGATATTTGGGTAGAAGCGTTTTTGTCATCAATCGGAAAATACTTCCTGATATTTTCTAAGCCAACTACAACAATGAACAACCCCATAGGTAAGAAAAAAATGTGGTGGTCTAAATTTACAATGACAAAAGGATTAATCTTTAGAACGAAATAAAAACATAGCCTCTGTCGTGACCAATGATATCATATTACAGAGTAGTAGCCGCTCCACGAATAGTGACACACCATGTTATAAGGCACTTTTCGTAATAAGACACTCCACGTCATGAGGTAGGTACTCGATGTAATGAGGCACTCCACCTTTTAAGAAAAGTCGTGTTATTAGCCATGCCACATTATGTCAATAACATTATTTTATGAGTAGAAATTTTTATTAAAAAAACGCAAAATGGAAACTTGCACCGTAACTGGTGAAATATAAATGGTGCAATCGATGTTTATAGTCTTTTAATTTTTTTCACAGTTTTTTTTATCCCCACTCCAAATCGAGGCTGAAATTCTCGATCGAGACAAAACATGGGTTGCTTATTTTTTACCTATTTTTTTCGTAGATAACTTACAAATATATAACTTCTAGCTATATTCCGTCAATGCATTCAACCAATGTAGGAATAAATAATGCACACCTTTTTATTTTGCTAAGCTAAAATATATTATTTATTCCATGTATAAACAGATATTTACAAAAAAATTGCTGATACATTAGATCAATACATTTGGGTGCAAAGCTGGAGCACAGGAAAACAATACTTTGCAAGATCAAGAAGGGTAATGTAATACGTTTAAAATAATTTATCAACGGATAAGTAGGGACTAGCAATTATAGTGGTTTGCTGAATTTAATCTTGAGTAGCGGATTAATCTTAAAAATCGTGGAAAATATCAAATCTGAAAAAAAAAATATAACCAAATTACGAATAAGCTTTATACTCAATAAACTTATTTAGCAAATATCGTAAATACAGCAATTATCAATGCATTTTATCTTACCTAATTAGATGTTTGACTACTGTAGTGTAGCGTAAATGTGAATGTAGTAATTGGTGCGCAAGAGAATGCACATTGTGAACGCAATAGTGATGACGTCAGTTGTTTTGTGGGTACACATGTTTTGGTTATGAGAGATAGCAACGGGGTTAGTATAGGCTAGTAGTTTGTTGAGGCCGGTTGTATTGATATAGAGGACGGTCTTAATAGTTCATTGTGTGGCTGTTAGAATTACTGTTATATATATATATATGTTATATATTACTATATATATATGTTATATATTACTATATATACATCGCATCCTTGTATATTAGTTGGTAATTAAAGTTTGATTATTGTTTACTACATTGAGAGTTATTATCTGATGTTATTGTTACGCACCCTGAGTATTAAGAGAGCTAGCCGTGGTGAGATAGAAGAATACCTCTATGTGATGTTCATAAATTAAATAGAGAAGACAAGACGTAACATGTAGATATTGATTGTATTAAAAAGAATAGAAAAATGCAAAAGCAATGAAACTTTGTAGAGACATTAGTAGCCTAGAATAAAAAAACAATGATCTATTTCCCTTTGACAAAGAATCTTAAACATATATTACGTACGTTATTAGTTTAATCTTTACATTTAACAATTAATGAATTATTACACTCTTAATTTGCAAATTTGTTTGCTATAAATATTATTTTCTCTGTTGCTAAATGTTAAGAACAGAAGAGTGAGTTGAAGTTATGTCTTTGTAGCGGGTGGTCACCAGGCCTTACAAGACTGTGTGGAACCGATTCACTGCACCGGACCCAAACGAGTTTATGGGACCCATGACATTTAAAATTCAAAACTACAATGGGCAATTATACAAGTAATTTTAATTGTTGATTTGAAGCTGAGAGGAAATACCCAGTAACATTGGACAATCTCATGTGGCGCGGGAGGGGGGGGGGTTCAATTTGTTTTTCTTTGAATGTGATATGTACTTGAACATTTTGCTACATATGTAAAGTACTTTCTAGTTGTAATATAATTATTTCCTAGTATAACATGTGGGATCTATATGCTTGATACCAGAGGCTCTTACAAATATTGTAGCATCACAGGCTTTTACTTATCTTAGTACTATTATTTGTAAGATCAATACAGAAGCTGATGAAAACAATAGATACTATTACAATATATAGCCTATATATACTTGATTAAAACATTGAATAGTTCCGTTAGGCTGTGAAAGACAATGATTGCATTCTAATTATAACTATATGACAATTAAACAAAATAGTCCACAGAACTTTTAGAAAGCAATTCCAGATTTCTAAAAACGTATCTAAAGCAAATGAATTGTCTAGAATAATTTTAGAAAGGAGGGCACAAGCACACTCAAGGGTCCTAGTGGCTACTGTTCAATTTCGTCTAGTGTAAAATCAAATTTCATCATTTTATAATTATTTTTTTTTGTAACAAAAAAATAATAATTATACATTTCGGTAATTCCGTTTGCGCTAAAGGTTAGAAACAAACAGATTGTCAAATATATTACTGTTAGGGTGATTTTATTCGCTAAAATCTCATTTAATCTACCAAATTCGGTACACAATTGGCTTATTTTTTAAGTCAAACTTGAACCAATATAATGCAATTATAGTATGGTATAAGGGTTATGACGTTACAATCGTATAATAAAAATTAGGATACCCTTTAAAGGTATTGAACTCTCCCCAATACTCTTCAGTATTGACTTAGAAAGGATCATGACGGATGCACTGGATGACCACGTCGGGAAAGTCAGCATCGGTGGGAGACCAGTCACCAATCTTCGCTTTGCCGATGACATAGATGGTTTAGCTGGCAGTGAAGATGAAATGAGGAAGTTAAAAGCCAAACTAGAGAAAATATCAACGGCGTTTGGCATGGAAAGCAACTCTGAAAAGATCCAAGGCTATGGTAAACAAAGATTTTGAATTCGAAATACAAGTGGGCGGTTAGAAGCTGGAGAAAGTCTCCTCCTTCAAATATCTGGGATCCAAAACATTCGATGTAGTGTCCAAGCCGGAATTTCTTGTAAAAATAGCCCAGACAACTGCTGCAATTTGCAAGCTAAAAAACATCTGAAGAAAGCAAGAAAATGCCCCTTTACTCGAGGATACGACTACTGTTCTTTCTCGCGATGGCAGTTTTTATGTAGGGCTGACACTTACAGCAGATCTCCCGAAAAGAATCAGAGTACTGGAAATGAGATGTTTCCGTAATATTTAAAAATCTCCTACAAAAATCGCGTTACAAATGAGGATGTCCGTGAGCGAAACACCAACGTCATCGATCCTTATGAGGATCTAATCAGAACCTGTAAATAAATAAAAAAATCAGATGGTACGGGCATGTGATAAGATCCGAAGGGCTGACGAAAACCATCCTGCAGAGAAGAGTGCAGGGTGGAAGAAAGAGAGGCAGGCAGAAGTGACGATGGGAGGATGACATCAGGTAGTGGACTGGCTTACCTCTTGTGGATTCCCAAAAGGCGGTGCAGAACCGAGACGAATGGCATACAATCAGTCAAAAATGGTGCCACAACGACCATCACTCGGGTTATGGGATAGGTGAAGGTGAATATGTGCCCTAATAATCATAATACATTGAAATAAGTACATATCTACTCACCCTTTGGTGTCTATTAATTGATTCAGACTGAGTGTTTATAACATTTTAGTGTTGAATACGAAAAAGAAACGTAATACAATAGTGACGTTTTTATTTATTATTATTATTATTTTTTATTTTTTTATTTTTAACTCTTTATTAAAATACAGCGTTAAATACGTTCTAATCTAAGGTATATTTGACTGTTTTTGTTTTCACTAAAACATCTTTGACCTTATTTATAATATTAATATTATTTAATTTGCTAACGAAAACTATTTATTTCTTCATAATGTTTAAAAATAATGCTTTTTAAAAATATTATCTAGGTGAAAGATATAAAAATGATAGAACTACTTCCCGATTATCCTCACCTGGATACAAAAGATCATTCTAAATGGGCAATAACGATGCCAAGAAAGGTAACGACAAAAGATGCATCATAAGCATAGTCACCTGTCTAATTATGCGTAAAACAACTATTTTTATCGTATTTTAGATTCTTACATATTGAGACAGATTAAGTATTACTTTAATAATAAAATACGTTTGTTACAAAAGATTTGAGATTTCAAAGCCTTATATTACACATTCAAACATCCAAGTCTAGATCTAGGTCATTTCAGAAAATCATTTTTTTTCGTTTCCCGGTTTTTCTCATTATTCTATTTTTTTCATTTATTTTCAATTTTTCGGTAATTTTCATCGTAAAAGGTTGAAACTTGGCATTTTTCTTTAACACTATGTTTTCTTTAATTCCTTGCATAAACATGATTTATTTCTATTTTGTAATAGGTAATTTAATTTTTTTAATGCTGTATAAGTAGATAATGTATAACATTTAAAATAATAAAGCTATCAACAAAATCATGCATTAAAGATATTTAATATAAAGTCAAAGCAATGAAAGAAAACATAATATAAGAACTTTAAAATAAATAGTTTATCGTACATTTTTATGGTAGATATGGCAAAAAAAATATTGAAGACATTTTTTACCCCAAGTATAAATAAAAAACACAGCCAAATCTGATAGGGTAAACTAAATTTAAAAACAAAAATAGGTGCTTAACCTAACTAAACGAATAGGCTAATATCATATTATTCAGTTTTAAACCCTGAATATTAGAGACACACAATGTACATAATGTTACTTGAAAAAAAAAATACAATTATCGGTTAAACATTGAAAACATACTTTTTTTTGCCAGAAAAATATTAATGTATTAAGCTAAATGACATCCAAAAGTGGGTATATACATGAGCTTGGATTGGTTTTGTTCACTTCAAAAGTTACAGGGGGTACTCTGTGAGATTGCAGGGACACTAATGGGTATGTGTATTTTTGTTAATTGGATAGGTTAAACTAGGAAATAGATTTTAAGTATTTTAACGTTAAATGGGTGGCTCTAAATAGTGTAAGACTATGTCAACATGACGAAAGCACTTGTTTTACCCACATACATAGTGCATTTTCTTAAAAAAAAAAAAATATCTTACGACTAGCAACAACGACACTAAAATGATTAATTTATCGTACACTACAAAACAAAAAGTAATCAAGATATTCAAATGAAATTTTGCACATATTCTCTTTAATATCTGTTTGTAGCGTGGCGGGCACTCTACGTGGCTATTTGGCTCGTGTAGAGGCTGATTATTGTGATGTCACAGTGAAGTTTGGGCCTTAGAATTATTTATATTTTAGTCCGTTATCCCGCTTGGCTGGCGGGTGCTGTAAGCCTATTGAATAGAAAAATTTTTACTACTATATGACACGAGTGCTAATATATGAGCAGACACAAGAACAATGATTGATTCAATGCTGGGATGAGTTTCAAATACTGTTTATTTAGGCATAAACGATAGATGGCAGAAGTTAATCCACAACACAAATTTACAGTGTAAACAGTATATATTTGGAGTGACCGAAGACAGGACTGTTGCGTTCCGTGTCTAAGGCTCCAATACCCGTTTCTTATGTCTATCTTAATCTTAAACCAAGAAGTGCCCTCTGTGGGGGTAGGGGCAATGGGGAGGGGGGAGAAGAGGGCGGTCAGGGGAGGGATACAAAAGCTCTTTGATACCCTACGTCCCGACGAGGGCTGTTGCGTATGTTACGGGGGAACAGTTTGGGGGAGGGGGTTTCCCTGGCCACCTGGGCCGACTGTAATAGATTTCGCGTGTAGACGCAATTTGCTTATCTTGACCGGTGGTCAGTAGCCGAGAGGGGGATCAAAGGGAGGGCTTGGCGAGGGTGGGGGGGGGTGTTTAGACTGTACAAACTAGGGGAGCGTAAACATGTTAAATATATACAAGGGCATGTAACTAAGCTTGTATAATAATATAATGAATATATATATATATATATATTGATGCATGTACAACAGTTACAGAAGAGAGTAAGTACATTCATATATACAAAATAAAGATACAAGATACTAATACAGTCACACATTCTTCATTCATTTGTGAGCACCGCAATGAGCCAGGATTAATTGTAGTTTATAGGTTGGAGCCATAGTGAATAAGTGCCATGGCACCAGGCTGAGCGCTGGCGCTTCTAGTGAGTTTACCACACTGTTAAATACTTTGTTCTATTATTATTTCAATTGCATGAATAGAAATCAATTTAAAAAAAAAATTGTGTCAAGAGTGAACAATGCTAAAAACAAACAGGGGTAGGGGTAAGAAAAAAAATAAAAACAAAAAACATAAAAATATTTTAGCTAGATTTTGTAGTTTACAGTCATTAATACATACACTTCTATAAGTATAGCAAAATTCGAAGCAATATATCAATACGTTTTAGAAACATCATGTACAAGAGGCATAAAAAAAATTTAAATCAACATTTTGAGAATATGACAAAAAAAGACCACAAATAAGTGTAACTTGAAATTTTTTGGTTATTAATGCCCTCCTGCTGCATAGGAATCATCTTGAGTTCCTTCTTTATCAAGTCTACTTATTTGTTTCTCTTTTTTTTGCCCTATTCTCTTTTTTTCAGCTGCTCTAATTCTAGAAGTGTCACAATATATCCACAATAAAGTCATAATTTATCTAAAATATCTAATCTACCAGTTTCCCCATCATTATAAACAACAACTGCATCATATGCACCTATCTCTAGCCTTTCCCTCCCAACAAAAGTAGTTTTAGGACATTTTTCCCATATAACATGATGAAATGCTTCATTAGCATTGTGGGTACCCCCGTGGAGGCACTTCGACAATAAAATTTCACTTGAAAGCTCTTCAAATACTGGCTTTATAATTTCCATCACAAAGTCTGGAAGTTTGTTTTTAATTTGTCCAGTACACCAGGATGTTCTACATTTTGTATGAATCCCCTTTCTATGTTCCCAAATAGCCCAAATAACCCTTTTCATCGCCTGTAAATTTCCTACATTTGAACGAATAGCCCCCCCCCCCCCCCCATAGTGTCGCTGATTTCTTTTAATAGCTACTTTAGTTAGTCTACCTAAACCCCCAATACCGGTATATTTTTTACTCCCTTCTATAAAAGTTTTATTTTTATTTTCATTGACTTTGTCTAAAAGTTTTTTCCCCTTTCTCTTCTGGACATGGCCACAAAATTCCAGCTTTGTGATGGATGTATCGGAATAAAATGGAGGATCTGCTTCAGATATTAACTTAAAACTCTTTGAATCCCTATCACCGAAATACCCTTCATACTTTAAACCATAATTTGGTTCTGACCGCAGAAATATATTTTTAGTCCTGCAGGTTCCATCGAACCAGCAGAGCCATTATGAATTTTTTAGCAATTAGGCTTGTGCTCTTCCGCCCATTTGCCGAAATCCTCTTTGGACAGTTTTTTTTTCATTTTGCTGCAAGAATCACAATAATTTGTTATTTTTTCCACATCAATAACCTTTGCAGCAACTTTTCTGCTGGCAGACAGGCATGTTGCGATGCCATTTTTACTTGAGAAGCCTCTCCGCTGCCAGGTTCCATCACAAGAAACAGTAACGTTGCATTGTTTTTCTGATTCTCTCAACTCCTCTGCGGCTCTTGCCATGCTTTCTTTTGCAACAGCTTTGGTAGAGCTGTGGATCCTTTTTCTGAATACTGCAGCCCTAACATTGGAAACCGGAGGGGGCATGTCCATAGCGGCCAGAAAGCGCCTAGATTTCGTTTCATGACAACCTATGCCATACATGGAGTATTGGAATCGGAGGTTAATATTGTCCATATCTTTTAGGAGAAGGTGCTCCTTGCATTTTGCACACACAACTTTTAGTTCTGTATTTTGGCCAGTTAAATGTTCAGAAACTTGTAAAATATTCGTGTCACTGGGCTCTAAACAAACTGGATATGGAAACAGTTTAATAAAAGATACAAGAGCATCCATGTCAATAAATCTATAGCCACTAGGGGCGTGACTAGGACTAGTAGGCTTAGGATTTGCAGTAAAAAAAATCATTCACATTTTTTGACAGTTTTAAAAACAAAGAGGACTGTCGTAAATCATCTGTAGTATTAGTAGCAGATGAATCGACATCAATAGTCATTGGGCTTGGGTTGTCGGAAACAGTAAAAGTACTAGGCCCAGCAGGACTATCGGAAATATTAGTATTAGGCCTAATGTTTTTCCCTTTTGTAAAGCGATTACCATGAAATTTCCTTTTCTTGGTTCTTGATTTATGAACCCTTTTACCCTTCTGTGTGGAATCCATTGCAAAAGTATAGTGTTTACAATAAAATATATAGAATTGAAGATGATTTGTAAAGTGTTTTGAAATATCATAAGAAATGCGTTGAAGGCTTGGAGACAACACAACTATGTAAACAAGCTAAAACTTTGCAACGCGCTTCCTGACTGGCTAAAACGTGAATTCCTTTGTAAATACGACCAATGAAAATAGAGCTTTAATGTACCTGTTATATTAAAAATAGTTGCGTTTCGTTTGGGATTTTATTTTTTTCGGTGAAAAAACTATTAAAATCGGTTGAAAAATAAAACAATTATGATTTTTTGTTTGTTTTTGCATAATTAATTAGATACATTTCTTAATTAGTCACTCTAAAATAAAGATTGAAAAATCAGTTTTAGTGACTTCCGTACCGTTTCGTGGGGTTGCGTCATTTGTTCTATAGGCTTCTTCTTAAAGCATGAAAACAAATTATATTTAAATTTTAACTCAGTATGTAATATAGTTTTATATCCATCGAGTTTTATCTTTTTACCATATCTTTATGTATAGGCCTAAGACAACTTCATAATGAAGGTTGAAACAATGCAGGTGAAGAGTAACACCACTTTTCTGAAATATTTTTCTAGTATTGCGGTGGCATTTTTACAGTGTAGTCATCGGAAAAGCGTCGATTCACATCTAACGTATCTATGTCGCTGACACTAGAAAACTGTGGTGGAGGCGGTGGTTTCCTTCGAATACCCATCATCATGCTGACAAGCAGATACATTTGGATATTTTCAAAGTAAAGCCAACATATTAATAACTTCAGCAGCATGCCCTTTCCTGTGTGGTAACCAAGCATTCTACTGAGCAACCTCAACATTTCTGTATCGTTCTGTCTGTTTAGGTCAGGATGATAAATTATGATGTGTCGCCTTTGTTTACTATACCATATCTCTGATTGTCCGAGTGGTAGAAAAGGTGACACTTTGTTGCCGTTTTGAAGAAAAATCGTAATGGTTTGAGTCCAATTAAATATCAATTAAAAATCAATTGAACCTCAAGACATATTACGAAAGCATGGTGCATGTTGTAGGGGCGTTTCTGCAGTCGATTTATTCTTATAATCCAAGTGGTTTCAATGTCTATGCAGCAAGTTCAGTCAGCAATGCAAGTGATGTAAAGAATGTGCCAAGTGTCAATGGAAAGGAAGATTAGGTAGTCGGGGATCAGGTTCATCAAAATTCTGCCTAGTCCCAGGAATCTATACCGCTCATCTGCACAACATAAGGCTCTAAGTTGACAACATACCCAAGTGGTTATCGTCTTCTCCACTGTCTCCATCACTTACAACTTCATCATCAGGTTGTGTTACTGAGGCACTTATTATCTTCCTCTAGCACTAACACATTGCTTATTGAATAACGTTTCCGCACAATGCAAAAGATAATTAGTCTACATGAGTTTTCATATTTATATTGTTAAATTTATTAAATGCATATTAAGTGCTTTATGATAAGTATTGAAAACGTTACTTTTTTTTTTTAATTTGATGAAATTTATGCATACTTTGTATAGGCCGAATATATTTGATACTTGCACTCCTCCAGAGTGCATTTCTTTAGAAACCTCAGTACCTCAGTCGTGTCCCTGCACTCTTTAAGAGTGCAATTTTCTTAAATCTGAAGTTCAATGGGACTTTACTAGTCAAATAACATTTTATATAAATTAGATTCAGAATATATTAGATTATCTATAAAAAACAAAAATATTTATTTTGCATTAATTAAGAAAACATATTCTACACTTACCTGTCAGAAGTAGAAGAAAAGACTTTTGTGCTTTTTCTTAAAATGGTGAGATTCGAAAAACTGTCAAAGATAATTAATTTTTCAGATAATAAATAACATTTAGAATATGTCCGGAATAGGATAGAAACTTTAGTGTAACTAAATAATAAAAAGACTATTTGCAAACTAACAAAATTGAACCGAGTAATTGCAGTTAGGGAGTTGGTCAAATTAAGGTTAAATTATCTCAAGCAAATATAAAAGAATTGAACGAACAATTTTTAACTTATCAACATAGTCAATGAGTCCCCTTGTCTCGGTTTGTTTATCGGTCTAAGCTTCTTTAAGCAGTTTTAAAGGACCTCTTACGTTGTGTCCAAAAACCAATTCGAATGGACTAAAGTCCTTGGACTCTTGTATGGTTTTGCGGGCAGCAAAGAGCACGCATGATAGACTTTTGTTCCAATCTGGTGGTAACGGCAATAAGTTCTTAGTATTGACATTAATGTCTGGTGGAAACGCTCTTTCTCTTTAGTAGGCAGTAATTGACATTATAAATATGTTTTATCTTCAGTCGATATAAGACTTGTTGAAAAAGTTTTGCAGTGAAGTTGGTCCTTTTGTCAGTTTGAGTGAAAAACTCTATTAACGTCTCTAATATTTTGTCTGCGTTGATACTGAGTAGTGGCACAGCTTCTGGATATCTAGTACCGGTACCGGTACACATTTTAGTCAACATGTACTGGTGACCTGATTTAGTTTTAGGCAAAAGACCCAAGCACTCAGTGATAATAATATGCGAGCAGGTTTATTATTTGCTGGATGGTGGGTGAAAGGACAAGTGAAGGACAAGCTATTTTTCGTCAAAGAAATTAAAAAAAAATTAAATATATTTTTTTTTTAAATTTCCGGCCTGGGCTAGTACCATAAAAGTGTCCATTTATTGATTTGTAGAGCTTAAATGATTGGTGGATGCATTTAACTTATTTTATAACACGTATACATTTTATTAAGATCAAATCATTGAAGGGCAGGAAATTCAGTAGAAGGGAGATTTTGTTTATTTCTTATCCCATATGTATAATATTTGTACAATATTATAATATAGAACTAGTGACAAAACTAAAAAAACATGGGGAAAAAATAAACATGAAAAGTTGTCATGGAGATGGCGGCCACTTTGTTTTTAAATTAGTATTTTTAACTTGAATTAAAAACGATACTCCTCTTTTTATTATCAATATCATTTATTTAAATTGTGCATTAATATACATAGGCTTGATTTGTGCAAGTTTAACATATTGAATTTTAGATTTAAAAAAATAATAATTTGTTATGAATTTTTTGGTGTGGCATATATAAACATGGAAAAAAACATGTTTAAAGTTACTAAAATATTATTTTAAAAAAAACAACGACTTATTTATTTCTAAATCGCTCTGAGACATTTCAAAGTATCAATGTAATGAACATTTCTTTCTTTGTTTTTCTTTTTTTATAATATTATTGTTAATTTAATATTAGGACTATTAATAACAAGTCAGGCCATCACAACTGTTCACTACATTTTAAAACCCAAAGCTTGACATCAACAATTCTTATGCATGTTTCAGTGTCAGGGCTACCAAATACAATAAAAAAGTAAGCACCGAAAGATACTTTCTCACTGCAGTTTTTATTGTAATTGTGTTTTGTTCTCTCTTAACAAAACACATTGTAGTCATTCGTTTCTCCGTCATTTTGACGGGCATAACCGCCAGCATTAATCATAAAGACTGTCAGGATGTGTTTACGATTAGGACATCAACCTGGCAGAAGTTGGGCGATGAGAGGGGTGCGGAGTCGTAGGTGAATGGGGTAGTAGTGGCAGGTCGTCGTGGGGTATGAATTACCGTGACTGGAATCGCCCTGGAATAATTATTATTTCTCTCTCTGGCTCGTTAGATATTATGACGGACACAACAAATAGTTCTAAGTAGGCAAATAAATCGCTGGTTCAGTTCAGTTGTTTATTATCATTTCAATTCTTCACTCAATGGCAAGATACATATACGAATTTGCACAGGCTTCAGTTAACACTCAACACATGGTACTGCTAGGTTATCCAATTCATTAGGCAAACCTTGCTGTGTTCATGAAAGTACTTAGACTGACAAAATATCTATCTATACGCATGCAGGCGGTATATCCTATGGAAAGAACTGAATAAGTGGAGGCTAGAATCGAACAACCTTCTCCGACTCAAGTTTTAGCCGAAGTGTCCTAAAACTAGTTAAGCGCGCTTTCCTGAATTTTAGTCACGTGATCAGTGGTCAATTTGATTGGATAGCTACATTAGTTTAGAATTACATATGTTCTAATTGGCTGGTTTGCTTGCATAAAGGATTGACTTTTGGGGGGGGGGGGGATTTAGGAGTGGGTATACAATTAGTACCGCCGACTTTTGCGGGGTGGGGCCCAGGGAAAAAAAGGGGGGGGGTGGGTAGACGTATAAGGAGATACAAAGGATAAGATAATGACTTATCTCCCCTTGATGTACCTGTGTCACTTGGTTCTGGTTGAGCTCAGCCCAAGGTGCTTACGTATGTGCGAGACGCTTCGCTCCAGATGTCACTACTTCGAGTGGACAAAGGGTTATGCCCACGGGCGCTGAGTAGGGGACGAAAAGGGGAGATAATGAAAATGTGTAGCAGTGGGTGGGGGTGTCTACAGGTATGCTGAGTTTAGCAAAATAAATGAGTAGTACTATCAAAATACAACATGAATCATAATTGACAGCATAATAGAATATATATATATATATATATATATATATATATATATACATACATTAAAGAATACACACACATACAATCACACATACAAATAGTGTAATACCAATTGGCTGAATCAAGTAGCAAACTCTGAATTCGGGAATGACAGAGTGTAGAGAGGGTTAAAGAGAGGTGAGGAGAAGAGTGGTTGGGGTGTTCCTATTGCGTGAGAAGAGGGAAAGAGGTAATGGCGTCAGGCTACTTTCTACTCCCTAATCTAACTCTACGCTAACCTATGTTTCTAGTTCTACACTACTTCTGCGCTATGATCTATCCATGAGTACTAATAAGGTTACGATTTAATTCCAGAATCGTGACAACTTACCCGGGCGATTTGGGAATCTACTCAGAGAGAAGATTTCTACCTAAATTACTGTCTCTGGGGTATGGGGTCTTAGTGAGAGTACCGGGATAGTATCTGGGAGTGATATCTTGGCGTGTCCACGTGTTGGTGGTGGGTCTGTGACGGGGAGGGGTCGGAGGGAACAAGGGGACGCGTTAAGTTATCTTCTGGGGGGAGCGAGTATGGCGCTGGGTTTTATTGTTACCCGGCCCATCGGGTGTTTAGGGTTAACGCTACTACTCGTCGTCGGGGTGGACTCGAAATGGGTTTCGACCTAAGAAACATTTTAACAGGTCGAAAGCAAATCTGGCGTTTTCGTTCCAATGTAATTTTGGACGTGTGGTAGCATTCAGTAGATCGAATAAGGGCGTTGCTAGTTGCCGGAAGCCGCGTATAGCATTCCTTTCATAGTAACTGAACTCGTGAAGTATACGCTTTAGCTCGCTTCTGGTTTGGGTCAGTTTTGCGTTGCGTAGCCTGTCTTTAATGGACACGAATTGGGGAGGGCGGATCGGGCTGTGGGTGGGGCGCGGTGGCTCGTGGCTCACCTGTGTGGGTCGGGTCGGGAGTGGTCTGCCTACGATTGGCCTACCCAGTAGAACGTCTACTTTCCCGTCTTTAGTCACGGCTGCTTCGATGGGGCCTGCTGTAAAGGCGGAGTCGATGTGTACGACTGCCGTCGGTAGACGCAGGATGGGGTAGTCATGGGATGGCCCTTGGAGTCGCACATAGCGGCCTGTGTAGTCGCGGGGGTCGGTCATTGATTCCGTTACTAGGGCCTCATAGCTGAGCCCGGAATCGAATGTACAAGAGCCCAGGTGGCCATTGATTTGGACTATCTCGTCGACACAGTTGTGGCGGGGTTCATGGGGTCCGTCTACTGAGGAGATGGAAAATACGTGATGGACTTGATCCAAGTCGCCGTATGTTTCCTGGCTATTCCACGGGGCGGTGGTTTCGGTTAAGTGGTTGGGGTGAGGGGCTTCTGTTTCTTGTCCTGCCGGACCATTAGTATACTGCTGGTCGGCGCTTACGGGTTCTGTCGTGGTGTAAAATGCACCGGCGGCTAAATAGGGGGTGGGGTCGCGTCTGTTCCTGTCGTGTGCTAACTGAGGGGTGGGTCTGGTGTGGCGGTGGTCTCCGCGTGGGTTGTGAGGACGAGGTCGCCCGTGGTGGGGCGTGTGTGGCTGAGGCGCGGTTGATTGAGGGGGAGGGTTGACGCGGTGGTTGTCCCCATAAGGTCGGTGCGTTTGTGGGTGTCCCGGGCGGGAGGATGACGCTATTAGGTTGGACTGCAGAAACCTATCTGCGCCCTGCAGGGAGGGGTTTAACCCGGATATTCCCTGTTGGATTAAGAAAGCTTTTAGCTTGGGGGGCATCTGGGATTCTATCTGTTCAGTCATAAGAAGGGTGACCATGCCCTCAAAGGATTGTTCTATGTCCCCTAATTCTACCCACTTAAGTAAGTAGGCCTTAATTCGCTCCGCGAATTGCGTATAGTTCTCTCCTGACCGTAAGTTGGACGACCGAAACTTCTTTTGATAATGTGACGCGTGCAGTTGGTGTCGATTTAGCAGCGCGTTTTTCAGTGCAACGCACGACTCCCTGTCTTCTGGGGTCAGTTTACAATAGGCGTCACAATCCTCTCCTCTCAGAGTGGAGACGAGGATCCTACAATGCAATTCTGGGGGGACTTCATTTAGCTCCATACAGTCGCTAAACCGTCGGAGGTAAATGTCGAACTGCTCCAGTCGGGGGTCGTGAACTTCAGTCCATAGAGAAGCATGTCGGGGGAGGGGATGGTTGCTGGGGTTTGCTGAGCTAAATGACGAGGGTGAGTTTGGGTTGTCGCTGTTGTCCGGGGGCCTAGTGCTTGCGGCTAATTCAGCTAGTCTGAATTCATGTGTCCTGCGTGCCTCCTCATCTAGCCTATTTTCTTCTCTAACTCTCTCTTCCCTAGCTACTTGTTCTAATCTAAGTGAGTCAGCTAATTGTTCTGCTCTCTCCCTAAGTTTCTCTTCTCTCTGCTCTACTCTAAGTTTCTCTTCTCTCTGCTCTACTCTAAGTTTCTCTTCTCTCTGCTCTACTCTAAGTTTCTCTTCTCTCTGCTCTACTCTAAGTTTCTCTTCTCTCTGCTCTACTCTAAGTCTGTCTTCTCTATCTAGTTGTTCTAGTCTAAGCTTCTCTGCTTTTGCCTCATGGGCCGCTACTTGTTCGACGACGTATTTAATGACGTCTCCGTCACTGTAGCCTATCGCTATAGCCTCTTCTCTCAGCTGCTTACGCAATAGTACACCTTCAGCCATAGTGACAGAGTAAGGCGAGAGTAAGGCAGTAAATGGACAGAGATATGACGAGATAGAGAGAGGGAATGTAAGAGGGGTTGGGGGGTTCAGAGTTTAACTAATGTAATACAACTCAAAATGGTACTCACCGAACAGCTATTCCTAGAATTTCACACACATACACAATACACACGTATCCAATCACAAAGTTATCGTTTTTGTATGGCGCTTGGCGCTCTGTTGGTTGCAGGTAGCTTCGGTATAGTGGAAAGTTCTTTCTCCCTGTGCCGGGACTAGATAGTGTATAGTGTTATTGTCTATTTTCCTGGTTTGGGTACCGGGACTACGGCGGTTCCTATGGAGAGGTTGACGGGACAGATGTCGGGTTCTCGGCGGATTCTAGTGCTGACGTCTCGGGTGCAGGTACGTCGATGCGGTGTCTCGGGTGACGATCTGGCGGTTGGTGTGGCGAATCTGGTCGTAATGGGTGACGCAGGTGGCGTAGGGCGACGAATCTGGCTGCTGGTGTATCTGGGGTGACGTAGATTGCTTAGAGTGGCGAATCTGACGTAATGGGTGCCTTGGTTGGCGTTGGGGTGACGAGTCTAGTTTCTGGCGTGTTTGGGGTGGCGATCTGGCGTAACGGGTGACGCAGGTGGCGTAGGGCGACTTGGCTTGCGTTTGAGGTGGCGGATCTGTTTGCTGCTTAGAGTCTTCGTGTTGTAGAGGGATGAGCCCCCAATCCAGGGTCGGTTTCAGTAACGGCGTGGTCCTCGGGTTGATTGCTGTTGTTAGTGCCCTGAACGGCTTGAGTTCAGGATCCCGCGGCGAGGTCCCCACTTTGTCAGGATGTGTTTACGATTAGGACATCAACCTGGCAGAAGTTGGGCGATGAGAGGGGTGCGGAGTCGTAGGTGAATGGGGTAGTAGTGGCAGGTCGTCGTGGGGTATGAATTACCGTGACTGGAATCGCCCTGGAATAATTATTATTTCTCTCTCTGGCTCGTTAGATATTATGACGGACACAACAAATAGTTCTAAGTAGGCAAATAAATCGCTGGTTCAGTTCATGTGTTTATTATCATTTCAATTCTTCACTCAATGGCAAGATACATATACGAATTTGCACAGGCTTCAGTTAACACTCAACACATGGTACTGCTAGGTTATCCAATTCAATAGGCAAACCTAGCTGTGTTCATGAAAGTACTTAGACTGACAAAATATCTATCTATACACATGCAGGCGGTATATCCTATGGAACGAACTGAATAAGTGGAGGCTAGAATCGAACAACCTTCTCCGCCTCACGTTTTAGCCGAAGTGTCCTAAAACTAGTTAAGCGCGCTTTCCTGAATTTTAGTCACGTGATCAGTGGTCATATGTTCTGGTTGGCTGGTTTGCTTGCATAAAGGATTGACTATTGGGGGGGGATTTAGGAGTGGGTATACAATTAGTACCGCCGACTTTTGCGGGGTGGGGCCCAGGGAAAAAGGGGGGGTAGACGTATACGGAGATACAAAGGATAAGATAATGACTTATCTCCCCTTGATGTACCTGTGTCACTTGGTTCTGGTCGAGCTCAGCCCAAGGTGCTTACGTATGTGCGAGACGCTTCGCTCCAGATGTCACTACTTCGAGTGGACAAAGGGTTATGCCCACGGGCGCTGAGTAGGGGACGAAAAGGGGAGATAATGAAAAGGTGTAGCAGTGGGTGGGGGTGTCTACAGGTATGCTGAGTTTAGCAAAATAAATGAGTAGTACTATCAAAATACAACATGAATCATAATTGACAGCATAATAGAATATATATATATATATATATATATATATATATATATATACATACATTAAAGAATACACACACATACAATCACACATACAAATAGTGTAATACCAATTGGCTGAATCAAGTAGCAAACTCTGAATTCGGGAATGACAGAGTGTAGAGAGGGTTAAAGAGAGGTGAGGAGAAGAGTGGTTGGGGTGTTCCTATTGCGTGAGAAGAGGGAAAGAGGTAATGGCGTCAGGCTACTTTCTACTCCCTAATCTAACTCTACGCTAACCTATGTTTCTAGTTCTACACTACTTCTGCGCTATGATCTATCCATGAGTACTAATAAGGTTACGATTTAATTCCAGAATCGTGACAAAGACATTGTGTCATTTTTTCAGTTCAGTCAAGGACACACACAAAATATTGTGTTAAGCTAAATTACATTTTAAATATATGATATAACATAATATTTAATAATTAGTTGTATGCCTACTACTGAAACTGTGTAACTGCAATGTTTATTACTAGAGTATATTCACATATACTTTTATTCTTTATCGCTCCCCGTGGAGCTTAAGGCAGCAACTCAGTTCCACCTTGCCTCATTAGCCTGGGCGAGCCATCTAATCTCATGCCATGTATTATTGGTAGCCTTTGCGTTATCATCCATCCTTCTGTTCCAAGTTTGTTGTTGGCTTCCATTAGTCTCGAGAGACGAAGGAATTTGGTGTGCCCTTTGGGGCAAGTACTTTTAAGTACTCATTGGTAATTCCCTCCTCTTTTTGCTGATGTTGCCATTTCAAAGCAATGCTTGGAAGCCTCTTTCTATCTATCACCTAACCATTACCAAGTTCTTTTCTTGATTTCTTGAATGATGAAGTTAATTGCAGTTCTCTTGCGAACTTCACTGTTGGAGATGTGGTCTTACCAGTTAATATTTAGTATACGTCGGAGACATCTTCCTTCAACCCCTCTGAGGCGGCTTTCGATTTTGGTATTGGTCTTCCAGGTCTCTGCAGCATAGAGAATGACTGAGCGTACATTTGACTTGTATAGTTTCAGTTTTGTTCTTAGCTGCAGAGAGGATGACTTCCATATTTTCCCCAGTTTGTTAAAGGCCTGAACTGCCTTAGCTAGTCTGGTGCTTATTTCCATGTCTATGCTTCCATTAGCTGAAATGTAGGTGCCAAGGTATTTAACGAATTCAATCCCTTCTATTACTACACCATTGGCATTTGTCTTTTGACAACTTGTTGTCTTCACTTTCATGATTTTTATTTTGCCTGAGTTAATCCTTAGTCCAACTTTTTTGGCTATTTGTTCTACTCTTGTTGTCTTCTCCTTGATATATGTTTAAAAATGAGAGAGCGGAGCCACGTCATCTGCAAAGTCGCAGTCTTCTAGATAGTACGTTAGTCCCCATACTAGGCCTCGAGGTTTTTCTGCAGTAGCTCTCCTCATGACGCAGTTCATTACTATTAAGAAGATGACATGTGAGATCACATATTCTTATCGGACACCTGTTTTCACTTTAAGCATTCACCCGGTTTGTTTTCATCCTCACATAAAAACATTTGTTGACTTTCATACTTAAGAATTTGTAGCTGAAACAGTGTAGTATTGTGACTTTTACAAAATCTTCAAACATAAATTCTAAATTTTAGAAAAGGAACAAAGATGAAAGTCGAGGCGATGTTGAGTATGAAACAAAATCTGAAGAAAGAAGTGAAGAAACTGAACAGGAGAGTGACCAGGTAAGAAAATTAATGTCTTAATGGAAAGACGTTGTTTCTGATAGTCATAGTACAAGTTAACTTGCATGTACAAGTTTTCATCTAATGGTCTTTATATGCATCAAATGTTGGTTGGAGACCAACGCATAACTTAACTATCGCCCAATTTAACGCGATTTCTCTCTAATTTCAAACTTAAACTAGGCGTTCGGCTAGGGCCCATTTATTAAATAACTATGTGAGGGGGGGGGAGGTAGAGGAATGAAGTGCCCAAATCAGTTTTCATCTCTTTTTTTTGTATTCTATAACTACACTGCCACAGAATAGACTGTACACCCCCACCTTATTTAATGGTATAATCTGACATTAAATTTTAAAACTCCACGACAGCTCAGCGTGACATAACAACCCTTCAGTTAGTATTCATTTCATAAAAAAATATATTTAATTTATAGATCTAGCCCTCTCTCACGGAAGCGAAGAATTTTAGAACTAATTTTTAATTACATATAACAATGATACATACTATGCTTTCTTTCTTTGTTCAAAAGCTCACATATATAGTCAGGGGCGAAGCCACAGGGAAAGGGGGGGGGGGCTGAGGGGGTTAAGATCCCGTAAAATGTAAGAAAATTTTTTTAAAATTATTTTTTATATCTACACAATTTGCCAAAAAAGGTAAATGTTTGTTAGGCGGGAGTTTTTGTGACTCCTGGAATTCACTAAATATTTGTCACGCAAAAAGTTCACCCCCCCCAACCCCCTGAAAAATTTCTGTCTTCGCCCCTGTATATAGTATAACATTTTATGTATCAACTGAATGTGAAAACAACATTTCGCTTTTTCTGTACTTTCTCAATGTTTTGTTAGTTATTAATTTGTTAGTAACTCATATTTAACATAATCTGTAGAATAGAATGGTGTTGCTATTTTAATGCTCTACATGTACATATAAACTAACGACACACGGGCAACTTAAAAAAAATTGCTCATAATAATAATATAATATGTAGCTATTAATTTTTATTTTATTTTACTGAGAGCCATTGTTGTTTTGTTTTCATCCTCACCTTAAATATGTGTTGACTTTTGTACTTAAGAGTTTGTAGCTGACACAGTGTAGTATTGTTACATCAACAAAATATTCAAACATAGTTTCTCATTTAGGAAAGGAACACAGATAAAACTGAAAGGGATGTTGAGTGTGAAATAAACTCTGAAGAATGTAGTAAAGAAACTGAACAGGAGAGTGACCAGGTAAGAAAATTAATGACTTAATGGAAAGACGTTGTTTCTGATAGTCAGTACAAGTTAACTTGCATGTACAAGTTTTCATCTAATGGTCTTTATATGCATCAAATGTTTGCACTTGTGTCTCTGATTGACAAGTCTTAATTAGGCCTTTACTTTTTCAAATGGACAATGTCACGTACTTCCGGTTCTATTTTTAAATTAGTAAACACAAAAAGCATGCTTTTGCTGATATTTGACAATTGATTTTAACCTCGACGGCTAGATCTAGTCTTTTTGAATTATACAAAGGATTAGTTATAAAGAAACCGTTTTTAACATCAAAAGTGAGTAGGCGATAATTAATACTCAAGTGTTAGTCGCGTAAAGTTTAATGTATCTTTGTTTACAAAATAATATAGTCAAGAGTTGCGTTTCTTGGTTATTAAAAATTACAATGCATAAATTAAAAAAAAAAAAAATAACAAACATTCTTTTCCATTAAGCAATACGTTTGATATTATAAAACGGTGAAATTTCACTTCTGACTTTCACAATCCATCGTGTCTTTTGGCATACATTTTTTGGAAATGAATTAAAATTATATCTTGTACAGCTGTTGGTACAATCAGTTACACGTATTTAAAATTAAATTGTTTTCATCCTCACCTTAAATATGTGTTGACTTTATTACTTAAGAGTTTGTAGCTGACACAGTGTAGTATTGTTACTTCTACAAAATCTTCAAACATAGTTACTCATTTAGGAAAGGAACATAGATGAAAGTGAAAGTGATGTTGAGTATGAAACAAACTCTGAAGAAAGTAGTGAAGAAACTGAACAGGAGAGTGACCAGGTAAGAAAATTAATGACTTAATGGAAAGACGTTGTTTCTGATAGTCAGTACAAGTTAACTTGCATGTACAAGTTTTCATCTAATGGTCTTTATATGCATCAAATGTTTGCACTTGTGTCTCTGATTGACAAGTCTTAATTAGGCCTTTACTTTTTCAAATGGACAATGTCACGTACTTCCGGTTCTATTTTTAAATTAGTAAACACAAAAAGCATGCTTTTGCTGATATTTGACAATTGATTTTAACCTCGACGGCTAGATCTAGTCTTTTTGAATTATACAAAGGATTAGTTATAAAGAAACCGTTTTTAACATCAAAAGTGAGTAGGCGATAATTAATACTCAAGTGTTAGTCGCGTAAAGTTTAATGTATCTTTGTTTACAAAATAATATAGTCAAGAGTTGCGTTTCTTGGTTATTATAAATTACAATGCGTAGAATTATAAAAAGAAATAACGAAAACTATTTTCCATTAAGCAATACATTTGATATTATAAAACGGTGAAATTTCTCTTCTGACTTTCACAATCCATCGTGTCTTTTGGCAACGTTTTTTGGAAAGGAATTAAAATTATATCTTGTACAGCTGTTGGTACAATCAGTTACACGTATTTAAAATTAAATATCTTATATTCATTATCTTATACATTACAGACGCTCCTTCTATTTAGAAGATTATTGCGTCCTACGCTCATCCGTGGTCCGAGTCTAGTCTTGCAATTTTTTTTAATGTTTTAAATGAAGTTAAGCTACTGGTTTTCCTTGTTTGTTTAGGCAACCCATTCCATGCCCGAATGCCACTCGGGAAGAAAGATTACTTATTTGCATTGTTCTCGCATAAGGGACAAAGAAAGTGTTTTTTTCTTTATGTTTATCTGAGCTTTGCAACAGGTTGTTATTGGGTTGTATTTCTAAATTAGAGTTTAATGCCTTGTGTATTATTACTACTTTACTCTTTGGCATTCTGTCCTCTAGTGTTTCTAGGTTTAGTGATTTGACTATTGGTGTTACTCTTGTTAATTAGGAAAATTCACTAGTTATGAACCTTGCAGCTCTTTTTTTGGATTTGTTCTAATTTTTTAATGTTTTCTTTAGTTGATGGGTCCCATATAGGTGATGCATATTCTAGTATAGGTCTTACTTATGTGAGATAGCATTTTAGTTTTATATTTTTATTAAATCTGTAAAAGTTCCTTTTTATGAATCATAATGTTTTGTTTGATTTTTAATTACTTCATCAATATGAGGGTTCCAAGATAACTTGTCATTTATTATTACGCCTTGATACTTAGCATTGTTAGTTTGAGTTAGTTCTTTACCATGAATATATTAGTTTGTTATATTTTGTTTCTTTTTCTTGGATACCCTTATTAGTTGATCGAATAAGACCGGAAATGTCTTTCTATGCGACCTTTAATGTATGCATATTTGTTAAGACTTGTCAATGGCATTGTCCCTAGGAATGTCTTATGCTTGCCATTGTTTTTATACTTTCTGTTTAAAACTTTCCTCTTTTTTTTCTCAATTTCATCTCAGTTTAAATCCTATTTCTACTAATGCAATATTTTCTTTTTCTCTTTTGCTTCAATCTTTACCGCGTCTATGTGCGTTGTATTATCATCCCTTACCTCACCATCTTGAACAAAAGTCATGAATTAAAGCATCCCTTACTTGCATTACGATACATTATTCTTCATCATTAAAAGATTCTACATTACCAGTCTTAATAGGATAATCTGTTTTTCCAGCCAATTTATGTTAAGTTCTCGAAATACACACGGCACAAAAAACACACAACACTATTCAATATTTAATATTTTATATATTTGTGAACATTCCAGAATTTCCATTTCAGTGCTAATAAACTATTTTTTTATTAGGTAAAAGCAAATTTCAATTCCGGACATGAGACCACAATGGTGTTTTTAGGCGATTCAGTAGTATTGCTAGTTGACATTTGGGGTTAACTTCTTGTGGATTATCTCATCTGGATATCGCCTGCTTCCAAGATCCTGAGACTTGACAGTTACCATTCAATATTAATGCTTTAGAATATGGCTGATATGATATTTCTTGTAGATGTTAAATGTAATTGATATAATGAAGGACACACTTGTTGGTAATTACACAGTGCAGTCTATCCATTGTGCAAATTCAATAACTTAATTTATTTATATTATGTATAGACTGTTTTTATGATACATGTATATACATTAAACATAGGTACTCAATTTGCCCCCAAAAAAGCGAAATTTTTAATGTTTGTGCAAGAGTTTAGTGACGCCTGGAATTTTGTAAATATTTGTCGCGCGACAGATTAGCCCCTCCTACCACCGCCCCCTGAAATAAATTTTTGTATTTATTTTATTTTCGTAACGAGTGCACAATTCTGGAATTTTTACTAATGTACTCTTTGCAAAAATTGGGATAGTTCATTATTTAACGTACAGGGAAGATCACCTTAAAACCATCGTATTTTATTAAGGGCTACGTAAATGGTACCAACATTTTTACATCACTCTTATTAGATTCATCACCCGCTCTCACTCAATAGTATATAAGGCATTTCGCGCGGTCATCTTGAGTCTTTTGAGCTCTTTTTCCAAACTAGTTTTCCAGAACTAGTTTTCGGCGGTCTGTTAGATGACGCATGTGTTAGCCCTGCTTCACGGTTGCTGTATATAATAATTATATTGTATATACTTACAAATATTGGATTTATTACGAATTAGATATCTTCTTCATTGAACAATTTACACCCAAGTTTACGCCGGGTAATTGAGCTTGTTTTGTATAATTGTATTAAAGAAGAAAACGTAATCGCTATTGCTTTTTAAAATGGTTTTTAAACTATTTAATACAACGTTAGTGGCTATGATATTTACAATATAGCAAAGATTGATACAGTCTGATGTGTATCACACACATCAAGGTAACCTGAAATGATGCAAATTTAGAAAGCAAAAATATGTCCACAGCTACAAATAAAATGAAAAGATGGGTTTTTGAAATCGTAATGTCTACCACATATAGTGACTTTATAAATTAATATTATATTGTTTGTTTCATTAATGTATTTGTTACATTAGATGTTTACTCCCTTTCTATTAACTTGCGCTGTTTGTCTGCCTGCTTGCTTACTTGGTAGATAGCAAAACTTTGCATCCATTTTTTGACCACTTCCCGTGGTCCAATCGATCTGAAATTTGGGCAGCAGACTTGTCCCGACTAACAATACATTATATCAATAATTATGACAATATTATATCATATCTCAAAGGAAAGTCAAAGAAAAATATTGATTTCACGTTAAAAATGCCCTTGCAACTTTTTATAATTTTTCGGCGCAAATCTAGAAAAAAAGGATGCGCTGAGATTATTTTTAGAACAATTCATACGGAGTAAGGATATATTTTTGAGATTTGCGACACATAATATTTGTCTGCACATGTTTCATTTCCAGTAGTCAATCAATTGTTTAATTACATGATAGTAAACTTAGTTTGCAAATTAAAGGAGTATAATAAAATCTTCGTTTGTATGGGTTATTCTTGTTATTTTATTACATTACTTAATTCAAAGTAATGGATATAGATCAAGTATGAATCATACTTTCAATAAAAAAAATAATATCATATTTTGGTATGCTAAATAGATGTTTCGTAGATTTCATTTGTATTCAAATGTTTCTTATTAATTACCTTAGATTTACAATAATTTCAGGCAAATCCACAAGTTGAAGATTTAATGAACCAAATCAAATGCTTAGATTTAAACAATTCCCACGTCCAAAATTTTGGAGCATCCAAGGTAAGACGAGTTATTAACAAAATCTATACATATCTAATGTATGCTTTCAAAATACTTTACAAAGCTAGTAATGCTACTGTCACGCCATCTTGGTCCTTGGTCTAGCAACAGCCCATAGTTTTCATGGCTAGTGGTTAGAAGGAAATAGGACAAATCCTAGTTGACTCTTCTTTCACCAAATACTGTTAGTTACTTAAAAGATTTTGAGAAACTTTCCAGACATATAAAAAAATCAATACGCATCAAACTGGATTCGAACCCTAGACAGTCAATATTGTGATGTGATGAATCATTTCCTTTTTATATAAGTAATCAGTCCACGTTTAGTTAGCCCCGTTATGTTATACTGAGACGCAATTTATCTGCGTATTTTCGAATTAAACGTATAACATGAAAGCATTTCTCTATTAATTTTTCTGGCCAGAACCCCTCTCCAAGGCAAACACTTTACAAGATAGAGAGTTCATAGGCTAGTAAAAGAGACTTAGGCTTTTCGTTGGTTTGCAAATGTTATGTCTTTAGCCAGCTGGTAATTCTGTGTAAGATTTTTTTCCTCAAATAGATAATCGCCAAGATATAGGCTACAAGTAAATTAGAAACACATGAGAATGTAAACATTTGGGTTATACATTTTGCGTTCTCATTTTTCAAGAGGCTCACATGAAGCTTTAATAGCCGACATACTTTCATCAAATTTATCTTTCACTAGGCTCACATTGTGACGATGTGCCCTACTAATTAGCAAAATATTAATTAGTCTTCCATATTAGTGATTAGCCCATTTTTATTATTTCTACATTTTAATGAATAATATGGTATACTGCTCCTATATTTAGCTAGTCATACTATTTTTACTTTTTCTAAGCGCCGTGGTTAGATTGTATTGCTTTCTCTATCGCACAAAAATGCTTGCTGACTTTCGTATTTGACAGTTTTTAGCTGACACGTTGTACTTTTGTAACTTCAAAAAAATTTACAAGCATAATTTCTCATTCAGGTAATAAACAATGATGAATGTCAAGGTGCTACTGGTCATCAAGCATCTTTTCCAGAATCAAGTAAAGAAACGTATTGGCTGAGGGAACCGGTAAGAAAATCAATGATTTAAATGAACATTCCTAATTTCTTATAGTTAGAGTACAAGTTAACATTTGTAGACTTTTTATCTAATGTTCTTTATATGTTTGATAAGTTTAATAATATTTAAAGTTTCATATGTGTGAAAGAGCCAAAATAGTAAATAAATATCCATATTGACAATAAAACAGAGCAAATATTTTGCCGAAACTTTACATTTTACATAGTCTACCGATACTACTTCTTAAATAGATAAATTCTAATGTTTGTTTCGTTGTTTACTGAAAATCAATCCTTGTAAGCACTAATCATAGCTAAACAAGTGATCTGCTTTCAACAATTCTTACTTCTAAAACATCATTCTAACTTCTGAAACAAGTGCCAAGTCTTATTATTGGCAAAGTAAGCTTTTGCCCAAGAGCGCCATATAAAATTGTTTCACTTATGTACTCAAAAAAGATATCAAAAGATAACCTACTCTAATCAATATTAGAATAATTAAAACAATATGTTTCCTTCACATAAATATTTAATATACTAAAATGATATGTTGGCTCAGTTTAAAACATTCACTGTGATAAATAAGTGTTGTAGATTAAGATTACTCTAGTCTGTTCTAGGGGAAATGACTCTCATGTAAATTCAATTGAACATTAAGATGCAAGAGTTAAAAGGGCAATTTTCAATCATGTCCTTGAATGTCAATCATAGATTTCTACATCGCAGTTAGTTCTGTGGAAATTGCGTTGCTAGCTTTAAGTCTTAAAATTCAGGAGAAAAATTAGGAAAGAAGATCGAATGATCAAGGGGCAAGAGTTGAATATATTTTAGTTACCTTCCAGATCTTGTCGGAACAAGACGTATATAAAAATGTGTGTACTTATAATATGGACTTAGTCTTTGTGAAAATGTTTCACCAAGATGGAATTATGTTATATTTCTAATGTAAAGGATGTATATTTATGTGTGATTAAATTAATGTGCTGCAGGCTGGAGTTACTTCATTTATTATACATAAGTACTATTGTTGAGTTTGTCTAATCAATACACACACAAGAAGCAAACAAGAATAGATTATTTTAATGAATTGTTAAATGGTCAATAAGAGAACCTTCAACAATAAGGCTCTGAAATTAATGATCGTTTCTTACAATTTTACTTCCTTGTGCTCTTATACAAATATGTTTTTTTATAGTTAAACTCTCAAAGAGGATTTAAAGGACGCGCAACTTTACTTGAACAAGAAGATAATAAATTTTGGGTAAGTTTTTTTTGTTTTTTGTTACTATTACGATTTTCTATTTTCGGTATCCTTCCGTCTCGAGAGACGATGGTGCATCACCGTGGGTTGAAGTTACATTTTCTCGTGTCGCTGAGCAGACCTATCCTTGAATGGCAGTCTTTATCACAGCTATTGCACACGTGTTCTGTGCTGTTTTTTTTCTTCACCTTTCTCCTAGATCTTCTACGTCTACTCTTTCCTGCGCTCCTCCGATAGTTTTACTCCATCACTGACAGCAATGACCCAGGTGGATTGATCCTCTGATTTCCACTGCCAGTCATTTGTATTTATGCTGGCTGCTCTCATGTTCCTTTCTTCTTCTTCTTCTTCTTCATATTACTGTGGATACCCCGTTAGTACCGAGGAAAGAGTCCACAATTTAAATACACATAAAATAAAAAACATCACAAACAACAATTATAAACAGATGACACAGTGTCACTTTAGGTTTTTAGACAGACATCTTAGTATCAGAAGTGAGGGCGACCTGTTTTTCCCTTTCCATGATTTTCTAAGTATTCGTTATGCAGTAAAAGCATTGATAAAAACTAAAGATATTAAAGAGATACGATTCTAAATTGTTAAAAAAATAATCATATATTTTTAATGGTTAGCTTAACTAGATTGTACTAAAAAGGGATATCATAAAACATTGAATAAATAACAAAACAATAAAAAAAACTAACAATGAAAAAACTATCATAATAAATTTATTTAATTTGTGCGTCAACAAATTTCGTGTGGTACATTCATATTACATTTGCTATTCAAAACATTTTCCGTTTATTGTTTATTTAATTGCAATATTATGTAGACATTGAAAATAAACTTACGACCATCAACACTACTTAAAATTTACCGTATCTTATATGAAAAACTTGAAAAATTGCAATGTAAACATTAACTGTGCAATACTAATAAAAGCCTTTTTTATAATACATATATAAAATCAGTGTCGATGCAAGGGATTTGGGGGCCCGGGGTTCTTGGCCTATTTAGTGGCTCCTGCATTTTGACATTCTACATAATGACATGAGAAAAAGACAATTAGGACACTGTTTGGGGGCCCCCTCAAGTAAAGGCCCAGGAGAACTTTCAAATTTGAACCCCCTTCCCTTCCCTAGCTACCCCACTGTATAAAATTAATAATGTGCACGATACACAAAATATGTAGCTCGCAACAAAGGAAAAGTGAATGTAAGATTTTCATAACTTTACAATGAACACATAAGCTTACATCATAATAAAGGGAAGATGATAATCTTGAATATGAGGGAAGGAATGTAGACTAACAGTGAACAGAGGAACTGATTGTTAAACATGGTGTGTTTTTTCTGCTTCATTTATCACTAATGATTGATAAACGCTTTGCCTGGAAAAAACGTGCAAACTTTTAAGATACATTTGCAAAAGGCGTAAATATTCTATGATTTAGTTTTCCACATTACAATGTCTCATTTTATTTTCTAATTGAGTATTTGTCTCGTACGTTTCCAAAAAACTGTTTATCTCTTTCTAGGTATGTATCGGCAGCATAAACCGAAGAAATTCAACATCAAAGAGAAGTGGTCCGACAGTTTGTTTTCAGGATGACGCTGTTTGGACAGCTTTTAGAGACTTAATCGTCGATATATATTAACAAGATATTTCATTTGCACTCATGTAATAAGATAAAAATTAAGTTTGTAACAGATAGATATAGTGTGCGTTTTCTTTTAAATATTAAGTTGCATGTTTTATGTATTTATTTTATTTTTTATGTATCTGCTTGTTACAGTTTTTAATCAAGCACCTATATTGATTTAACCTAAAGTTGTCAGTTTATGTCAATATTTTAAAAAATGTTAGAATACAAAGAAAGTTAAATTTCTAATTCATTATTTATGGATATTTTTTTTATTTTGTCATACCATGTTCTCTATTATATTATATTGTTTGATGTTCTTATAGAAATATTGAATTGTGAACAGGAATATTGTATGTTGCCATTGTTACACCAGTGCAATTTTAACTTACACGTTTGTGAGCAAGTGTAAATTGAAGCTAATTAAAAAGTCTTTTGACATAAAGTCATACATCGGATATGGACAAATTAGTATGCTAGATTATGAGTAAATAAATATGTATTTTCAGTTGAAACAAAATATTAGACTAAATATAAGATTATTGACAAATCACACTAGAAATAAAAGGCATATATGTATTGGTATATCCCGAGTCTTCTGTCTGTTTAGGGCTTGGTTCACTATGAAATAATAAACTCAAGCCAGTTGATGAGCGTTTAAAGAAGAAAATTAATTATTTTAACATATGTGCCTAATTAGCATTTAACCTCACTGATAAATAAAGAATAGATTCTAAATCGCTAAGCTTAATAACAGCAAACCTTACTGCATCTCTGTGTTCCTTATTTAGATTTTGGTGCAGCAAGTTCTAGAATGGATTTTCCCCGAGTTTCAGAATGTAATTGAACATTCGTACTAGAAAGATGTTCGTATTTTTTGTATTACGTCATAATGAATAACTTTTAATACAATAGTACACACATATTCATGACGCCATAATTAAAAATAAATAAACAACTCTAAATGAATTATCGATAGTATACTAAATACAATATAAAAGCGATTATAAAATTTTTAGACATATAACAAGATATATATATATATATATATATATATATATATATATATATATATATATATATATATATATATATATATATATATATATATATATATATATCTATACAGAAAGAGGGAGTGAGGTTGGTAGATGAGATGGAGTGAGAGAGTAAATGTATTTATATTAAATTATTATTGTAAAATACTTTACATTTATTATCATTATGGTTATTACTAGTTGTAAACTTAAATAATTGAATAATTAACTCTATAATTATTTATTATAGTCTCAAATGTATTTAATTCTCAATCTGACACACAATCAATTTGTTTCACTAACTGAAAACATACACTTTTTTTTATTATCGATATTCGATACAAATGTGCTACTATATGTGTATTGAACAGTGTCTGTAGTCAGGGTATCATAACTATAATAAATATTTTTCATACAAAACATTTTTAACTATTTATAAAAGCGCAAGTATAATTTCAGGCTATGCTTTTTCTTAATATTATTTTATGTAGAAACTACAAATAAAAAGTACACATGTTCTATCATATTGTTTAGCTTGCGTGATTCTTATGCTAATTGAATGTTTAATCTAAAAGAAATAATAAACTTCAGACCCTGAAAGAACTTGCTGTCTAAATACTTCACTTGCTATCTTCTTATTTATGTCAACGGGCGTGTTTTTCTTTCATAGTTGTCTTGTGTTTCTATCTCTCCACTACAAATGAGATGAGAGGCTCTATAAAGTCTAAAGTATATGATTTTAGTCTTTGATATTTTAGACTATTTAGGTCTCATTATCTTATATAGACCTGCAGATAGTAATGCTATTTAAATGTTGAAAGGGATAAGACGGTTTTCTAGCGGTAGCGCGCTATGTTGGCATATTGAAGTTCATTGTGAATGTAATGATTCATTCCTGGGATTGGTCAAAACCAACGTAAATAAATACTTGTCTGGCTGCATTTACGATTGTCTTTACGGGGTGGATGTCTACCCAGCTCTGATGGGTACATGACAGTTGTCTTGGGTAAGTAAGACGGCCTGTATGTCGTAGCAATATACACTTGTAAACGCTGCTTCACTACGGATCAAATTTGTCTCAAAAAGGACACCTGATTGTTTGTTTGTTTTTTTGTTAATGTTGAAAAGATAATTATAATAAGTTGGTTTTAAAATTGATTATGACATGAGACAGAGTATTATACTCATTCGTACATCGGGTCTTGTAATTGTATTAGTATGCTAGTGCTAGTATGCACTAACATGGTCAAAGGGAAATGACTCAGGAAAGTCAATAGTATAGTACAAGAGTTATGGGCATTGGGAAGATAGTGAATGTCACAATCTAGTTTGTTCTACTGCGTCTTAGCTTTATAAAGAATGCTTTGCACGTTTTACATGTGATACTTGCTTGACTGGGCAAGGCTGATCACGGGGTAAAAAGACCGGAGGAAAGTCAGTCGACTCAAATATCTAGAAGCGTATAGACGCATACGTTAGACTCGTAATTCTACTACATTTTATCAGAATACTAATTCATTTCTTGGACTTACATTATATTATATGATTCATTGGATATTATATGTGATTGTTGGATGTACTGTGAATAATGTATTGTGAGTAATAATAAATAGATATATATATATATTGCTGCGAAGATTTGAATTATCAAGTGTGTTAAACGTACTGTGAAAATAATATTAAAGAAACATTTAACTCAACTCAATCAACTCAATCAACTCATGATTCTATTAGCCTACGAAGAACACTAATAAATAAAATAGAATCAATAACAGTGGTGGCAGCCTGGTAAAAAGAAGAGATTATGGTGCAGCGAGTGCTGGCGATTGAAAAAATCATTATCGAGTCGTAAATTTGACATTTTTACAAACCATACCATATGGTCTGAGCAGCATACCAGTTTTTAACTGAAGTCTGAGTCCGACATAAATAAATATACTAATTTTTCATCTGAGCAACATATTAGCTCTATGATTTCAAGAGAAAATTCATGGATTGAATTTTTCTTAATGTAGTACAAATGGATAAAAAAATGTACTAATATATTTAAAGGAATACACCGGACATAATTTTCGGAACCGGATGTAAAGTAAAAAAATATCATGTTGACAACTAATAAATATTCAATGTGGTTTATTATCGTCATCGGAAGAACATTTTACTTGACAATATAAACATTCTATATTATAAACCTTGTCAAGTAATGAACTGATGCAGGTTGGTGAACATTAATAACGAAACTCTTCCTGTCGTAACTAAATTCGTGATGTTGACATGTTCTCTACATGTTAAAGCCTAAGACTACCAATACTCGTTTCAATCCTGAACTATTTGATGTGCTGACCGAATCTGATGTGTACCGAAACTATCTGATGTGCTTACCGAATATGAAGTGTACCGAAACTATCTGATGTGCTTACCGAATCTGAAGTGTACCGAAACTATCTGATGTGCTTACCGAAACTATACCGAATCTGAATTTAAGAAAAACTATTGACTTTAAAGTTAAATATTAATATGTGTACCAAAAGACTTTTGACATTTATAATGGTATACATTTTTTAATTCTGGGTTTTATTTAACCTAAATCTGGATTATTCTCAAGAAACTTCAAATTATTGTGATTTCATACTGGATTATTAGTTAAGTAATTGTGTATTTCGAACAAGGATTAACAAACACTTTAATTACTTCATATTTTCTCAAACTCAATAATCCTAATGTTTATTATTATGCATGTCTACATTTCGTATTGCTATATGTATTAATGGTCTTGGTGGTGGTAGTTTGGCATATATCTCTCAATTTCTAAATCTTACTCTGTCTGTACTCTACTTCTGTTTCTTACAGAGAGATACATGTTAAATGATTCTTTGATATGGTAATTTCTGTTAGCTGTATTGACTTGTTTGTTTTTGTTCAAATATTGAAGTAAAATTATTGTCTTTGTCAATGTTGATAAATATTGTGATTCTAGTGTGAACATTTCCTCTATTACTGTTGTCCATGCAGCATTTGTGTCCTTAATTAAGATTGTGTTGTGTTTCATATATTTTAGTTATACATAATTGTTGTGTTGTGTTTCATTTATTTTAGTTATACATAATTGTTGTTTTGTTTTGTTTTTTAAATATAATTATTATTATTGGTTCAAGATAACCACTATTATTTCTGATAGATTCTTGATAGTAACAATAACTATCAATTGTTTATAAATATAATTTATGCAAAGGTCAATATTTATGTACACACTATAGAAAATAGTAAATAAGGCATTTTTACAAATATAATAATTGACAATAGTCAACATTTACATACAAGTAAAGTAAATTGAAAAATAAGAAGAGAAAATAATTTATCAATCAAAATATTATGCTTTGCATTGTTCCAATTCCAAAATGCTTTCAATTATAATAGCATAGTGAATAGAAATAATAGTATTGCAAGTGTTTAGCTTCAACTTAATAATACATGGTCTACATAATAATTATAAGAATTACATTGTGAATGTCCACTCTATAAATAATAATAAATAATAGCACTCTATAAATAATAATAAATAATAGCATTGTCCTGTACATAATAATATTTTATTGTTAATGATCAAGAATTAAATATGGATGTAAAAGTTAAATTAATGTATGAAGAAGCTAAAGCTTTAGCTAAGGAATTTGAAATAACAGAAAAAAAAGAATTGCAAGAATTTATAGAAAAGAAAGTAAAAGAGTTAAAAAAGGAATTATCTGATAAAGAAAGAGATGAGCGTGCAGAAAGTAGGTCACATGAACTTAAACAAAAAGAATTAGAACTTAAACAGAAAGAAATACAATTAAAACTAGACCATGAATTAGAACTAGCTAAATTGCAACAAAATAAGGTTGAGCATCCAACTAATTCATCTAATAAACATGGCGTTAGATTTAAAATGCCACCATTTGATGGAAAATAAAAAAAATTAGACTTTCTAACTCTCTTTGAAACAACATGTAAAGGGTATAACATTCCGCAATCGGAATGGTATATTCATTTAATTCCTCAATTGAAAGACAAAGGAAGGGAAGCATTAGCTCATATTGATAAAGAGATTACTGATTAAACAATAATTAGAGAACAGTTGATAAAATTTTTTATCCATTCAGAGGACTATTATAGACAAAAATTTCATTCTTTTTTATTAACTGATAAAATAGAACCAAGAGCTTTTGTCTCTGAAGTGAAATCATTCTTATTAACTTGGTTAGAACTAATCAAAATAGACACAAAAAATCCCAATGAAATTATTGAGATGGTAGTAGTAGATAAAGTGTTACAAATGGCTTCCAAACCTTTGTTTACACATATTATGGAGAGGAAGGTAAGAAATATTGAAAATTTAATAGATGCTATCTCCAATTTTAAAGATAGTAATCCTAATGTAGAACTTACTAAACAGACTCAAACAGTAAATACCATGCAAAATAGAAGACATAGGAGCTATTCACCTCCTAGAACAAATAGTCAATATGGTAGAAGACAAAACTATGGTAATGAAACAAATACAAACAGACAAAATCTTAGATGTCAATTTTGTAATCGTTATAGACATATAGACAGATTTTGTGGTTTCAGAATAAAATATGTAAGTAACAGGTATAGACAAAATGAAAATAGCCAAAATAATCAAAATTTTCAAAACAAAAACTTTACAAGACAGAATTTTCCACAAGGAAATCAAAATCAAAACTTTACAAGACGGAATTTTCCACAAGGAAATCAAAATCAAAACTTTACAAGATTGAATTTTCCACAAGGAAATTCTACAAATCAGCATGTTACCAATCCAAATTCGGAAAATCAAAATTTTCAGAATAGAAATAAAGGCAATACAAATAATCCTACTACTCACAGAAACAATGTAATATTTGAGAATAAAGGTCAACTGATCTTATTCCCTGCATATGTTGAGGGAATACGTACCTATTGTCTAAGGGATACTGGGTCATCTCTCACTTGTGTAGATGAGAGGATTATTCCTCCTCATAAAGCCAAAAATATCTTAAGGATAGAAACAATTAAACTAGGTAATGGATCTATGGTTAGTTGTCCAATCACTACCATACAAATTGATACTCCTTGGCTTACAGGATATACTGAAGCAGCCATTTTAAAAAAATGTGTTGCTCCCCTGATAATAGGTAATACATATGGAGTCAAACAGGACAATAGTTTTGAAATATTTCAACAATGGATGGATCTTAAATCCACAGATTTAAACTTAAAACCTGTAATTTTGTTAGAAAATAATCAACTGGGAGATTTATCACAAGATGAATTCGGCCCTGCCTTGCAAACTGTCAGTTTTTTACAAACACTAGGCAAGTCAGACAGTAGCATTATTAATGACACACCTAATATAGATATACCTATAAACAAAGTGAAAGAAAATCTAATGCCTAAATGGAATGGTACAGAGAAATTGAATCAATATATTGAAAGGTTTGAAGAACAATGTGAAATAAATAATATACCAAAACAATTGCATGCCATATCACTGTGCAAACATTTAGAAAATCACAAAGCAATATACAATATTGCAGAGAAAGAAATCCATGACTTTCAAACATTGAAAACAAACATATTAGCATACATTGATACTACTCAAAAGAAAACTGAAACACAAATGAAAAAGCGAGAACAGATTAGCTTAAATAGTATGCCTTTTGATGAACAAACTTTAATAAATGAACAAAAACAAGATGAGTATATAAACAAAATTGTGTCACAACTTGATAAAGAAAATTTTAAACAAGGACAAATGAAATTAATTAATGGAATTCTTTGTAGGATAGAAACAAAAACTAATATAACTCAAATAGTTGTGCCAAAATCTTTGACAGTGCAAATAATGAAAATTTCGCATGATAATGCATTAGCAGGTCACTTAAGTACAAAAAAAAGATAGCCATTGATATTATTGGACCTATGAAAGAAGCTAGGAATTCAAAAGCTAAATTTGCATTAACACTCATAGATATGGGTAGTAGATGGGTGGAAGTAATCCCTCTAAGAGAAATAACCGCAGATAGAGTATGTAACTCACTATTGCCAATATTCTGCAGATTTGGATTTCCTAAAACTATATTAAGTGATAATGGTACTCAATTCAAATCCAAATTGACTCAAGCTTTTACTAAAATGCTCAACATAACACAAATTTTTAGTTCAATCTACCACCCAGAGTCAAATGGTATGGTTGAAAGGGCAAATCAAACTATAAAACAAATGTTAGCTAAGGTTTGCGAAGAACACCCTTATGAATGGGATGAATTCCTACCAGCCATTCTCTTTGCTTATAGACAGGCAAAGCATGAAAGCACTGGTTACTCACCTTTTGAGTTAATCTTTGGTAAAAATGCCAATGGTCCATTAGAGAATTTTAAAGCAGAATTACTAAAAATCAAAGAAACAAAAATGTCACCTTTTGATCTAATAAATAAGACAGAAAAACATATGCAAACAGCATATCAATTTGCTGTGGAAAAAAACCAAGCAATTAAAGAAAAAACCATACTTAGAGAAAACATGAATAAAAACTTAAGAAAGTTAGAAATAGGAAACAAAGTACTTGTATATCTACCCATTGGTTCTGGTAATACCATGCAATGGAAAGGTCCTTATGACTTTATACATAAATTGTCAGATGTTACATATAAAATTGACATAAATGGTAGTGAAAAAATTGTTCACATCAACAATTTAAGACATTATGAAGAAAGCAAGATAGTTGATACTACATCAAAAACTAATGACAAAATAGAAAACAACAATGTTATCATCGTTGAAGATGAAAATATTAAAGACATTCCAGATAATGTTAACTACTTGTGTGGCATGACCGCAAATACAACTAATGAATTAGAGCAAATTAACTTAGATCATATTCAAAGTGTAGAAACTAAAAATAAAATTGTGAAAATATTAAACAAATTTAAAGATACAATCACAGAAACACCTGGTTTCAATTCAATTCAATTTTTATTCAGTCAATGCGTTTTACATCGAAAATATGTGATGTTGAATGTGACATCTACAAAAAAGAAAATTACATTACAATACTAGTAAGACACAACAATGAAAATTAATGAAAAAAAAAACTATTATAACAATGTACATTATGATAAAATACAGAATATAAGGAAAATTATTACAATTATGATCTTATAAGGCGCTTCTGTCTTGTATTATTGAACAGTTTATCTGCTTGCGGATAACAGCTGTTAACAAATCTGCTGCTACCTCTAAATGCTCGAAGGCGACGGCCATGTGGAAGAAATTCAAAATAATGTCTCGAGGGGTGGGATTTATCCTTCATAATGTTAGTCATTTTACCTGTTAAGCGCTCTTGGTATAATGTTTCTAACGACTTAAGGTTAGTGCCAATAATTTTTTCTGCATTTTTGACAATTGATTCTAGCTTCTTTGACTAATGTCATTGAACATAGATTCAGAAATGGTTTACAAACCAGCATTCTATATAAGCCGTGCATTAACTAATAGTGAAAAAAATTTCAGTATATTGGAATTGGAAGGTTTATGCATAGCTTATGCTGTATTGAAATTTCAATACTATTTGTTAGGACGTAGGTTTACAATTCTCACAGATCACAAACCATTAGTAAATTTTAATGTGTCAAATGTAAATAACAAACGCATAAACAAATATGCATTGTTACTATCTGATTATCAGTTTCAGATCAAAAGCATAGTTGGAAAAGATAATCATTTGCCAGATGTGTTATCAAGATTATCCATTTATATCCCAGATATTGAATAGACAATACTGAAATATAATTGTCTAGGACTAATGTAAAACTTGAGACTTCAGATTTTTGGTCTCATAGTTAATAAGATGGTGTATAACATCTGTAAGACACCGATGTAAATTGTTTTTATGATGATTATTTATGTTTTTTGTACTATGATTACATGAATATTACATGACTTAATTAGATACGTTAACTATTGATATGCAACTAAATATTTCATTGATTTTGTAACAATAATTTATGTTCCCTATATATGTAATTATGCAAAAATAATAATGAATTATTATTTTTTTCCGGGAGGGGTGAGTAATGTTAATATGCACTAACATGGTCAAAGGGAAATGACTCAGGAAAGTCAATAGTATAGTACAAGAGTTATGGGCATTGGGAAGATAGTGAATGTCACAATCTAGTTTGTTCTACTGCGTCTTAGCTTTATAAAGAATGCTTTGCACGTTTTACATGTGATACTTGCTTGACTGGGCAAGGCTGATCACGGGGTAAAAAGACCGGAGGAAAGTCAGTCGACTCAAATATCTAGAAGCGTATAGACGCATACGTTAGACTCGTAATTCTACTACATTTTATCAGAATACTAATTCATTTCTTGGACTTACATTATATTATATGATTCATTGGATATTATATGTGATTGTTGGATGTACTGTGAATAATGTATTGTGAGTAATAATAAATAGATATATATATTGCTGCGAAGATTTGAATTATCAAGTGTGTTAAACGTACTGTGAAAATAATATTAAAGAAACATTTAACTCAACTCAATCAACTCAATCAACTCATGATTCTATTAGCCTACGAAGAACACTAATAAATAAATAGAATCAATAACAGCTAGGATGCATTTTATGTTATTTTGTATTTATTTATACACAAATAAGATTTAAACCATTTAGCATTATTCTAACTCCAAAATAGTGCAAATACACGAAAACATGTCGAACTTCACTATCTCTCCCTCTCTCTCTCTCTCTCTCTTTATTTATCTCTCTCTCTCTCTCTCCCTCTCTCTCTTTATCTGTGCATCTTATAATCATTTCATTTCAATCTCTCAATTTTAATCTTGTGTGAACTTTTACCACAACGGAAAAAGCTTAACTGTTGCAGGCAGTTGTCGAATTAATAATGGCTTCCATTTCTTGCTCAATGTGCTCAAGAATCATCCCTATAGGCAACTTTGAACTGCTCATGTCTATTTTCGCTGTGTAAACCAACTTGGCAAACTAATGTGTATATATATATATATATTAGGGTGTCCCAAAAAATGAAGTTTTGAAATGTTGATGTCTCACCCCACAGAATATGTCTGTATGGTAACAGTAGTTAACCTGCAAAATTTCAGCTCATTTGAACAATGTTTAGAGGTCGTCCAAGAGGTTTAAAGTTCCAGATTTTGGTGTAAAATCATTCGCGGTCAAATCTAATACAGCGTTAATGTTGCATTATATGCGAAACTGATATATTAAGTAACAAATTGATGCTTAGTATTGTTTATAATATTAAATGAAACAAAATATATAAATCTTGAATGGTTAAGCATTCCTAATATTTATCTTGTACTTTGTACTGTAGTGTAGACAAAAATTTTAAAAAGTTCTTCAAATTGAAATTTTAGCCAGCTGTTCACGATTACACTCTGCTAAATTTTTCCGATGTTTGTCAACCACTTGGAGCAAAAATTGTTTTGTTCTTCGTCCTTGGTGATACTGTCATTGAAATTTTGTATCAATGCTACACCTCGCTCTGCAGAGTCATTGATACAAGCCAGATTCCTTACAAAATCTGCTGCAACTTTAAAAGATGGTGTATCTGACCATGCTTCAACAGGAACATCTAGAAAACTGGCATCAATGTTGGATGTTTCAAAAAATGTGGTAGAAGCATGCAAATCAACAACACTTTTTGGTAGTGTTTTTATGAGATGCGGTCCACGTTCTGATTGCATTGTCCGAACAAGGCCAGTTTTTTCTTTGTCCGACAAAAGGGTTGAAAATAACGCAAGCGTCGACAGTTCCGGACTCAAGTACCACGAGTGACGCACCATCATTTTTAATCCAGTCGATTGAAGAACACCATCATCATATTCGTATATACGCTGTATCAACAAGATATCATTCACAGGTGCATCTGCGGTGAGCCTGCATGAAAACCATGATTGAAGATAAACACATATGGTAAACCGATTAAAGCGCTGAATACCTTGTAATTCTCGAGCTGTTAACTGAAAGATGGTTTCGTTGCCTGCAAACAATAGTTCGATTTTCAATGCATAGATTGCTTTCGCCATCCACCTTGCCCTATGTAGGGCACCAGGTCTGCGAATACTGACATCAACCTCCAACCCAACCATTTGTGCAGCAAGCAGAAGACATTCCAAATAATCATCACGTGAATGACTGACCTCAAGTTCTTTAATCGAATCGGACACGATTATCAAAGGGGCGGATCTGGATTCGGGTGTGTGGTTTAATTCTGGCCATTTTTCTCGAAACCTCTTAAAAAAAACAAAATCTCTGGTCCAGTGGATGGTCCAAGACAAACATTGAATGCATCGGAAAGGAGTACTTCCAACATGTGATGACGGCATGCCATCCATAATAGATTACGTCCCAGGGCTACTTCTAACAGAGTGCAAGCTCCATTGAGTCTCCCAGTATTGGAAGCCGTAGTGTCGAAGCACATGCCGATGACCAAAGATTCTCACTTCCACGATTTGATATGTTCATAGACTGCATCAGCAGCTGCCCGTCCTGACCCGGATGCTAACTTGGGAACACCAAGAAGCTTTGTAGTGCCATCGACAAGTGATGAGAGCAGGACAGGTAATCGATCGACGTTGTTGGTAACCTCTTCGGTAACATCAGGCAATAGCTTACCATCCCACTGAACAATTGATTTTGAGGGAATATAGTCTTCTTACATACGTGCTGCAGCTTGTTGACGACGAAGCTTGCGATGACGATGCATTGTGCTCTTGGAAAATACTGTGTCAGATGTCGGAACACCAGCTTCGTTGAATGCGGATGCAAGTATCATTGTATATTTTCTAATGCTGGTGTTCGTTCTGTCCAGCACTGCAGCAACTTTTGGTGATATGATGCTTCGTCTGCGATGTCGTGTTGCAGAATTTGTTTTGCTTGAGGATGCTGATTGGATGACAAATTCTTCATCAGGTTTTGCATCCTCACTGGAATCCCGACAAATGGATGATGTCATTGAATGTGTGTCTGTGTCACTGTCAGAACCACCTACATACAGTTGCTGTTCTATGTCTACTGCTGACTCTACACTTGAACCTGATGGTAACCCATGGTGACGGCACTGTGATGTAGCATCTTTTGCTGCATCACCAACATCCCTGATAAATTGTTTCTGACGCTCAGCAACTCGTTTTTCTTTAGCAGCAAGCTTTTTGTCCACAGATCCAATTGATCCTGTTCTTGATTCTCGTTGCAACTTCAAAAACTGCTTAGTTTAAAACAATCAAATCTTCAAAAAATATGCACAAGTTTTGCACATTAGGTATTTTATATGTTTTCTCGCATTTATTACATTTTCTAATTACGAATCACACAATTACAACTCTAGTTAATGGTAGCAATGAGGTAAATATAAGTATATTTAAACTTCATTTTATTCATATATGGCATGCAAAAACTGCAAGTTATTTGAGCCACGATTCCTCTGGATTTTTATGTTGGCCTAATACTGGAATTTTAAAAGCTCTTGGGGGACCTCTAAATGTTGTTCAAATGAGCTAAAACTTCACCAATTCACTCATTGTACCCAAGAGACACATTTTAGGGGGTGAGACACCAAAGATAAAAAAAAAAATTTTTTTAGCATTTCTGGGACACCCTAATATATATATATATATATATATATATATATATATATATATATATATATATATATATACAAGCTACATTGCCCGGCGTTGCCCGGGTGAAAAAAAAGGACTGTCTGGGGTGCAGATAACAAATTTATAAACTACACTTACTGAATACTTTTAGGAAAGTAAATAAATATTGTAATAGGGTAAAAAAAATAGTCAAATATTTTTATTTAACAAAATCTATATTGCCTATAGATTTACAATGTCTTTTGTTTTTAAAAGTTTGAAAAATTAATTGTCGAAAAAAAAAAGTATAGTCTAACTGGAGAATCGAACCCTGGTCGCCCGTATAGCAGTCCACCACATTTACCACTGAGCTATCGAAGACACATGTCCGATGTGAAAAATTATTAGACGGTATATAAAAGTATATTGGGCTAGGCCTAGATAGGTCAGTGACACATGTGTTTTCAAATTGACCAATGGGGATCCTCGCGGGGCTTAACTCTGTCTTTTTATATATATAGATATATATATATTATATATATATATATATATATATTTATATATATATATATATATATATATATATATATATATATATATATGCCTATATAATTTTTTTCCCGCGTATAGGAAAAGAAGAAATCTTGTTTTCCTAAAGACTATCTAAGTAGGACGTAGAAGAACATTTAGCTTTAGCTACATTGTTTTCATTGTTAACTACAACAGGGAAGGTAAATTCTACAAGTGTATTCATTAATAATTTGTTGTTGATTAAGTGCATTCTACATTAGGGCTGCCGAAATGCGTTTTATTTTGTGTATATAGTGAGTGTGAATTATACAATTTATTTTATGAGAAGGACACAAGGGATCTTTATAAATGTATCTTTACTCTTGAATTTGTACTATTTAATGTAAAATTACAACCCAATCGTAGAAATATTGTTATAGAATATTTATACGTTATCAATATGTAAAATGTAATTATCTACTTATTTGAAATCCGGTTATCTCGTAGAGAAATTGTTTTGATTGACATTTAAAAGTCTTGGATTCAAATTGAGATGTATAGTATAAATTTGGTTCCAGGAAAAATTAAATGATCTAGATCAGGGGTGTGTAACATTTTCTAATGTTGGGCCACAATGGAACTTTGAAAATGCAAAGAGGTCTAGTTAAATTACAGGAAATTGTAATATTATGATAACTATAGTTAAGTACATTGTAATTACATTTGGAAATAGGCTACACAAAAGAAAATCAAATATTGTAATATTTTTTAAATGTTAAACTTGGAATTTAGTATTTTTGCACAATTAATCAATGTCTGCTCTGACTGATGTAGTAGCAACTCAAACCTGACTTGTTAGATGTTCATCTGTGAGCTGACATCGGTATCGGCTTTTTGTGAATTTCATCCTTGAAAAAAATCGTTCACAACAATATAATGTGCTGCTAAACAGTGAGATATTTTTCCTGGCATGTTGCTCTAAACGTGGATGCTTTCCACATGCTTAGTTTTTGTAAAAAGTTACCAAGTTCTTGCTATCATATGCTCTTTTCATGTCCATATCAGACTGCAAGTCTATCAGCTCCATTTGACAGCGCTCAGAACTGTCCTCTAGTTAAAGATCAAATGATTCAGAAAACATCTTAAAATCCTTTTCACATTTTTTTTTAAATCATCAAATCTGTTTGTAAATTCAGTACACAACTTGTCAACATTCTTAGCCTATTTGGAGCCATCGAAATCTGCTTGTTCTGCTTTTCTGAGAGCCAGAGTAGGAAAATGAGATTGTGTTGTTCTATTCAACTGGGTCTTAGAAAATTATAATTTTTTTCTCAAAAGAAGACATGTGTTTATACATTACGTTCACCAACTGATGTTTACTTTGTAGTTTCAAATTTAAATCTAACAGATGTGTGTAATGTCAGTAAGAAAAACAATGTCATTTAATCAGTCATCATTGCTTACTTTAAATTGGCAACATGTTGCTTATGTATTATGAACGGTTCAATATCCTTTCTTATGTTCCAGTTTTACTGAGCCAACGAACCGCAGGTAAATATAGAATATCAGGGTAATCAGTCCAGTTCTTCTAAAAACAGCTTAATTAAATTGTCGATGCTTCAGTCCACGAGCGCGAATGTAATTCACACACTGAACCACATATTTCATGACATCAGTGAAACCAGGTACTATTGTGCACAAGTTGTCCTGGTGAATAATGCAGTGATTAACCACAACCCCTTCTGTACCAATAGTGTCCAAAGACTTCTTGGTGAGTCCATTGGTTCTCCCTGTCATTGATGGTGCTACATCAGTTGTCAAATCATACAGTTTTGAAGGGTCAAGTTCAAATTTCTCCATCAGCCTCAAAACGTGTTCACTAACGTCATGACCAGTAGTTGTTGAAGACATACTGGCCATGTCTAAATATTCTTCAATGACTTCTCAATTGTCAGTAACGCCACGTACATATGCAACCAGGTGTGCAGTGTCACGTACATCTGTTCTTTCATCTAGTGCTAAACTATATGTTGCATATTTTTTTTATCCCCTCTGTTTAGGTTTCAGCAATGTTAACTGCAAGTTGTTTTTAAACTGACTTAGTCATCTATTCTAGTTTGTCTACTCGAGCTTGCCCTACTATTGCATCATATATGGCTGAGTGTTGTGTTGTATAATGACGTTTTTTTTTGTTGCATCATTTCATTACGGTTAGTGTACTTTAACAGATGACACATACAGCACCTTGGTTGAGCTGAACAACAAAGTATTTCTCATCCCAGTCATTGTTAAAAATTCTTCCCTCGTCATCAATTTTCCGTTTTTTTAGTAGCAGACATCTTTACAAGCATAAAATATAGTTAGGCGATATCAAAACATCTACAAGTTTAAATTATTTCAAACATAATGAATCAGAAAATGAACAATAAGGAAACTGTAATCAATTTGCTTGGTATAATTTTAACATCACTGGCACAGTGTTTGCCACATGGTTTGGATAAATGTGGTACAGTGTACAGTACTGTAAACCATCTAACGCCATGTGTGTCACAAAATTGCATACAACTCACAAAAGATGAAATATACAAATAAATATCACAGTACACACTATTTAAAAAAAAGCAAATATTTAAATGTGTAAGGTTTTGATTTTCATTCAGTGTGTGTTGAAGAACTAAGCTTATTACCTATTAGCTTCTTATTTTTTTTTTTCATTTGAAAATCGCGTGGCAGTATGTTTTGCACCAATAAAACCTAGTGCCTACGGCTTCAGCCTGACGTTGTTTTTCTGGATTTGCTTCCATAGCCTTTGATCAGCCAAGACCATGTGCAAGGCAGCAGTTGATTTATTTTCGGAGTTTTCTCTCCTAGATGACTGCTATCTCTAGCTAACGGCCTCATCTTTCCGGGTTTAGAGTTAGAGCGCTCTATGTTCACTTTTTGCATTCATTTCTTTGGATTTTTTAAGGCATTTTTTAAAGAGTATTGTGACATATTAGTAGTTCCAATTACTGGAACACACATTATTTTCTCTCTTTCTAACGCGAGTTAGTGGGCGGACCCACGTTTTCCATTCCCTTTTATGGTTTGTCTGTTTGGTAACGACTGCAAAACTTCAAAGTATTCCACTCTAGTAGCGTGTGCAAAGTTATGGAAACGTTTATGGAATAGTTTATTTTTACGTACATGGGAGATCATGCTAAAACTACCCTTTTTTAATATGGGCTAAAGTAAATGGTCTCAATATTTTTACCAATCCAATAATGGGTCTGTACCGCGCTACCCTCGATCATACCGAAGGCAGTCGCAAGACGCAGTTAGACAGTCAGAGTAGAGAGTGAGAGGACTGATGACTTGAATGCTGTAGACAATTGTTTG